>CM014731.1:15785163-16385163 GCA_004329165.1 Spatholobus suberectus | reverse complement strand
ATATAATATTATACAATATTGACGTTAATTAAGATGTCATAAAAATATAGTCAAACAACATATAAAAATCATAAAAACAAGACATAAAAAAGGTAAAACTTAAGAGAAAATAGGTCATGCACTGACAGGGTAAAAGTAGTTTTACACTGTCATCCAATCACAGATCACCATTTATTGTAAGTTTGTTGACTTTTATAATAAATACTTTAAAAGTCATATCAATAGTGATTTTCTGATTGGTTGACAGTGTAAATTTTTTTATGCTGACAATGCATGACCATTAAACTCAAAACTTAAAATGTCATAATACAAATTCATACAAATAAGACATATTAAAGTCGATCATAAGTAAATGTTTTAATCACAAGGGATGTATTGATCACCATTGTTACAAAAATTCTCATTGTAGATTGGATGACACGGGAATGATATGATCCATTGGATGACAACAATGTTCTTTAAAAGAAGTCAAATCTGCTCATGCTTAGCGTTCTTATCCTTTTGAGTTCATTTTCTTTCTTGCTGAAGCTCCTCAACTTGCTTAGCTCATTGTTTTACCTAATGAATTTGGTCGGCCAATTTAGTACGAATTGATTAATTTTGTGCCCACATTTAAGAATTCAAATTTAGAGTGTTGGAATTGATGAGTCTATGGTTCATGAACTATTTTTTTTTTGGTCATATTTTTACATGAATTTGTCATGTAAAATAGTTTTATATGTATAAAGTATTTTCATAAATATTTATTAACTTTGATAAATTCTTTTATCTTAGAGATAAATATAAACTTTTTACATATTCCTATTACGTAAAACTTTTTCACGATAGAATTTATTCCTATTTGCCACCATCTATTTTATCCTTTTATTTTTCCATTGTTTCAAGTCTTTTCGTTTTATATTTTTCTGCACTTGCTCAGCTCTTACTTCTTAATTCGTTTATGTTTTATTTTCTTTTATATATATATTTTTTGTATGCTTTTGTAATTTTTTTTATTACTAGTAAAATCATCTTTTGAAATATTTTATAAATTATTTTTTTCTCATTTCAAATATGTGACGTTGCATACCAAACGAAGATTGAAGCTTATTCAATATAGCTACAATTATAGTGTTGAAGCAAATTCTGCTTTAGCACCAAATAAAGCTACAATTTTCTACTTCTTGCTTTTCTATGTTAGTAGCCCCCGCCACCCCCCACCCAAAACAAGGTGAAATATCCTTAGGAAGTTTTCAATCCTCCCAGATTTTTCAACTCGAACTTAGTACTTAGTCGCGTCTAAACCATGCACATGGTGACTGTTTCAGACCATATAAAGCTCATTATAGTTCACATACTAGTTTATCTCTTAAAGATGTACACAATAGCCCAATGGAATATCCATGTACACCTTGTCGCAACCGGGGTCATGACAGGAGGACGAAAAAGAAATAAAATCAGAGGAATCACCACCAAAGCTTATTAAGAAAAACCTTGAAAAAACCCTTTAAAAGAACATGGTCTTTAAAACCAAATATGGGTTTGGGAGTTGATTACGTGTAGGGAAGGTGTTAGCATCTTACGACGTCTGTCATAAAGACGATTATCCCAAATTAAATGTACAAAATTAAGATAGCTTCAAAAATATTTATTTTACCCATAAAGAATAATTTTTTTTATTTACAAATTTTATTATCTTTATTTACCAAAAGAATTTTAGAAAAGAAGAGAATATTTTTTTTTGGAAAGAAATTAATTTTTTATTTTTGAGATCGAAAGGGGTAGGTCCTGCTCCTACGTATCCTTGAGTGCAATGAGAAATCAGATTCATGTAGTTCTTTGGGTAGAAAAATGTTCTGTTGGTTGATTTTTTTATTTTTTTAATATATATTTTTAATATTTTAAAAGGCTTATTCAATAACCAAATAGAAAATACATCAAAAATGGTTATCAATATACCTTTTAAGGTTCTTGCAATACCCAAATAGGAGAAGTGCATCTAAAGTGAATATTACTAAAAACCTTTTAAGATTTTTATAACAGTCAAATAGGAAGTGCATCTAAAATGACTACCATTAAAATCTTTGTTATGTTTTTATTAAAATATTTGTATTATATACATTATATTTATTTAAAAAATGATAACTAAATAAGAAGTGCATCTAAAATAGTTATCATAAATATTTTAAAACTTTAATAATGTCCAAATAGGGAGTGCATCTAAGATGGCATTATCAAGTTTGATTATTTATTTTATATTTTTTTTTAATTTTTGTTTATTTTAAAAAAAAAGGAACTATCAGAAAACACTAAATTCCCCCCGTAGCTTTTTTAATGCTTAAATGGCATTTTGAAGATTAATTTTATTGTGAATGGGCCAGCAAGACGAAGATAAAATCATAAGGAATGCTAATTTCATTTTATTGCCTCAGGATTTTCATTCACTGCAAAACATTCTTTTTGGAATTAACCATTTTTTTTCCAAATTTATGAAGAAAACACGAGAGCGTGAGAAAACTTATTTTACGTGCTTAATGTTTTTTTTTTTTGGGAGTTTTATCAATTGGACCATCACTCAAGATAACAACATAAACTAATCCAGAGGCATAAACCGGACCGAGACTCTAATGCATAGCAAAAATGGCTCACAGAGGGGGCTCAAGTGGAAAGGAACAGCCAGCATTCAAAAAACAACACAGTAAAGTGCTACTACTCAAAGCAGAATTAAGGAATAAAAGAGGAAAGAAATTGTCCCCCATTCCCTACGCGCTGCACTTTTCTCTTTCACTCCATTCCCTAAATAAAGCATCTCTACTCTCCTTCATTTTTTTAATAAAAGGAAAACTCACTTTACAGTGACGCTGCATACAGCACACACTTCACCAACGCTAATTACACATGAGCAAAGACTTACAAGACAAAATGAAAACCTGACATGATGTAAACCATCTCAAACAGATTGCATACAAAGTATTCTAAAGGAAAGCAAAATGAATCTTAATTATCAAAAAGAGATTAAGCAAAATCAAACAAACAGATCACGCATTATTAACAGGCTATAATCAACAGGAATATGAATGAGGAAAACAACAAAACAAGAGAATGGGAGAAGACCGGTGATCGACACTACGGAGCTAGCGGCAGATCCTGATAATTCATGCAAGGGCTCGGGCTGCAGGTATTGTTGCTGGTTTGGACTTGAATATGGCTCTCCGTGATGCTCTGGTATTGCAAAATTGCTAGCAGTGATGTATCAACTGCTACTTGTGGGATCACGGTGGCTCAAAGATGCTCACCATTTTTTTTAAATGAAACAGAACTTGAGACCAAGGGAAGGGATGGTGCCGGTGCAGTGTTTGTGCGTGAGCTTTTTTTTATTGTGAAGAGAGAAGATCCCAACGACTTGAACATATGAGCGTGATATGCCTCCCTCTCATTTGGAGGGTCGGTTTCGTTATTTATATCTGTGAGAGAGGAATTTTTAGTGCGAAAAAGTTGATGCGTGTGTGCTTGTGAAGATGCTGCGGAGAATGAGCGAAAAGAATGGGATGTTGTATTGTGAGTGGGTGCCGAATGAGTGACGTCCGTGAGTGTGTGATGAATTAGTTGGTATTAAAATGTGACTCCATTGTAGAAAACGTGACCTGCTATTTTATTATTTTTATTTTTTCATTTTCTTAAAAATAAAACTGGAACAATTTTCAAATTTGGGTCTGCTCCTCTTTTGTGGGCTTAAAACCACTTAGCCCAAAAGGAAGAACTACCAAAAAAGAAAAACCTGTTTATTATATTATATTATTTTTATATTTTAATTTAATTAATTTTATTTGATATTATGTGAATTACCCAAATAAAATTGGGTGTTCACACACCTCTTCCTCAATATTTTAAATAAAGAAAAGTGTTCTTCACATTAAATTGATGCAATGACCAATCTAAATTTGCAGCTAAGGATAGTAACATTCTCATTGTATTTAACTTTGCTATTGTTAGAAAGTCTGCTGATAATTTTTATCGTATGTTTGAGTATAATCTTTTGCCACCAATCGTGCTTTATACCTTTTAATATATGGCCCCATCCCGTTTTGTATTTAAAGATAAAAACTCGGTGTCTTCTTTCCTTTGGGTCTATAAATGTTTACTGTCTATAAATTAATTGTCTTGAGGTTTATAAATAGGCTATGGAATCGAATGAAACACAAAAAATAAGAGGATTTTCAAGTGTTTGATGCGTTAATAAGGCTCAAAGGAAACCATTAAGTGCGTAAACCAACTTGTCTAAAGTTGTTATAACTTAACTACAGTGATCTCGAGTTTAAGTCTTAAGTATGCAACTGTCTTAAATACTCGAAAGGAGAGTTTTGTTGTCCTACCCGGCTCGAGCAGGATTGTCTCCTATGAAAGATACTTGTGGTCTCTATCAAAAAAATAAGAGAGTATTTACAACTTAAAGAAGTGGAAATTTTCACAGAATTGAATAATAATTTATAATAAAAATTTTAATTAAAATACGCCTGCTCCCAAATTTTTGAAATGCTAGCAATTATTTTTTGAAATAGTTTAAAAGTGACATAATATCTCTAACCCTGTGTTTGGTTGAAGAGAAGTATCGAGTATATTAGATGAAGAGAACGAAAGAGATAGGAAGTGTACGAATTTCGTTTGTTTGGTATTGAAGAAGTATCATGGAAATTTTTAAAATTTGTGTGAGACCCACGCTAAATAACTTCCTTGCTCATCTGAGGAGAAATGTTAGGGAAGTAAGCTTATTCTTAACAATTGACATGAATATCCTTTTTTTCACTACCACATAGCACCCTCCACTCAACATCCTCGAAGAACCATAAACCTCCTTGAACACACATTAATACCACCACACCAGAGTAGCATCTCAGTCTCATAGTGCTACCAATCACCAAGACCCAGCATCACAGACAACACAGGACCATCAAATGTAGTGAGCCACACAAAAACAATATATAATCAATTATACCATTATTATAAGGACAAAACTTAGATATAGTACCTTAGGTATTATTGGTGCTGTTCTCCAATCAGAATTTGAGATTCACCTCGATAATTTGTGAAATATTTTAATACATACTTTTATTATGCGGATTATTGAGGTAAATCTCCAATTCTGATTGAAGAACAATACCAACAATACTTAAGGTATTGTATCTAAGTTTTGTCCTTATTATAATTGATTATGTGGGGGTTATGAATATAATCGATTATACTTCTGTATAATCGATTATAATCATTGGTATAATCAATTATATGGGGGTTAAGATAAAAAATTAGGAAAAAAAAAGATTTGACTTAGTAAGGGTAAAATAGTATTTTTGTAATAATCTTTATTTTTTTTTCAAACTAAACAACCTTAAAATTTAATTTCCATCCTATTTCTCTTCAACCAAACAACTTCTATTCTCACTCTATTTCTTATTTATTTCTCTTCTTTCCACTTCTTTTTTACCTACTTCCCTTCCCTCTATCTCTTTCCTCTCTACCAAACACACTGTAAATGTTTGATTTTTCATTGTACCAAATGACATCGTGTGATGTATGTAGCCAACTTCACTTAGTGAGATAAGGCTTTATTATTTGTAATAATTATTTTTTGAAATGGTTTAAAAGTTTACCATACAATAAATTGACCACTAAGTCAAATAGAAAATTTATGGGTGATTAAGATTAAATTTCAAGGTATGATTGTAAAGTATACATACTACTCAAAGATATTACTCTTTTTCCAATTGTTATTGATGGCAGTTCTTGTCACTTGGGCAGAGTTTAAACAATAATTTATTGTTCAGGCGACTAAAATAACCTAAGAAAGTGGTTTCCAGTAGACAAATTACGTTATAGTGTAAACTAGTGTATACAAAATAAATGCAATGAGAGACCATATTTTGAACATCAGAATTGCATTATCATTAAATAGCACCAAGTAGCACTAATAGCATAATAGCCAAACCATACACTTTTAAGACTAATAGAACTTTATATTACATGTTTCTATCTTAGTTGAACCACATAAGTTCTATAGTTTGTTTAAGTACAAGACATTGCACGGACAAATTACAAGTTCGAAAACATTGTATTAACATTGATGATAAATGAATATATATATCACCCCTATGACCAGAATCTAGCGAGGGTATAGTTCATTTGAAGCCTTGCTTATCGACTCGTGAGCTGATTTAGTCGTGGATTGACTCGATTTTGTTGCCCCTGAATTTGTTTCCCATGACATGTTTGGAAGGCTTCCAATTGCACTATCCATAAAAAATGCAGGTTTTAAAGGCAATGGGAGAGTGATAGAACAACTATTAAGCATGAGTGTAACGTTAGCCATGGTTGGTCTGTTTGTTAAATTTTCTTGAACACAGAGTAAACCAATGTGGATGCATCTTATCGTTTCATTTCCTAAATTATTGATTAATGATGGATCTATAATATTTGTAACCGTTCCCTCTTGCCAGTTTCTCCATACCTACAAAATTGCAAATAACTAGATATTAGTAGATTACCAAATTCCATTTCCTCATTAATATTTAGGAGCACATAATCTCTTAATCCATACATTTAATTGCAAGGACGGAATAATATTCAGAGAATGAAGACTTACAAAATTTAATAGATCTTCCCCATTCTCTGATGACATGTACCTTGGTTTTTTTGGCCACTTACAATCTCAAGAACTAGTACACCAAAACTAAAGACATCTGATTTCACTGAAAATTGTCCATGCATTACATACTCAGGTGCCATATATCCACTACATGCCAATATGGACAAGCTTAATTAGTAAAACATGTTATGACTCTTTAAGGTATTAAGTTTTTACTATTTCAATTGCTATGTATGACCATCGATATTAAAAACAATGTTAATTTTAATTTCATTCTAGTGTAAAAGTAATTTATGCTACCACTTAATCATCAAATAGTTTTAAATGATCTTAACTACTATAACAATTAATCAAATGTTAAAAATAAATTATCAATACTTGACTAAGTGATAATGTAAAAAAATTAGTTGATAGTTGATTCAAATTAAGTTCTCATGGCAATTAGTAAGATCTAACATATTCTAATACTTACTAGGTTCCAACAACTCTACTTGTATTTTCTTGTGTTTGATTTGCAACAATCAACCTTGCCATGCCAAAATCTGATATCTTAGGAATCATCTCTTCATCTAAGAGAACATTACTTGCTTTAAGATCACGGTGTATAATGCGCAATCGTGAATCCTCGTGAAGATAAAGAAGGCCTCGAGCAATTCCTCTAATGATTTTGTAGCGTCTATCCCAATCCAACTGTGCTCTCTTTGTTGGATCTGTATGTGTCAAAGCCATATGAATTTCAGAGCTATGTTAGTATAGTTGGTGGTTTTGTCATGAACCCGAACTAAAGTAATAAAGCAAAATACTAATTATGCTAATACTTAAACCTACCAAATATGAAGTAATCAAGGCTTTTGTTAGGAACAAATTCATAAACAAGTAGTTTTTCTTTCCCTTCCAAACTGAAACCAAGTAGCCTAACTAAATTTCGGTGCTGAAGCTTAGCCAGTAAAATGACTTCATTCTTAAATTCCATGCTTCCTTGGCCAGAATTACTTGACAACCTTTTGACAGCAATCACTTGTCCATTAGAGAGCCTACCCTGAAAATATATTACTAATAGGTATATAATAATTTCTTCGCAGTCCACTTTACTGGTATGCCATATTTTGACGAAAAGGTGACATATATCTGAATAAAACAATGGTATCTTACTTGGTAAACAGTTCCAAACCCGCCTTCTCCGAGTTTATTATAATTTGAGAAGTTATTTGTTGCAACTTGTATTGTGTCTAAGTTGAATTGCAATGATTCAACCAATTCAATTTCATCATCATCTTCATCTTCTTCTTGAAATGTGATTCAAGCACAATATATATTATAGTTAGCGTGCAGGCAAATAAGAAAGAACATCAGGAGATATAATTTGTGAAATCACAACAAAATGGCCATTGACTTCCTTTTCTCTTTTTCCTTCTTCCAAGTGGTGACCCCGTGATGAAGTCACTCAAGCCTTGAAAATTATTGAGAAATTTCATTTTACGTATATTTATTATTGTACTCCCCCCCTCCATTTTATTTGACATTGTAACAAAAAGATTGTTCCATTTTGATTGGCATTTTACAATATTAATGAAATATTGAATATTTTTTTATTATATCCTTAACCATTTATTGTGGAGTGAGAAAATAAAAAAATATAAATGAAAGAGAATCTAATTAATATGAAATATAAGGGGTATATTATTCTTGTGCCAAAACCTTAAGGTGAAACAAAATGGGATGAAAGGAAAAAAAACTTAGATACAGTTTTTTAAATATTATTTGTACTATTTTTTAATCAAAATTAGAGTTTCACTTTGATAATTCGCATAATTTTTTAATACAATCTCTTATTATGTGAATTACTAAGGTGAAACACCAATTTTGATTGGAGAATAGTACAAATAATACCTAAGATAGTATATCTAAGTTTTGTCCTATTATTTATTGGAAATAATTACTCTAAATCATGATAGATTATATGTCTATTTAGAAAGATTTTTGTGCTTATCTCTTCGAAATTCATTTTAATAATATAGGACTTAGTTGCAAATAGAAAGTCTCGAAAAATCAATTAATACTTATACCTAAAAGATTTTTCCTTGCTTTCCTCCTCCTAAAATATCTGCTAATAAAAATGAGCAGAACAACAACAATGAGAACAGTAGGCACAACTATGACGATTGTAGTTCGCAGTGAGTGGCCGTTTTCTGCAAAAAGCAGAATCTTTTGCTCAATGAAACATTTCAAAGATTAATTAAGGATAATAAAATATCAACAATTCTAATAACTAATTACCGAGAAAAGAAAAGGCTAACATAAGAATAAGGAAAACTAAACAAAGAAGAAAATATTCCATGTTTCGTAGCAGGTTCTTTAAAGTTTATGGATATCTCATATTAGGAATCTAAATTCTCATATTTGGTTTAAACATCAATTCTCATAAAACTAACATTCTTAAATGTTTTAATCAAGTTTTCCTGTAAAATATTCTGTTCAAGGGATGGGAGTCCTATGCAGGTGGAAAACTTTTTGAAAAAAGACCGACGGATACTTAAATCCTATTTAACAATTAGAAAGAGAAAGAGATAAGAAAGTGAGAAATGTAGATATAATAAGTGAATGATGTGATAGGAAGAAAGAAATAAAAAGAAGTAAATAGTATCAAATAGGTGTTTGTAACATGAAGGTGTTCATTAATCATTGTTCAAACTTTTTTTACAATATAATTCTTAAAATTTATTGGAAAAGGTTTTGTTTACACAGTATTTTGTGAGAAGTTATTACATGGTCCGAGACCATCACGATTTCAACTAATTTTTATATGACATATAATCGAGTGTTATTATTTTTTATTTTAAATTAAAAAATTCAACTACTTGTCACGGAGATTAGTTGAAACCATAGACACATAGTGATTCGGGACTATCTATTAATTTCTCTCATTTTAAGGTGTGGGATGAGTAGAAAGAGAAAAATAAATAAAAAATAAAAGATGTGATAAGAAAAAATATATATATAATGAGAAACTCTCTCTCTCTCTCAACTATTACATGGTCTTAGATTACTATAGTCCTCATCAATTTTTATTTGACACATAATCATTTCATTAATTCTTTTTTTAAATTAAAAAATCAGACTATAAACACATAAAAATTGATCAAAATCATAGACACACGATAATCCAGAACCAAGTAATAATTTTTCATCTCTCTCCCTCTTTCTTTCTTTGTGTGTCAAAACTCATTTAAGTATTAATCCAAAAAATAATTATATCAAAACCGATTTTTCTATATACCATAACAACTTTTTTGTAATTATTATGCTATGAGCAATTAAGTACTATATGATGAAAGGTACCTTGTGAGGAAGTGTTACTGGTGGGCCGAGAAGGTGATGCCGGTGGTACAGCTGGGTCTAATATTGTGGTATTTCCGTAGAAAGGGTAAATTTCATATCTAATATTACAACTGGGTCTAAACACTATACCACCAACCTTGTCTTTAAAATACCTTGGGATATCTGAGATACTCCAATCCAAGCAGCTACCGCAGTCTTGGCTTGACAAATCAGGCGTACACTGCACAAGACCGTATATGGTTTGAAAATTCGCAATTGTAGTATCCGTGGCATACTTACGACGAGAGTCACCCGATGCAGCTTTGCCTCTTAGATTTCTCATTAACTCACCCAACACCTTATTGAACTCGTCCACATCCGTTGCATTGTTCACGTTATTCATGTAATAAGGAGGATACGCTTCCATGGTGCCAAATATCGCCGCGCGGTTCGAGTAGCGCAACATGCACTTTGAGTACCACGTAATTGCCTCTTTCTGGTTCGGACAAAACTGTGTGAGACTGACTCTGGAGTAGTTGAGGCAGCTGCGACACTCCTCTGGCTTAACATCCCCTCTGCATAACCCAATGGCGTTTACTTTGTCTGGGTCATGGCCATATGAGAAATTGTAGAAACCATAGTCGATTTTTGTGTTGGAAGAGAGGGAGGATAAGAGGGTATCGAGGTTGGAGTGGTAGGTGCTATTGGCTGTGTAGTTATTTCCATCGTTAGTACAGTTTTTGCTGGCTTGGAAATCTGGAAAGAAGCCGGCTTGACATGTTACCATTATTGCATAGAGGCAACAAAGAAAGGAAAGCGGCATACAAGAAATAATAGCCATTGTAAATTGTCCTCTGGGTATGGGAAGTAATGTACCACTGAGTGCCAAGAGTAAAGGTGTTTATATATATACACACATTCATCTACACCACCACAGGCATACAGGCTGTTTTTGTTAAAATAATGAAGAGAAATAGGAGAGAAGATGTCATGGTCACTCATTTGCCTGAAAGAGGAAATATATAAACACTTTAATATATCAAACATTTTATTAATATTTTAAATAATGATATTTAAACACCTCACTATATTATACATTTTATGATCAATCATTATTTCTCTTTATCCTTCTTCCTATCAAATCATATTACTTATTATATATATATTTTTCTCTTTTATATCTATCTCTCATAAGTGTCAAATAGGTTTGTTGGATATCCAATAATATTTATGTAATATTTCTCATTTTTATATATTTTTTTATTCTATCGTATTACTTATTATATTTATATTTTTTTTCTTCTTTTTCTCTCTTTAAATATTAATTACACCTGAGTGTTCATAGATTATTTTCCGAGAAGATTCGTCGCAAAAGAAAAAAAATATCGGAGAAAAAAGACAAAATGTGACGTGAGTGATATTTTCTCTCCTCGTGGGTGAAGAAAATTAGCAAGGGGACAATTTTTCTGGTGCTTCCAAAATTTCCCAAATTTTGTCCGTATTTGTGAGGCTACTTTGTTGGTCAGTGGAAAGTTTTTTAATTTTTTTTTTAATTTCTGCTCATTTTTTCTTTTGTTCTTCTTCCCACCTTCCTTTTCAAGATAACTCAGTAAAGGAAAATACTTATTATTTATCCATTTTTTTATGTCATTTTTGTCCCTCTTGTTTTATCTCTCTCTTCTTTTTCTATTATATTACATATTACATATATCACAAAGGAAAGTACTAGGTTGTGCAAAAAATAAAAAATAAACCAAACCAAATCAAATATAAAAAAACTAAGCCATTGAAAATGATTTTTAAACCAAATCAATTTATTATGTAGATTTGGATATGGTGCATATAAACCAATCCAAATTATTCTTAAATTTTAAAAACTAAAAATTAGTATAAAAATATTTTTTAATTTACTTTTACTTGTATAATTATTATATAATAATAAATTTTGATTTTCATCTTTCAGTTAATTCACACTGAAATTAAACTGGGGGTTTACTATCCAAGACAAAGACGAAAAAAATAATTAAAAAAGAAAACGAAGTCAATTTACCCCATGAAAAAAGGGAGCAAACAAACAATCAGTTCTAAGAGATGAGGAGTTTAGTATATTGGAAACGATTTGAACCTAAAACGAAAATAGAATTAGAGGGTTGAAAGTAACTTCGATTTTACAAACTGAACTACATAAAAAGATTCGATGCACTGAACTTATTACAAATCACCGAGTTTGTTGCCACCAAGTCTCGTCACATGGGAGCCACACCATCATATCATTTCGACATTTTCCCTGTTTTTGTTGCTAACCTGGTATGTCATCATTGTCTTTTCTTTTTATTTATCAAACCTTTCCTCCTTTTGTCCTTTAATTTTATATTATTATATTTATTTTTTATCATGGTGTTGACCAAGTTGATTTCGTGGAAATCCTAGGATGAATTTTCTGTGACTCTCACGTCTTAATCCTTTTCGTTTTATTTATTTATTTTCTTTTTTTTATTTCATTATTACCATTAGTTGAATTGGAATGTGATCTATCTATGCAATTAATATGTGACTGTTCTTAATCAATTCACGCATCTCAATTGATTAGTATCCATAATAATCCTATTTTATAGGCAAAAAAAATTAAATGAATTGAATAATGAAAACGATACAAAGATATAATATAAAAATTAAAAAGATATGGTGTAATTATTTTGTGAACACATATTTGTAGGAACTTTGTTATGTCTTTTCTTGTTAATTAATTTTTATTTTTATTTTTTGTTAATTAAATATATATTTCGTTGAAAATAAGATTAGGATTCTTTTTTAACTCTTCTTGAATTTTTTTTTAAGTGACTCCTAAAAATGAAAAGAATAAAATATTTTACTTGAAA
The DNA here is from genome assembly GCA_004329165.1 of Spatholobus suberectus. Classification (NCBI taxonomy): domain Eukaryota; kingdom Viridiplantae; phylum Streptophyta; class Magnoliopsida; order Fabales; family Fabaceae; genus Spatholobus; species Spatholobus suberectus. Next base: position 16,372,350 of record CM014731.1, on the reverse strand, counting down.
AATTTTGCGATGCTCTATAACATTGACGTGCAGGTTACATTACCTTTGCTTGTTGGGTAGATAAGGTTGTATGTTGAATAAATTGATTTAATTATTTATTTGCTTCATTAGAAATACAAGGATATTAGGATAGAATATATAGGTGTTTCAAAAATAGCACAAAGGACTTTTGGATAGGAATATATTTGTTTTTGTTTTTAGTAATTTTCAACAATTTTCTTGAACTTTGATGTTGTTTCATGTGTATTTGTATTAGTAAGCTAAAAATATTTTTGCACTTTTGCAAAATGTGGACAGTTTATGAGTTATCTTATTTTTATTAAAAGAAATAAATGTGAATTATATTGTACGTGCGATGGGAGTTTCCAAAAGTTCAAAGGCCTTAAAAAACAGGTTTGGAAAACTGTTTTTTTTTTTTTTTTTTAAATCAATTCGAAACTGGTTTGACTTTAAAAACCAATTTATAACTGGTTTGGCTCAGTTCAGAACCGGATCAGAACTTGTTCACCAGAAACCAACCAGTTTGTCAAATCATAAAACGGTTTAAATTAAAAAACTGATTCATTAAAGTGGTTTGATTCCATTCAGTTTAGTTTCTAAAAAAATAAAATGTAAAACCCTACTTATTGTTTACCTACTTTCTCTTTTATCTCACTTTTATTCTATTTTCTTCACATTTCTTCCTCTTTTTTTTATCACATCTTTCATTTTCTCTCTTTATCCTTTTCTCTTTCCTTCCTATCTCTATCTTTTTTTCACCTCGATCTATTCTGTCATGAGGTGTTAAATATCACTACTCCCTTGCGAATGAGGTATGATTACAAGCAAGAATGCAATACGAAAAAATAATTTTTTTTCTACTCATTATAATTAGTTATATTAATTGAATTTTAAAGTGTTTTTTTGGCAAAAGTTACTGAAAAGTTTGCTGAAGCTAAAAAATTAGTTGATAGCTGAAAGTTGAATGTTATTAAGCTATAGCTTATTAAATTACAAGTGTTTTGTAAAATTTTCTGTTAAAGTATCTGATAAATGTAAAATGACATAAATTGACATGTTTATATCATATTTTTGTATAATTCTTAATTTTATTTTATTGATAAAAATATATTTTGGGTTATTTATAATTTTAGTTTTTAATTATTTTTAAACTCTTATAATGTTTATTTATAGATCAATTATTTTAATTACATTTTTTAGTTTTAATTATTATATATTTTTTCATATTGTGTATTCTAATATTAATCTTATCGTATATCTTAAAATATTTTCAATCAAAAATATCCAAAAATAATAGCAAAAAGAAAAGAAACAAAAAAGAATAATAAAACCTTACCTTATGTAAAAAAAGGGTAGAAAAGTAGTTTAATAAATATTTTAAAGATAAAAAGGAATAAAATATAAAAAGCTAGAAGCTAGTGTTTTAGCATCTTAAAACACAAGCCACTAAAATAAATTTATCTATCAAACACTATTAATAAGGTTAAACAAACTTTAAGCCAATAAGAAAAAGTAGAAGCTAACTAAAAATATTTACCAAACATATACTAACACAATTGAGCCAATGAAGTAAAAGTTCTAATAAAAATTAAAGAAGTCTCAAGCTGACTAAAAATAAATGTATCAAATTTAAATAAATACACTACAATAACATAAATACTAGTCTAAAAACCGATATCTTGCACGGGTAAGTTTATAATTTACAATTTTTTATATGTTATAATTTTTTAATGTATTTATCTATTATTTTTACTTTAAAAAAATATGTTAGAAAATATTATATAAATATTTACAAAAATTTTATATATATATATATATATATATATATATATATATATATATATATATATATATATTCTAGTGTAATATCTTATGTCTTGTAAGGGTATTAAGTTTATAATTTAATTTTTTTATACTATTATTAAGATTTTTGTTGCATTTCTATATTATTTTATATATTTTAAAAAATATGTTAATAGTAATGTATTTAAATATTTACAAATATATATAAACAATTAAGAATATTGATATATAATCAATTAATTGTATATTTGAAAATGTATATCTTATATAATTTTAATTTATTTAAATGTGTCTTTTAAAAATATTAGTTTTATAAATATATTTGAATTTGTATATCACATAGATATATACACAATTTTAATAAGAGATATTAATAGTGAAAAATATTTTAAATTACATTTTGTAATTATTTTTTTCCTTTAAAAATATGTTTTCCTCATAAAGAAAAAATTTAAAAATATTAATTAGAAAAAGAAAATATACCTATATATTACACCTATATATATTATTTAAATTATATTACCAATTACAAATAATGTGAGATTGATTCAATGTAATAACTTGTGCCTTTACATGGGTATTAAATTTATAATTTATAATATTTTATATTATTAAAATTTTTTAACATGCTTTTCAATTTTTTTATTTTTATAAAAATATATGTTGATAGATATGTATATAAATATTTAAAATATATTTATGAATAACTATGAATCTATAAATAAAAAATAAAAAAAATAAAAAAAATAAAAAAAATAAAAATAATATATATATATATATATATATATATATATATATATATATATATATATATATATATATATATATATATGCTTTCTAGATGAGTTAATCCAGAAGTAAAACCCCACCCATTCATTTTAGTTAGCAGTATATAAACAATTCTTATTGATTTTGTAATTTATAATGAGTGTAGGTAGATTTGACAAAATTTATACAGTAAATTATATTGACACCTACTTTCGTCAAATTTCATCCGATACTCCTCTTTTTTTAACTTCTACACTAACTCTTTTAATTGTTTAATAAACATTATACTGACACCCTTTATACATTACATTAATTCCATTTGATTGTTTGAAAAATATTATATCATGTATTCTTATAAGAAAGGTTATTGTAAATGTTAAAAAAACAGAAAAATTATGTGTAATTTCAAAAAATCTCAAGAAGTGTAATGTAATTTACTCAAATTTATCTTCACTTATTTTCTCACAAACCTTACTCTTTGTTTTGATGTTAGATCAATTATTTACACAATATAGACAAAAATTCAATGTATAACAACAGTAAAAAAAAATTGAAAATCAAATACAATGCTAGAGTTGAAAATATTATAAATTTTAAAATTAAACAAGTAAAAGTAAATAAAAGTAACATTGTACAAAATATAATGTAATAAAAATACAATTACAACGAGGGAGAAAACTATTCTTAGTGGAAGACGGACCCCACCAGTGTCCAGGAATAATACTGATCTATTCCCTTCTTTGACGGGAATGTGTGGGACGTTGAGAAGTGGACATTTTCAATCTTGAAAAGTCTTTTATCTTCTCATCATTTTAGGGGGAAAAGTATTCAATCCGCTTTTTTTTTTTTTTTTAAACAGACATTTCAAATATTAATTTTATTCTAATTGATCCTTAAATTTTACTTTCTTTATAAATAAATACCTTAAACTGTAATTTTGTCTCAATTAATCATTAAATTTTATCTCTTTTAACACATAGACACCTAAATTTCAATTTCATTTTGATTAATCCTTAAAATTTACCTCTTCTAGAAATAGTCTCTTATATTAAATTAAGATTAAATTACTAACAAATAAAAAATTTCTATCGTTTACTTCTGTTAATCTCAATCAGTTATTAGTCTTATTTTTATAAACCACTTTTGCAAACATTAAAACATAATAAAATTTAGAATTAAAAATTCAAATAAATATTTTTTGATTTTTTTATTTTCCCATTTTATTTCTTCTAAGTTCATATATTTTATTGTATTTTAATATATAAAAAAATGAGTCCGTAACAAAAGAAAAATAAACCGAATGATTAACATTTTAAATAAATAAACTATTGGCTTTTCTTTTTAGTTAATATTTTAATTCTAACTTAATAGAGAGATCTATTTGTAAAATGGATAAATTTTATGGATTAATTGGATTGAAATTAAAGTACTAGATGTCTATTTGTAAAAAAAGTAAAGTTTAAAGATTAATTAGAATAAAATTAAAATTTATGATGTCCAATATTTTAAAACTTAGACTAGTCTTCGACTCGATCAAGATACTAGGTCACTGGGTTAACGGTTGAACCAGAGGGTCACTAATTGAATCGCATTATGCAATCTCTACTTAAAATTTTGAAAATATTCATGACATATAAATTTTATACCTATAAAATTTATCAAATTAAATTTCAATGGTGATGTGTAGTTCGAAAACAAAAAAAAAAAAATCGACAATGGTATTTGACATGAGGGTGAAAGAAGGAAGGACTAAAGGTTACACATTCAGGTCAAACAATTAAGAGCAAGTGAAAAGGCAAGTGTAGTTGTACAGTCAACACGAGAGAGATTTATGTTGTATGCATACGTGCATTCGAATTTTGGATTTACGGTTTCAGTGATTATTATAATTTTATATATGAATATTTATTTTTTTATAATTAAAATTCATAGTAAATAAATATTTTTAAATATATAAATTATATCATAAGTTAGAGTTTCTATTTTTTTTCAATAGCAGTAATTAATTGCTTCACGCTTTAAAAAAAATTAAAATTCTTTGAACCGGTTCGGGTCAACCCACCAATACACTAGTTTAACCGCAAAATCCGTCTAGTCACATTGATTCATACTAGATCGATGGATTGTCAGATCCAATCATTGGTTTGAACTAGTTTTACCATTGGTTTTCGGTCCAACTGGCTAATCCGAGCCAGTTTTTGAAACACTGATGGTGTCTATTTGTAAAAAAAATAAAATTTAAAAGTCAATTAGAACAAAAATGAACTTTAAAGTACCTATTTTTTTTTAAAAAGTAAAATTTAAGGGGCCCGAGTGCTCTTTTTCCTAATTTTTAATTTGAGTAAGTCACTGTCATCGACTCAGAATAAGTGAGTAACCAACTAACCATCGTTGACCCGCGAGTCACCGCTCCAAGTCATATATCACGCAGGCATAGATGTGGCCAAGGCTTTGTTCGCTACTCCCAATTGCAACCAAAGGCGATTTCAAATTTATGAGGGTCTCGTTAGTACAGTAACTATGCTCTCAGGCACCCATTTTCCACCGGCATTCTAACGCTTACTTTTCTTGACGCCGTCGCCAAGAACAAATATTGGTCGGCAATCACTATTTGTGAGGAAAAATATCACATGAAAAGTATGCACGAAGCTTTTTCCGTGATTTCCACAAATTATTGACTTTTCTTTTCTTTTTTTAAATTGAAAGTAATTAATAAAATAAATACACCTATATTGACCTAGATTCGTATCATAATTTGTCATAGGCAGAACTCATATTAATAAAGTAGAAGGTGTAGCAATTGCCATTGTATATATCACATATCGGATGCTTCCTTGATGACAAAATCATTTGTATGAAGTGTTATTGTCAACTTGAGCATGATTGGGAAAGCTATTTTTTTCAACGTATTTGGTTTTTAATAGTTTCTTTTGGAGGAGTTGCAAAAAAGATTATTTTTAAATAAACTAATCTAAATACGAATTTAATAATTGGCAAATGAACATTTTGCTACAATCAATTGAAAGTGATGCGTTTTACGTGGACTAATGACTACAAATTCTTTGACAAGGTCGAGACACCATTAAAAATGGGTGGTGCTTGCAAAGTTAGTAAGGAATTCACTAGAGTAATGATATATAATAAATAATTGCTATAATGACGTTAGTTGTATTTATATGAGTTTGAGATGTGTTGAGTTTCTTGACACAATGTCCAAGACTTCTTGAGGGCAACAATACTTTATCTTGCAATAGCAATAAAGTAACTTTACTTTAGGTCAGATAAGTTCTACTATACACAATGCATAGTATGAGTCTTGTACTTGAGTGTTGGCTTCGGTCAACATTTGTAATTTGCATTAATTTAGCATTTGGGCCAAGGCGGCCCACTACACAAATTGAGCCTCAAGCCCATTTTGGAACAAACAAGGAATTGTTTCTCCTAAAATAGCAAGTGTAGCACCCATACCTTTAATTTAACTGTTTTTCTATTTTATTTTGTATTTATTATTGAATAATTGAGCAAAAATTTCAAAATTCTTGTCCCTATTGTTGCGTTCAGAATTACAAATATTATTCAATTGTAATTTTTAATAATTTTTCTAAATCGGGCCTTAAAAATGTAAAAATGACGTTCACGTTCCTAAAATTAATTATAAAACAAATTAAGATGTAAATTTTTAGAAAAGGTTCAAATGAGGAAAAATATTTATTTTGAGCTTAAAATAATGTTTTAAAATATTAAAATATAATTTATTTATTTTTTAAAGATTTTTCTAAAATTCTTTTATAAAATGACCAAAATGTTCTAGGTTGATTGTAGAGTCAAACCAATATTTTTTAATACCTAAAAATAGTAGAAAAATTATCTAAAATATATATATGCAAATAATTATTTTCCCAATTATTATGAAAATTTCGTAATTTATTAATTAAAAATTAATTTATTAGTGAATTTGATTTAAAAGTGGATTTTAATTAGTTAAAAATTATAAGAAAATAACATTAAATTATTTTTAAAATTTATAAATGATCTAGTAATATTACATGTCTAAAAAGTGTCATAACTATTTACACAAAATAAAAATAAAAATATAATATTTTAGTAGAACAGGATTATTAAAAGAATTATTAACCATTAATCATTAAAATTTGAATAAAATTTGGTTTGGGCTGAACTAGAGTCGCACGCCCAGCATGGCTGGATGGTGAGGCCCAAATTATTGTGTCTCAAATTAACAAAGTTAAGAAAAACGGAAATTAAAACTAAAATTGGAGCCAAGTTAAATTATTAAGATACTAGATTTTACTATAATTAACATGTGCTCTAGAATACTAAACTAGCAGCTAAGTTATATTTAGTTACTTAGAAATAATAATTAGCTACATAGAGATAAGATTGCATTAGTTAGATTATCAAAGCTTTTTGATTTAAATAAAATCAAATTAAGTACACATGAATTTATTAGACAAGATTCACCATAAAAGCTAAAAAATTCTCTCTCCCCTCATTTTTTTTCTTTCTGGTTTGGCTGAAACCTCCGCACCCCCTTTTTCTCTCATCTCATTTGCTTCTTCTTCTTCTCAAGACCACCACCTCACACTTTCTTTTCATTTTTCGTTGAGGTATAAGGGGGAAGGGGGTGATGTTTTTGTGGCATTCTTCACTTCACAAAGATGGTAGAAAGAGATTTGGCCCCTAAATCTCTACTAGGCATCATTTTGTGCAATATTTGGTTTTATTGTTCTAAATATTTTTATGTGATGCATATGATTGTGATGATGATGCATCTTGGTCTTTGGCATGTTGATGAAACCTCGATATAGTTATTGTTTTATTTTCAGTACCATTTTAATTTTTTTGAATGGTTATTTTGCTCATGACAATTTATGGTTTGATTTTGGTGGTGATTTGTTGCATTTAGTGGAAGCAAGACAAAACTACTTTGGTTTTGCTCCTTAGGCCATTCGGCCATGTATGGTGAAGGAGGAAGATGATGAAATTTTTTATTAAATATTATGTATTTTATTTTATATGTTTATAGTACTTTTGAAAATAATCACTTTGGTGAAGTAAAAATTTGAAATTCTTGGTATAATGGGCCACTATGATATTCAGCCATGGATACCAAGATTTTTTTTATTTTTTTAGCATTTTATAAATATTTATTAATAATATGTTTTATTGAAAATGTTAGATGTATTTTAAAAATGAAATTTTTGAAGGAAAATGGCTTAGTAGTATTCGGCCAAGCTATTGGGAAAAGAAAAGACAAGAAAAAAAATATTTTTATCAAATTATATAAAGTATCTAATTATTTTACAAATTATTTAGCAGGTTAAAAATTAAAATTTGGATTATTTTGGTAAAAAATGCCATTCGGCCATTTTAAGTAAAAATAATTTTTTTTAATTTTTGTGTTAAAAATGTAATTACAAAAGTTTTATTGTGAAATATTAGTGCTTTTAAATAAATTAAAAATGATTTTCTATGTATTTTTGCTAATTATGGCATTCGACCATAATTTTATACTTGTGGAAAAATTTTAAAATTAATTTTAGAGTTTTGTAGAAATTAAAAATAAACTTTTATGATTGTTTATCAATCTAAAATAATTTTATATGAACTTTTATGAATTACATAAATTTTTAAAAAGTATTAGAAAATCTTTATTAAAAATATCTTTATTTTAGTGCTAAAATAATATATTATTACCTTATGCTGAGAAAAAGTAAAAACTCTATAAGTAGAGGCAGAGATAATGAATGAGGCATACTTTGGATGACAATTTTTGTGACAAGAGATATCTTTGTCGGGAAATTGGAGAGATAAGTTCTGTGTGAATGTGTTTGAGTATAAGTCTAATGAGTTATTGAGATGAGAAAATCATGCTGCGAGGCATGGGTTCTTGAGTTGGGAAAATTATAGTTTGGTACATTGTGGGATGAAAAGGCAAAGACCATTAAAGAGGTATAGATGGTATGGTATCGAGTGATAAGAGTCCTAATGGTTAGGGTAGCATTCTAAAGTTGGGACAATCACTAAACTAGCTTGATAACCCTATTACTTGCTCAGCATCACTAAGATTGGTATAGTAGTGTATACCTCTATTTAGAGTTGTGGTAGCTCAAAGTTGAAAGATGACTCATTTGTTGAGATTAATGATGATGATTTTATACCTTGATGAAGAAAGGTATACGAACTCCCAACCACTTCCAAATTTTGATGAGGTTATTGCTCATTAGTGGGGAGTATGGATCCACACGGAGCCTTAGGTACAATATGATATCTTAGGTCAAACCCTAGGTTCCCTATTTATTTTAGTCAACTGTGCTTTATCTTTGTGTTTGTTCTATACGTTAATCATGCTTATCTTTGTGAAAGTGATTTTAAGAACAAATTACTTCACTTCTCTATCTTTTCTCTGTATGTATGTATGTTCGTGACTTGGTATGAGAAGACGGCAACTATGACAATTCTGATGAACATGCACTAGTAGTATAGCCCCTTAATTTGTGGCTTGGACCATTGATGAGGACTCCAAATTCCTAACTTTTAGGGGGTACCACACCATTAATTTACTTTCCCCTTTTCCTAATATCTATATTCCTATAGTTACTTTTACCATATTGGTCATGTTAACATCATTACCCTTGTTGGGTTTGTTAGAGTTTCAGCCCCACCACCACCTCTTCCTTTGGAGGACAATGTTGATGGCCTCCTTGCCCTTATGATAAACTTCTTTAACCTACCGCTGTCTTCGATCATCATTGACTCTCCAAACCACATAGATAAGGTTCCTATCCCCTCTGTTATTTATTCCCCACCTCTTGACTATCAGCTAGGCATAGGGAATGGTTGGGTGACTATATCCTCATATGCTTCTTTTGACCTTGGGCAACCTTTTCATCAAGTGCCCAATGACCATGCCCACTATGCTGTAGATGATGAGAGAGACTTCGAGGAGATAGAGACGGGCTATAGAGAGGACTTCTTTTAGGTTGATGAGACTGTTGTGTTCTTTTTGTTAACATGGGTGGGTGTAGATGTAGATAGTTATTGCTCTGACACATGCCCTTGTATTTTGTTGTATATATAGCGAGGCTAGGTAGTTGACATTTTGTTTGTATATATTTGACTAGTAGTAGTTGATGACTGTATTTTGACGACGGTGTTGGTAGGATTAATGTACTGATAATTTGATGTACAAAGCTAATGATGCATATATGTAGATATATCAATATTTATGTTTAATGATCATTCTAGTTTTTATTTTCTGTCAAGACGATATGATTATGTTTCGACACGATTATTTATTGTTAATTAATTTGACTTAAAAACGAAAAAAAAAAACCCTCAATTCCGATATTTGATGAAGTAACGTAAAAGTTAGTTAAATTAAAGTAAAAATGAACATATTAATAATTGGGTAAAGAGTTAACGTGAATCGGTGTCACAATAGGTGTCTTTTTAAAAGAAAATTTTTAGTGTTATACTTGTTAACTAACATTTGGACTTGACTCTTTCGAGTGAGCAAATCACTTTAGAGGATAAAATAAATCATTTAAGTTGTTGATGAAAAAATTATCGATTGATATTACATGCACATGCACAAAAAATTATGCATGTGTTAAAATATTACTTGTTGATTTCTTATTAATGAATGATATTACTTATTTTACCATTACCCACTTTAGAGAAGTCAAATCCATAGCATGTTAATACTTGCAACTGCATAGGATAAATATTTTTTATATACAATCATTTAATAGTATAAAATAAAAACACGTTATTATATTTTTTCAATGATTTAAATTAATATAAAAATAACATTAAACTTGATTTTAATTTGAAGATACTAATATAATTATAACAATAATATTTTAAGACAATAGAATTTGTTAGAACTTAAAATAAAATAAGATATAATTTGAATTTGAAGATAATAGCATATTCATAATAACAATATATAATTAATATAATTTAATTTAAATTTAAAAATAATAGCAATTGTTATAATTTAAAATAAAATATTATTTATTTAAATTTGAATTTCAAGCTAATAACATACTAATAATAACAATAATTTAAATTTGAAAAAAAATTGTAAAATCTTAAAAATCAATCTCACTATCATAAATTGTTTGTGAAGATTATTATGTAATAAAGAATATAAAAGTCAGTTAATTGAGAGAGTGGGAAGAGTGAAAATTTCACTATCCAAATTTAGTACTCAAATTTATAATAAAAAATAAATTAAAAATTTAAGATAAATATTAAGATTTATAATTTGTTATATAAGTATATATTTTATCACAATTACAATTGTTGATACGGACATAACTATAGAATATTGTCGGAGGAGGCTATGTCCAAAATTTTTAATTTTCATCACTTTACATGTAACTTTTTTTTTTTCTTTATTATGTTTCAGTCCTACTAAAGATAGCAAATTTTCTTTATTTGATCTCTTATTAATTTGGGTTGTATATTTTGGTTTTTCATTGTTTAAAAGTGTTTAACTTATAGTTTTTTTTTATAAGAAAAACTTTATTAAGAAATAAAGTACAAGGATACTCTAACTCGAATACAATAGTCTTAGATCTTATCAAAGGAAATAAAAAAGACAAGCGATAGGCTCATTACGCCAATCAGGAAAATAACATTGAACACTACCTCTCTTGGCCTTAAACATTGTCCATGATCTAACCTTTATTAAGTTCAAAACACCATTGAAGTTAAATGAAAACACCTTGAAACACAATGTAGTTGCGGATATGAGTAAACCAAAGTGGTTAACATTCTCTATGAAGCACATCCCTCCACCACACTAATCTAGAAGTTGTCCATAAGACCTTTACAAGCATACATCATAATTATCGTACTTATAGGATAAAAGTGGACACTAAATAGTGCCAAAATCTACAAGAAATTGCCACCTCTATTTAACTAATAAATCAAGTTAAAGAGTTCCAAGTCCTTTACCCCTAGCCTGCCACAAGACTTTAGCTAGCAAATTTTGTCTTAGCTAACCCACCATAAGAAGGTTTCTTGCAACCCTTTTAAGATATTCAAGACCTTCATTAGTGCTTTAAAAAATGAGAGGTAGTGTAAACATAAGCTAGATAGAATAGAATTTACCATTGCAATTTACAATTTAAAAGTGTTTAACTTAGTTACTATCATTGTTTTACTTTTTTAAAATGATAATGTAGTGAATAAAATTTCACATCATCCATATAATTTATTACAAAATATCACATTATTTATGTCATTTTTCGTAATGAGAGATCATAATTGAAACACAAATTATTGGTATGGTACAAAGACTAAAGATATTTTTAGGTCAATTTTTAATTATGCCACGAGACAAAATAGCAACTTTGAATGTATCATATCTTTTCTTTCTTGGCATTTCAAGAGTCATGTGTGTAAAGGGTCTTAACATTGGGTGTGGAAAGACCCATTGCAACATAGTTATTGTAGCAAGGTCTAGGCCAATTTGAATTTTTTATTTTCATCAAGCGGGTGTTGGTAAGATACCACTATACTATGGTAACAATTGATAGTGCTAATTAACTGTTGGAAGTACTAGCAGCCGATCTAGCCTTCAAAATGAAGACCTTAACAAAGAGCTCATGGCCACGTATGCACTCACGACCACCGTTAATCTCCATGCCATTTGCGGGGTGTTCCACCAATTGCACCTTATATATATATATATATATATATATATATATATATATATATATATATAAAAGAAAATTATACTGGTATAACTTTTACCAATTGTTACATCATTCAATAACTTTATATAAAGATGAATTTTGTCAATTCAACCGTTGAATTATAATTTTATATCACCATAATTGTTTGTGTCAAATTTTGTCAAAATTGAAGAACAATAAAAAAGTGATCAAATAATTCTTATTTTAGTATATTTTGAAAAGTATATATACCGTCGATTTTGATCTATATGAATAAGGTATCAAATAAATTTAGATTAATATAAAATTTTGTGTATTTGATCTATGTGAAAGAAACTTTTAATCTAACAGTGAGTTTTGATAAAATATTATCTAATTGAAAGTTATTAATGGTGTAATTGCATCGACCATGTTGATTTTTACGCATATTTTAAGATTATTTTGTGTATATAATTAAAAGACATATCATCACCCTATTATACGTGTTTCAAAACTATTATATCAAAGACATAATTAAAATATGTAAAAATGAAAAATATTGTTGAGGTGTATTTATCTAATGCATAAAACAATTAAAAAATATATTTAATATATCAATTGCTCATGTAATTTAGAAAAAATAAAAAATATTATTGAAAATATTAAATGAAGTAAAAATTATTTGTTAAAAAATAAAAAATAAAAAAATATTTTAAAAAAATCCTATGTGCAATATTAATTGGAATAGGCTAACATTAAAATATTATTAATTAATTCAATTATTCAAACAAATTATGCTTAATTGATTTCATTTCCTTACATATAAATTATTTTTCTCATAAAAATGTAGATATTAAATTTTTTAAATGAGAAAATATACATATGTTTGAATTTAATTTTTTTTTATAAAATAATATACTTTAAAGGAATTGATTGCAATGACAGTAAATTATTTATGACTCTAGATGAAGTTTAATTTCAATATCAAGAGCTCAAAAATTGTTATTTAAAAAGGACATTACTTCATCATTACCACTAATTCAAATATTAGCTTTATAGTCAAGTTTATAGAGATATAGTATCAAATATTAAAAGCATATTTTCTTGAAAATTTCCCCCCTCGACTTATGTAAAAATAATTAATTTCCAACTAAAACTTAAAATTCCTATAATGTAAAAATGAAAAGTATTATTGAGGTATATTTATCCAATGCATGAAATAATTAGAATATATTTTATTTATGATGTTCATAAATAAATCATTTAAAATTATTTTGCCATCATAAATCAATCACTCATGTAATTTCAAAAAATAAAAAAACTTATTAAAAATATTACATAAAGAGGATATGCTTATTATAACCAAAAATTAATTGTTAATTGGATATATTTTAACAAAAAATCTTATGTGCCTATTTAAAAATAAATAACATTTTCATTTTATTATATCATAAAAATCTTAAATATTAAATAGAAGATATGATATTAATTGGAATGGACTAATTTTAAAATGTTACTATTTCAAATAATCAAATAAATTATGTTTAATTAATTTCATTAATTTATCCATTAATTATTTTTCTATAAAAATGTAGATACAAAAATTTTTAAATGGTAAAAAATCTAAGTGTTTGGATTTAAAATTATTCTTAAAATAAATATTTTTAATAAAGTATTATATCTTAAATATTTTACTATATTGACAAATGAAGAGGACTCGTTGTTATGAAAGTAAACTATAACTTTAATTTAGGTAAAACATACCTTCAATGTTAACAACTCAAAATTTTGTTACTCCAAAAAAGATTTTAGCGGACCATTTTTAGTAACTCAAGGAATAATCTCACATGTCTATAAAGATACTTTATCAAATATCATGAAATATTAGCTTGAAATTTTTTTCCCTCAATATATGTAACAAAATTATATTTTCATCTAAAAATGAAATCTCCTTCAAAATAAAAAAAATAAATTGTTGAAGTGTATTTATGCAAGGCATGAAGCAATTAGAAAATATTTTATTTAGGGTGTTGTGAAAAAATAATATAAAACCATTTTGTAACACAAATATATTTAACAAATCAATTATTCATTTAATTTTAATAAATAAAAAATCTTATTAAAAATATTACCTGAAGAGGACCTGCCTATTTATTATTTTGTTCAAAAATAAAATATGGATATTTTTTTAAAATTATATTATGACATAAATATAAAAAAATAATTTAATTTTATAATATTATAAAAATCTTAAAATTATCAAAAAGATTTCTCAAATAGGCCAATTTTGAAACATTGAAAATTCAATTAACCATATAGGTCACGTTTAATTAATTTCATTAGTTTAAATATAAATTATTTCTCCCATAAAATTGTAGATATTAAAATTTTTAAATGATAAAAAATATACGTGTTTGAATTTTGAAAATTCCTAAAATACGGCAATTTTAGTAAATATATATTTAACTTTTTCATTATCTACCAAATGGTGTCTAATTGTAATGGAAATGGATTACTTTATATGAACTTTATTTTTACTGTTAGGAATTCAGGAATTGTTACTCATATGTGACCATCATCCTTAACTCAATGATTAGTTCGAAAAATTTCTCTCGATATGTAAAAATGATTATATTTTCATCTAAAACTTCAATCTCCTACAATGTTGATGTGAAAAATATTTTTTTGGATAGAGACCACATGTATCTTGCATTAGAGATAATCCTTCTCAAGCCAGATAAGACCATTATGAGAAGCAAAACCCGCCTTTCGAGTATTTAATATAGCTACATACCAAAAACTCGAACTCAAGATCATTGGTTGAGCTGAAACAACCCTATGTTAGTTGATCCACATGTTCGATGGTATATGAAAGATATTGTTGATGAGTATTTATGCAATAAATGAAGAATTTTAGAAAACATTTTATTTATGATCTTATTGAAGAAATAATTTAAATTTTTTTCTAATAAAAATATATTTAATAAATTTTATTTCAATATATTTATGTACAATTTTTCAACATTTTCATATAAAGATTAATCAATAGAATTATTTTATATTAGATTATAAAATATAGAGTCAAAATTTTATTTTGTAGTAAATATATTAGCTAATTAGATTTAAATTAATTTTTCATATAAAAATTTCAATCTCATAAGTTTTAACAATAAATGCATTTAATATTATTCACTTAATATAAATAACAACATATTTTACACAATACTATTCATGCTAGTATATTAAATATTTTGAACAAAATTTTCATATCACGTAATTAACGATTTTTTAAATTTTATCATTATATATATATGTGTGTGTGTGTGTTTATAAATTATAATTATAAATTATTATGCATACAAGGCAATATTATAAAAATTGAATATATAGTACTGTAGTGTAAACATCACGTGCATGCTAATCGCTAAGCAGGTTGAAAATTGAAATGACCAACACGACAAAATTAAAAACTTTACCAGAAAATGACACGTATAGCTGGCAGCTAGACTTTGTTTTCTTAGATAAGTAAATAGAATATATGAAGGGGGGCATAATTGAAAAGTTCGACTAGGGTAGAAGGCATGAGAAATTGACACTTGTTATTCAAAAAGCCTCAAATTATATATATATATATATAGACAGAGAAGAAATCAAATTACACTGATATAACTTACACCAATTATTATACTATTCAATAACTTTTAATTAGATAATTTTATCTCAAAATCTACCGTTGGTTTGAAAGTTCTTTTGACATAGATTATATGTACAAAATTTTATATTAATCCAAAATTATTTGATATCTTATTCATATCAATCAAAATGGACGTAATATAAACTTTTTAAGATATACTAAAGTATGCATCATTTGATTACCTTTTTATTGTTATTCAAGTTTGATAAAATTTGACACAAACAATTTTGGTAATATGTAATTATAATTCAACGGTTGGACTGATAAAAATTACATTCTATGAGCATTTTTGGGACAACTTAAAATTCCTCATTTTAGCCGTTTTTGTTGAAAAAAACTGCTTGAAAAATAATTAATATGTTTCACACATTAGCTGAAATTTGTAAAAGCTTTTTTTTTTTGTTTTTGAAAAATAAGCAAAAATCTTGCACCTACACTTTTGTAGCTTATGACTATTTCTCAATAGCTTTCTTTTTTCCTTTAAAAATGTAATGCCCAAATTACCCCCAAATTTTCCAATAACTTTTTTCTCTTTCAGCTTTTTACCCAACAACTTCTACCTTTTTTCGTAATTTACTATGTAAAAACTAATTTTTTGTTGTTGTATCCAAATGAAATTAATTACTTCAAATCTCTTTTCAGCAAACTTATCCAAAATCAAGATTAAAAATAATAGACTCCTAAGATTAAAACCCCATTAAAAACACATTTTATAAGACCACCAATATCATTTCCACCACCATCACTACCCCTACCACCATTGCCTCCCCCCGCCCCCCAATTTTGTCATGGTAGATTCAATTGGTTTTGTGAGAGACATCTTTGACAAAAAGAAAAAAAAGTTCCTTCAACATGTTCTCGTCAATGGTCAAAGTGATTTGCCTAAGCCCAACAAGATGCTTCATCTAACATGCTTGAACAATTAATACCATGGTTCTAAATTGTGGTCTGCAACCGCAATTATGACCGCAACATAAAGGTTTTTTGACTCCTTGCAATCACATTGTGATCGCATCAATCGTATTTTCTTACAATTTTTGCAATGTCAAGGATTGCAATGAAACCACAATTGCAATTTAGAACCATGATATATATAAATGAAATATTAGGATCTAAGGAAGCATCAATTTTGAGAGTATTGGCAAACTAATTAAGTACCTTATTGAAAATTTAACTATACCTCATAGCTTTGTACATCATTTAGTAGATGACAAATAACCATTATGTGTAGTTATTGTGTAGTAGACGACAAATAACTACTACACAATGGCCAAAGTAGCTTTTTCTTTGCATGAAATTCCTTTTATAATCTTTTTGTGAATACGTGCCTGTCTTGTTTTTAAAGGATAAACAAACACAACGAATATACTGGGTGATACGTATATGCCAGAAGCGAATAAACAATACTAGGAATGTTCTCATTTTGTCATGTCTAACTTAGTCAATTTTTGAAAAACATAATGTACTAAGTTTCTTTTTCAACACTTATGATACGGAGAACAACATATGTTGGATGCCTTGATGTAAAGGTCCTTGGACGGTTTTAGAAAATGTGTTGGACGCTTTGCTCAAAAACCAATTTGTATGAAAGCTATTTGGATTTTTCTTTAAAAAACAACTTCTCTTTTATGAAAGCACATGATTATTTAACATAAAACTTGCTTTATGTTTAATCATAAATTTTAATAGCTTTTGTTATCATCATAATATTTTTAGGGGTTGGACGCTTTATACTTCTTTGGTTTCAACAATAGCATCATCCAATTAAACCTTCACAAAAAAAAAAAAAAAACCTAAAAAGACTCTACATGATGGTCCAGTCCTTCAATAATAACAAAACTTGGTTACAAACTAGAAAAATTTCAATGCAAATGACTCACAAATTTGACAACATAAGCTAAATCATTATCAGTTATCACAAACTTGCAAAAGGCACAAATACACATTAGTTAGTTATAATAATCATATATTTTAAAAAAAATGAACAATTAGATGGGATATATCTGTGTGTAAGCACACACACAAAAAAAGAAACTTACCTGAGTCCAAAATTTGGCAATGAAAGTGGGTGCAATATGCAGAAAATATAAATAGCAATAAAAATAAAAAATGTAGTTATAAAACAAAAATATAGATTCAGGACTTTTTTTACGTTGAAGAGAAGGGGAAACAAAGATCACAAAACCTAGAAAGTTTCTCTTTGTAAAACACATGCGTGCGTAATCGTGTTATAAGCGTGACTGCATAAGGTAGCACCTATTAAAAAAATTGCACCTTTTTTTGTATTCCTCGATTTTTTTTTCTTTTGGTATATAAAGGAAAAACAACGAAGAAGGGAGAAAAAAAGCCACGTGCCACAGCAGAGTAAATGATTATTCACCATTAAATTTAAAGGAAATAGAGGGTGAGGATGAGGAGTAATTATAAACACTTACTCCTAGAGTAAGTGAATCCTTTATCATGGAGCAAGCTTATGACTTTACACATTAAATACAATAATAATGAGATGAGTTCCATTTGTCCAGAGAGAGAGAAATAATATTTGAGGACTCACTCAAACTATATAAATCCAAAAACAAGGGATTAGTAATACATATACCAAATATGCGGAACAAGATACAAAAGTTCTTGTGTGAAAAAAATCAGATCAATCCTCTAAAATATAATCTCTCCCATAACAGGTTCTACAAAACTCTGAATTTGTATCATTATGGTAGGTCTTTTCCATTAAGTAAGTGCTTCAACCTTTCTTGGGTCTACTCTATAGAACATTAGAAAACACAAGAAGGAGGGTTGAATTGTGGTTTAAAGAAATTTTGCAAATCTTTTCACAAATCTTGAATCTTCTTAAGGATAAGACGATGTATGAAATTATTAGTAAAAAACAAAGTTGATTTTAAACTATTATTTAAGAAGGATAAGTAGAGGAACTAGTTTTGTTTTTATACTTTAGTTTTATAAAACCACGATTAAATGAAAGAAGATAATGATAGATATAAAAATACAAGTTTTTTATACTAGTTCGTCTTAATCCAAGATTGTATCTAGTCAAGACTACGTCTAGTCCTTGGTACACCACAAAGTTTTCACTATCAAAACACAAATACAATTATTCTTTTATACACGCCCCTTCAGGCTCAAAGAAGGTATTTTTTATCTTGCTTCTCCAAGCAATTAAACAAGTATCCTTTGAACACAAAACCTCTTTAGGCTTCCATTGTTTTCATTTAAAAAAAGTTAAGGATAAATCTCATTGACTACTTCATTTTAGTAAGACATATGTACAAGATAAAGCTCAAGTCTTTTGCGTAGAGACTTCGGTTGTTTTTGCAAAGAGATTGAGCAAGAGAGTTCATCAGCTAGAAGTTCTTATCCAATCTTCATATTTTTGGTATTTATAGGCATACTTGAGCTATACGTTGTAGGACTGTTGTTCCTTCTTTTATCCTTTAGCTTTAGCAAGGAAATGTGAATGTTAAAACATTAAATGCAACATTAAATGCCTTTACCAACAAGTCACACTGATAAGATAAAGTATTACACTCATCTTCCTTTTTTCTCGTACTGTTGTCATGCTATAGTAAATAAAACTATTTTTGTTCAAAAAGGTTCACTGTTGTACTTGTTAGGCAGATGGGTGTGTCTTTTGATGAAGTAGGTACATTGAGCTTTGTTTGATTTTCATCTAAACTTCCTTTGATACATTTCAGAGACTTTGTTAAGACTCTATACGCTTATGTTCTTGAAATAAGTATATAAGATATTGCAAGCATATATTCACAAGACTATATATATTAATGAAGCACATCATTTTCTCTTATTGTCTTAGTAAGATGATTGAATTCATTTTTTATACTTAAAATGCTTTCGTCTTTTTAACTTTAAAAGTTATTTTCTTTGTTTATTAAATCAAAACTAATGACAGTTATAAATTGTCATTTGTCCTAACATACTCAAATTCTCTCTTTAGAAATCATATAACCTAAGAATTTAACTTTTTCTAGCCAAAATTGACATGTAGACAACTTAGCATATAATTGTTTTTCTTTTAATATCTAAAGTACTATCCTTAAATGTCTCTTATGTTCCTCATGATTAAATGAATACACCAAAATATCACCAATTAATACCAATACAAAATGATCAAGATTAGGTTTGAATATCCATTTGATATAATCCATAAAACATTGTTGGGACATTGGTTAGTCCAAATGGCATCACTAAGTACTCATAATGATCAGACCCAGTAGTGAATGTTATTTTGGGTATATCCTTTGTCCTAACTCTAATATGATGGTAACCAAATCTTAATTCAATCTTTGAAAACCCACAATCATTCCTTAATTGATCTATAAGGTAATCTATTCTTGGCAATGAATACTTATTTTTCATAGTTACCTTATTCAGTTGTTAGTAATCCACATACAAATGATACTCTCCATCTTTTTTTTTCAATAACAACATTGAAGCTCCCCATACTGATGCCATAAGTCTCGTAACTTTCTTTTATAATAACTCCTCAACTTGTTTCTTCAACTCAACCATTTATGCAGGAGAAACTCTATAAGGTGCTATAGATATTGGACTTGTTCTTGAAAAAAGAACTATGGTAAACTTTACTTTTCTAATTGGGGGTAAAACTAAGAAATTCCTCTAAAAATACTTCTTGACATTCTTCAAAGGCAACATAGTGCCCCAAGACACATTTTCTTGTTGAAAACGCATAAATTGTAATTCCTTAGTAATCTTAAGGTTTTCAGGGAAATACTTTCGTAGAAATTGGGCTTGAAAAGCCTCCCAAGTAATCACAACTCTTATAGCCTTTATAAATTTATGAGCTTTAGTCCACCATTTTTTGGCTTCACTTGTCATCATATAAGCAACATAACTCACTCTTTATGCATTAGGATAATAATCCCCAAACATATTCTCCATTTCTCATATCCATAACTTAGTAGTTTTAGGGTTGTAGTCTCCCTTAAATTGGCGTGGATTATTCTTATGGAATTCACTCAATCCTTTATATTCAGGGGCCTTTTCTTGTTATAAAGGTGGATTCTAAGGCATTGGAGGGTTGCTCATTTATTTCATGACATTGGTTGTAGCCTAGACCATTAAATGATCCTCAAAGTTTCATTCATTTGCGCACTTGATCTACCTTCCATTAGTTCTTGTATAACATTCACCAATAGCAAACAAATCAAGAATTCAAGTCAACTAACAATTAATTCCTATTAATCAAAGTATACTGAACCATAGCATTACCCTAACTCTAAAGAAAAAACAATGCTTTGATAGCACTCACTTGTGACATCGCACACCACATGCAATATTCATAATAAAATGTGTATTCTCTCAGTAACAAAAGAACTCATAAGAATAAGGGACCAAAATGTCAGGATTTTTTTTTGCGATAATAAATAATATAAAATTGAACATAAATCACACATAAGCCATGGAACTAAGCAAAATATAAATATATATCATCATGGAGCAAGCTACGACTTTACACAACAAATAATAAGCACATGAGTTCCACTTGCCTAGAAAGAGAGAAACAATATTTGAGTGGTACCCTTAATAGTATAGTTTGATCAAACTATACATTTCTAAAAAGAAAGGGTTAAACATACAAAACAAGATACAAAATTTCCTTTATGAAAAAGGTAATGAGATTAGTCCTCCAAAATATACTCTCTTTCCTATAGTAGGCAGTCTCCTAACTTGACAGTGGCAGTGGAATGGTGAACGCCAATTTAAACAACAATTTATTGTTACTGCTACTAAAAATGTGGTTTCCAGTCATTATGACAAATCACCAAAAAAGCTACGACCAAAAACCGTCTGTAAGTACAAAGTGTCGACTCTAATACAAGGTTTAGCGTCGAATATGTGACAATATAGCTTTACACTAAGTAGTTTGCAATGACCAAAAAGGGCCGACGCCTACAAGTGATGACTTAGCTGTCGCACAAGTTGACATTAAAAGGCAGTGTTAGAATATAAAAAAAACATTGCATCTTTGGTGGTGTATGTCCATGTTTCCTCAAACCCCATCCTTATTATAACAAAAACCATCCCTCTAGCACAACATTGAATCTGCCCAACAGTTTCACCCAATTGCTCTACCCAACAACTTTGCCATTGTAATAGTAGCAACACCACCCAACAACTCCACCACCACCTAACAATAGTAGTACCACCTAGTAGAGGAAATTAAGAGAGAACAAACCAAGACAGAGAGAATAAACAAAGATTGTTGTTCTTACCTCTGGCATCGCCACTTCTGCATTTCGTTGTGACCCTCCAAACCTACGATAGTAAAGGAAGAGAAAAAGAATGAGAGCAAGAGTGAGAGGGAGAGGGAAATAAAATGGAGAGGGAAAAAGATCGAGATTAAGAGGGAGAAAGAAAGACCGAGTAGTAAAAAAGGAAAACAAGTGACGACTTATACTTTGCTTAGGAGTGACGGCTATGTCGTCACTTACTATATTGGTGCCACACAATAAAATTTCAAGCGTGGAGAAAGCATAAGAGGTATAAGCTTTAAGCAACAACCAAGCCATTGCTTTTAAGTTAAACAATTTTGGTGATGCTTGACAGTTGTTGGTGTATTTGAGTCGAATAATATGAGTTTCCCAGCTCAAGATTGTAAGTACTAGCTATTAGGATTTCACAACTTGATTTCCTTTAACCCCCTAAACTTAGCTAGGGTCCTTGCCTCCACCCCTTAGGTACCATGTTGTAATCTTCTCCTTTTTTTAATCTTTTCACATAAATGCATATGATGCATGATCCTAATCTAAGGCAAGACATCTATCTTAAAGTTTTACATTCTCTTCGAAAAAATTGGCAGAATCTCCTTTGTTTTTTGATACTTTCCCACATACCTTTTCATATGTATGGTAAATAGATAATACCTGGTAAACAATTTATATAACAATTCAATCCTTAAAACTCATCAATATGATCAAAATCTCAATTTTCTTCTTCTCATGGCTCACATGGCCGAATTCATGGAGCTATCATCATTAATATTATTTCAATCTCATGCTATTTTACATCTCAAATCAACATAGTCAATGCAACATTACAACTATAACTCAATCATATTCTTTATCCACATTATGAAAGTAACCATATGGACCAAGTCCATCACCATGCCGTTATTTTTATTCTCATGAAAGACATATCATCACCACAAACCATTTATTCAAGTTACTAATTAAACTTTTTCTAATATCCAAACTTTTAAATAAACTTTATTAATTAACTAATTTACTTCATTCTAAACTTCGACTCGAGATTCTTAGTCACCTAACCTCTTTTATTTCATTTATCTTCTAATTGGGTGACTTTAGTTCTAGGAATTAATTTAATTAGATATCCTACTTCAAATTTATGTATCCTAATTCATATCTTTCTTACTTAGTGTTTGTTTTTGTTTCTTCTCTAACTTAATAACATTATGATATGTGACCTACACTAATTCATTACCTAAATTGCCTTTACTAATTCATTACATGGTTCTTAAATTAAGGTTACAACAACCTTTTTAGTTACTAACCTTTAACATTTTCTTTATACTAAATCTATAATTTATTCTTCCTAGTTTCATACTAAAATAGTCATATACCACACAACAAGTAATCCTAACAAACTTGTCAATCTTTCCAAGTGACTCAATGACTCCTAACTATCCATTAATTAATTCTAATAACTTAATAAAGCATCCAATTCATTCAATCCTCATTTTACACATCATAGCTGAATTCTCTTAAAGAGCAAGGCACCAAATTTTTCTTTAATTCATCACTTCCATACCTTAATCATGAACATAACCATTTAATAAGGAATCAAACACAATAAATTCTCCATAAAACCATCATGATCGTGGACATCAAGGAGGTAATCAAGGCATGCTCAAAACTTTTTCAAATAATTTCTAACCAATCATCTACTAATTCATCATCCAATCACTTCACATACCATACAATTAAAGAAATACAAGTTCAAATTGAATCCCTTTCAACACCAATAAGAACCATGGAGATAACAACTCCATGACCAAGGAGAAATTCAATTTTCTTCTACATACAAGGCATATATAATCATCCCTTCATCCAAGACCAACTCAATCAAGAACCAAATAATATCACAAAAACAGTTCCTATGTCACTTCAAGCATATAAACTACATTTCTAGCCAATTTCATACATTCAATTATATATAGATTACAAGCAAGAGGGATTAGGGTCCTCCCTCTATCCATCAACCCATTTTGTTACAAAAATATAAGATTAGTGCCCCCTCCCCTTACTTCAATGAAACCGCAACTACATATGAGGGAAGAATAGGGAGAGATGAGTTGCTTGTTGAAGCCCTAAGCTTCCTCCAAGTGATCCTTTAGGGTGTATAGGAACAAACACACTTCAAGCTCCTTTGAATAATAAAGGAGGATGAGAGAATAAAGAGAAGATTGAAATTGAAAGAAATGGTGGGTGTGTGGTTTGGGTGAGACGTGCCAGTCATGAAGAGGAAGAGAGTGAAAGATTTTTTTTATGCTTCATATGCAAATTGACAAGTGGCATGGGGGTTTGTGGTCATAAAAATTAAGACCCAAATTAAATTTAAATCAATTTACTTATCGTTATCCATATCTAATGGAAGTTTATCCTAACTAATGGGAATTAAAATCTAGTCAACCCTCTTTTTGGCTAGAACCAAAATTTATAGAGCAGAAGAAAGAAAAAGAAAAATATATATTTGGACACCCAAATGCTATTCAACACTTAGTGATAAAGAGATAAAAGAGAGAAAAGTATAGATATGATAGGTGATATGACGTGATAGGAAGAGAAAGATAGAGAGAAATGAGAGGTGTTGATTGGATGTTTAAAAAGATAGTGTCCAAAAATCATTGTTCAAAGAAAAAAATGAGTTAATTTTGAGCTAATTAAAACCAATTATGTCATTAATTTTAAATAACACCTCTAAAATTTGCAGTATAGTGACTAAATACTTCAGGATCCTTCTACTAATGATAATAGTGCTCTCATAATTTTTAGAATTTATTTAGTGCTTAAAATTTTTTTAGAAAATTTCCAAAAAATTTCCCAATATATAAAATAATATTCTACACATATCTCTTTGCTTAAAATATAATTTTATTGAACTTTAAAATTTTCTGGTAATTATTTTAAAATTTTATCCTTTTAAAGTAATTTATTTTTTATAATTGTTTTTTTATCCAAAAAATAATAAAAAGTATTTTTTGTATTTCATATACCTTTTTAACATTATTCCAAGCCTAAAACATAATTTTCTTAAAATTTTAAAATGTTTTTTCTATTTATTTCACCCCCTTTTGAGCTAAATTAGCTATTATTACTAATTTCCAATTCTATTCCAAAAATTACTAAAAAAATTAAATCTAGATATTATTTGTTATTCTAAGTTAAATTGTGTCTCTTAGAATTTTTCAAATCTCTATCTAAACTTTTGACCAATATTACAGAATAAATAAAAATAAATATACATATATGACTCGTGTAAATAAAGGATGTTACACTGTCGCTTACTGTTCGTCGCTTTTTTTGGCGAATTGTTGTAGTGGGTAAACAAATTACTTTGAAGTGTTAAACTAGATTATAAAAAATTAATGCAATATGCATGAGAGACCATATTTTGAACATTAGATTTACATTAGCATGGAAATAGCAACAAGCAACATTGATAGCATAATAGCCAAACCATACACTTAAAGACCAATAGAATGTTCTAATTTAGTAAAAAAAAATAAAATTTAAGTTGCAACTTTATATTACATGTTTCTATCTCAACTGAAACAAATAGTTCTATGGTCTATTTAGGTACAAGACTTTGCACAAACAAATTACGAGTTCCAAAACATTGTATTAACGTTGATGATGAATGAATATATCACCACCATTTTACCAGAATCTAACGAGGGTATAACTCATTAATTGAAGCCTCGTTTACCAATTCTTGAGTTGATTTAGTTGTGGATTGACTCAATCTTGTTGCCCTTGAATTCATTTCCCATGACATGTTTGGAAGGTTTCTAGTTGCATTATCCATACAAAATGCAGGTTTTAAAGGCACTGGGAGAGTGATAGAACAGCTATTAAGCATGAGTGCAACATTAGCCATGGTTGGTCTATTTGCTAAATTTTCTTGAACATAGAGTAAACCAATGTGGATGCATCTTATCATTTCATTTCTTGAATTATTGATTAATGATGGATCTATAATATTTGTAACTGTCCCCTTTTGCTAGTTTCTCCATGCCTACAAAATTGCAAATAACCAGATATTAGTAGATTACCAAATTCCATTTCCTCATTAATATTTAGGAGCACATAATCTTTTAATCCATATATTTAATTGCAAGGACAAAATAATACCCAAAGAAGGAAGACTTACGAAGTTTAATAGATCTTCCCCATTCTCCTCATGACGAGTACCGTGATTTTTTTGGCCACTTACAATCTCAAGAACTAGTACACCAAAACTAAAGACGTTTGATTTCACTGAAAATTGTCCATGCATTACATACTTAGGTGCCATATATCCACTACATGCCAACATGGAAAGGCTTCATTAGTAAAACATGTTATGACTCTTTAAGGAAATAAATTTTCACTATTTCAATTACTACGTACAACCATTGATATTAATAACAATGTTCTAATTTTAATTTCATACTAGTGTATAAGTAATTTATGCTATCACTCAATCATCAAATATTTTAAATGATTTTAACTACTATAACAACTAATCAAACGTTAAACTTTTTGAATAAATTATCAAATTAAGCTCTCATGGCAATTAATTAGTATGTTCTAACTTATTCTAATACTTATTAGGTTTCAACAACTCTACTTGTATTTTCTTGTGTTTGATTTGCAACAATTAGCCTTGCCATGCCAAAATTTGATATCTTAGGAATCATCTCTTCATTTAAAAGAACATTGCTTGCTTTTAGATCACGATGTATTATACACAATCGTGAATCCTGATGAAGATAAAGAAGGCCTCGAGCGATACCTTTAATGATATTGTAGCATCTTTCCCAATCCAATTGTGCTTTCTTTGTTGGATCTTTATATGTGCCAAAGCCACATGAATTTTAGAGCTAAGTTAGTACAGTTAGTTGGTGTTTCTAAATCTTGTCAAATCTTGTGCTATGTTTTTGGTTACAAATTATTAATATATTCTTTTGGCTTATAAAAAAAAATGTTATTATAGTTGGTCCTTTTCCATGAATCAGAACTAAAAAGTAATAGAGCAAAAGACTAATTATGCTAATAATTAAACCTACCAAATATCGGGTAATCAAGGCTTTTGTTAGGAACAAATTCATAAACAAGTAGCTTTTCTCTCCCTTTTAAACTGAAACCAAGTAGCCTAACTAAATTTCGGTGCTGAAGCTTGGCCAGTAAAAGGACTTCATTCTTAAATTCCATGTCTCCTTGGCCAGAATTGCTTGACAACCTTTTGACAGCAATCACTTGTCCATTAGAGAGCTTGCCCTGAAAATATATTACTGTTAGGTGTATAATAAATTCTTTGCAGTCCAATTTATTGGTATACCATGTTTTGATGAAGAAGTGATATATATCTGAATGAAATAATGTTATCTTACTTGGTAAATAGCTCCAAACCCACCTTCTCCTAGTTTATTAGAATCAGAGAAGTTACTTGTTGCAACTCATATTGTGTCTAAGTCGAATTGCAATGATTCAACCATTTGAAACCATCATCTTCATCTTTTTCAAATGTGAGTCAAGCACAATATATATTATAGTCAGTGCAGTCAAAACAGAAAGAACACCAAGAGATATAATTTGTGAAATCAGAACAAAATGACAATTGACTTTTTTTTTTCTTTTTCCTACTACTGATTGTGGTGATTAAGTTGCTCCCGCTCTGAATATTATTGGAAAAATTTTCATTTTCATTTACATATACTTATTATGAATCATATGTTTATTTTTAAACATATGTTTTCTTTAAAGGTATTTAATAATATTTAGAATCAATGATGACTCATTTTACTTATCGGGAGTAATATTAATGCAATATATATATATATATATATATATATATATATATATATATATATTCTTTTTTTCTTTTTCCTTCTGTTGATTGTGGTAACTAAGTTGCTCCCACTTTGAATATTATTGGAAAAATTTTCATTTACAGATACTTATTATGAGTCATATGGTCATTTTTAAACTCATGTTTTCTTTAAAGGTATTTAATAATATTTAAAATCAATTATGACTCATTTTACTTCTCGGGAGTAATATTAATGAAATATAATAGATAAAAAATAAAAATACATATATGTTATCTTAATTAAATAACAAAAAATGGGCTACAAAATTATTTATTAAATTTAATTTAATATTATTTCCCCTCAAATATTTTTTTAATAACATTGTATTTGAATTTTGTATTTGCTATGTTTTTCAAATATACATGTAAGATTTGTAAATTAAACTTTTCAATCTCATTGTTTTATTCATTTTATATAAAATAATATGACTTAATTTATTTGATATTTAAAATATTCTATAAATTGCATAACATATATATAGCTTTAATTTTTTATTTAATATTTTATAATAAAATTCAAGTTATTATATTCTATGCATAAAATAAAAAAAATACAATGAATAAAAAATGATTAGATGAAATTATCTGTAATTTTTTTAAATAATTTTAAAATTATATTAATATGAATTTTAATTTGTTTACTTTAAAATATATTTTATGAACAATAATTAAAAAGAAGAATTTTTAAATATATAGTTAACTATAAAATAATTCATAATTATTTATTTAAAATAATAATTAAGGATAGAAATTAAGAGATAAATTACTCTCTCTCTCTCTCTATATATATATGTGTGTGTGTGTGTGTGTGTGTATTAAATTTTGTAATAATTAATTTATATTCACTAATATATTTTTAATATATATTAATTCATTTGAAAAGGCGTATATCTAATAAACATATATTACATTTATTAAATTTAACAAATATATTATATTTATTAAATAAAATAAATAATATTATATAAGAAAAATTGTTTATTTTTGAATTTATATAAATACTACATTAATATTTATGCTCAAATCTATTTTACTTATATATATATATATATATATATATATATATATATATATATATTATCTAGTATTATTTATTGGAAGGAATTACTCTAAATCATGATATATTGTATGTCTATTTGAAAGCATTTTTGTGCCTATCTCTTCGAAATTCATTTTAATAATATAGGACTTAATTAGTTGAAAATAGAAAGTCTCAATAAATCAATTAATACTTAGACCTACCTAGAAGATTTTTCCTTGCTTTCCTTCTCCTAAAATATCTGCTAATAAGAATGAGCAGAACAACAACAACGAGAACAGTTGGCACAACTATGGCGATTGCAGCTCGCAACGATCGCGAGTTGCCCTTTTCTGCAAAATCCGGAATCTTGTGCTCGATGAGACATTTCAAAGATTAAATAAGGATGTATAATAAAATATCACCAATTCTAATAACTAATTACTGAGACAAAAAAAGGATAACATAAGAATAAGGAAAACTAAACCTAACAGAAGAAAATATTCCAAGTTTCGTAGGAGATTCCTTGAAGTTTATGGAATTTTCATATTAGGAATCTCATCAAGGGATGTGAATCTTAAGATTCCTATGCAGGTGGAAAAGTTTCCTTTATAATATTCCAAAAATTTTTTTGGAGAAAGTTTTGTTCACACAGCATTTTGGGGGTGTCAATGAGTGTAGAAAGAGAAAAATAAATATATATAAAAAAAGAGAAGATGTGAAAAATGTGACAGATGTGGTGAAGGAAAGAGAAATATGAAGTGGGAAGAGATGAAAAATGGAAGCAAGAAAAAATAAATGTGAAAATACAAGAGTTAAAATCTTTTTAATAACATCAAGTCATACTAAATAAACTTGCAATTAATATTGTCGAGAATAACCGTTTTAGGAAACACGATTCACGAGAATTCACGTTAACTGAAAAAACATTCTGCTCACCAAACGCCTTGTAATTGTTACGCTATAAGCAATTAATTAAGGAGTATAATGAAAAGTACCTGGTGGGGAAGTGTTACTCGGGGACCTAGAAGGTGATGCCGGTGACACAGCTTGGTCTATTATTGTGGTATTTTCATAGAAGGCGTAAATTTCAAATCTAATATTACAACTAGGGGTGTGCAAAAAATGGATATATCAAAAAACTGATTCGAACCGAACTGAACCGCTTTGTAAAAAACAGTTTGGTTAACCGAACCGTTTTTAAAAAGTGATTCGTTTTGAATTTCTTTTAAAACGGTTTGGTTTTTTAGATTTGGACCAGATCGGTTATCCATTTTATACTCATATATAAATCGGTTTTTCAAAAAACCGAACCGGATTGAATTGATCTGTTTCATGAAAAATGAATTGGGTAACCGAACCGTTTTTAAAAAAGTGGTTCGGTTTGGTTTTTTAAATTTAGATCGGTTCAATTTTGGAATGGTTTAGATCAGTTTAGATTTTTTGCACACTCCTAATTACAACTGGGTCTAAGCAATAGAGCACGAACCTTGTCTTTACAACAGCTTGGGATATCATTGATAGTCCAATCCAAGCAGTCACCGCATTCTTGCCTTGACAAATGAGGCGTACACTGCACAAGACCGTATATGGTTGCAAAATTCGCAACAATCGCAGTATCCGTGACATACTTACGACGAGAGTCACCCGATGCAGCTTTGCCTCTTAGATTTCTGAGTAACTCACCCAGCACTTTATTGAACTCATCCACATCTGCTGCATCGTTCACGTTATACATGTCATGCGGAGGATAAGTTTCCATGGTGCCAAATATTGAGCTGTTTGAGTGGCGCAACATGCACTTTTCATGCCACGTGATTGCCTCTTTCTGGTTTGGACAAATTAAACTGAGTGAGATTGACTCTAGAATCATTGAGGCATCTGCGACACTCATCTGGCTTAACATCATCGTCAGAATAGATATTGCTGTCTTGGAAATCTGGAAAGAAGCCGGCCCGACACATTACCATTATTATATAGAGGCAACAAAATAAGGAAAGTAGCTTACAAGAAATAGTAGCCATTATAATTTGTCTTCTGGGTGTGAGAGGTAACAAATGAGCGCGAAGAGTAGCGATGTTGATATACATACATTCAATACAGGTTGTTTGTTAAAATAATGAAGAGAAATAGGTGAGAAAATGTCATGATTACCCATTTTCATAAGAGAGGAATTCAGAAAAGAAAGAAAAAGAACGTTAATAGGAGTTATCTAATTTATTCTAAGTAAAAATTAAATAGAATTAAACAATTTCATCAAAAATAATTGGTGTAATTTTTTATGTTATACCAATTATTTTTAAATATATAAAAAATTACATCAATCATCTTTAATGAAATTGTTGAATCTCATTTATATTTTGGATAAGTTAGACAACCCCATGTTAATATACATATTCTTTTTGGTTTTTCATTTGGTATAGGTTGTATAATTAGGATGTTTTAATGTTCCCTTTGACATTGTCCATTTATATGTGGACATGTGTCTTTCCTTACCACATCAAATAATAGTATTTATTTTTTAATATTATATTTAAGTATTAGAGATTTATTAGCAATTTTTTTAATTTTTATTTTATTTTTTAAGTTTTTATTTTTTTAAAAAAGAGAAATTTGATCTGTCTCCCACATTTTTTCGTCTCCCCATCTCTTGTCATCACAATTTTTGTCTAAATAAATCTGTTTACTAGCCATCCATCCTGGTCATCACATTTTTTTCCGTATTAATAGTTATTTTATTTTTATAACATATTTCTCCAATATTCTCTTTAAACTCATTTGTTCTGTTATCACTTTCTATCATATCACACTTCTTATTTTAAATTTCTCTTTATTCTCTTTTCTACATCTTTTCAAGTTATATAAAATATAAAAATGATATGCTTACTAAAAAAATATAAAAATAGAATTTTTCTTCATTCTATTTTCTACATCCATTTTTTTTAATACTTTTCATAAATGAAATGTCATGATCACTGACAATCTAGAAATTTTATATTATAGGGATAATACTCATATATATAAATTTGTGAGATAATACTTATATTATGGATTATTTTTACTATCTTTTAAATTATGAGAATAATATATATATATATATATATATATATATATATATATATATATATATATATTAAGAAAAGTTAAAAAAGTTGTTGGAACCTGAATCGGTTAATCCCTAGTCGTGATAGGTTTACTAAATAATTTAAATCCATTATCTATTAGTCATTAAAAAAATATTTAATAATAAAGAAAATATTAGAAAAAGATAATTTTGAAAAACAATATATTGTTAACTTTTGCACAACTATTTATCTTTTTTTTTTTGTTAAGACTAATTTTGAAAAAGAATATATTGTTAAGAATATATGTTACAAAAATAAAATAACTAATAATCAAAAGAAAAAAATGTGTTGAAGGGATGGATGGTTGATAAATGAATTTAGTTAGACAAAAAAAATGTGATGACAAAGGATGGTGGGAAATGAAAAAATGTGGGAGACAGATCAAATTTCACCTTTAAAAAAAAAAAAACTTAAAAAAAATGAATATAAAAAAAAGTGTTAATAAGTCCTTAGTACTTAAATGTAATATTAAAAAATAGGTGTCATTATTTGATGTGACAAGTGAGGACACATGTCCACACATGATTGGACAATGTCAGAGGGATCATTAAAACATGCTAATTACAACTTGTACCAAAGGAAAAACCATACATTTTCTATTCTCTTTCAATCTTATGCAACTGAGATGAGATTGTTGAGTTTAACCGAATTCTAGATGATGTTAATCAAATTCTCCTTACGGCAGTGGAATTCTTCAACACAACTAAGATACCATGAGCAAGGGGTAGGTACTCACAAAAGGCACTTCAATGCTCAAGTCAACAATTATTTTACCAGAGTGACAATATATAACAAATGCTTACATAATACAATGATGTTAGTTGTATTTATAAGAGTATGAGATAAACTAGATTCCCTAACACAAGGTAGGACCCAATGTCTCTTGAAGGCAATATTACTCTATCTTGGTGTAGCGACAGGATAACTTTGCTTCAGACCGATGTATGATCTACTATTTATACGTGCACCTTAGGAATCTTGTATCTAAGCGTTGACTTTGGTTAATTTGTACAACTTGGATTGGTGCAACACTTTAGGTCGAGGTAGCCCACGCCAAATGGACTGAGTCTCTAGCCTAGTTGGAATAATAGTCCCCAACTTGGCATGCTTAAAGATTGAGTATGTCGAGTTGTGAAGCCAATTCTGAGTTGATGTTCTAACTTGGATGGCGATGAAAAGGTGTTTCGATTAGAGGTGCATTTGCAAAAAGGACAAGTCCTTTGACATCTTAGTTGAATTGTGGTTTCTAGTTAGTGGGACATGTAACATATTATGATTGGATTGATGTCCTTAAGTTGTGTAAGAGTTATGACAATCGCTATAGGGTTTAGTGCATAATCATGCCAACTTAAAACTTGGGCTGAGATACCATTTTTACCTTTGCTTTCAAAATTGAAATATCAGTTTTACCCCTATAAAATTTTCTATAAATAGGGTTGATTTGCCCTTTTCACTATTACTTTTCTCCTTTCAAGTTGTTTTCACCTCCATTTTCTTCGTAACTTTTGGCGACCATAGTTACCGCAATTTTCAAGTCATTTTCAGTGCTCTTCCCTCGTTTTTCAAGCTTTCTTCATTTCTAGGTATCTTTATTTTCTTCTCTTTCATGCTTTCACATCCACCATGGCTAACCTTAGGAACGTGGAGGAGGGAAGTAGTGAAAGCTTTGTGGAGTTTTTCGTAGAGCCTCCATCATTGTGGCTAAGATCTAGCCACGACTAGCCCTCTTATTAAGGAAACCATAGGTCAATATCAGTTCTTCACTATTGGAAAAGCTGGGATAAATTCATTTACCAAGGTGGTATCACTTTCCAAAATGTTAAAGGGTCAATTTGTTTTCGAGATGTCCATCGAATTCTCAAACTTATCCCTTGATTCTTCTGACCTTTCTAACTTTGATTCTCTTTACTCTATTACTTCTCTATTTCTCTTCCAAATTTCCTTACTTTAACTTATTTTCCCAATTTAGTCCTTGTAGGTTTGCTCACAACTATAGGGAAGGCGAAAAAGGTGATGATTTCGTCATACCTACAGGTCTAGCTGGATCGATATGATTAGGTGGACCAAAAGGTGTTTTGGAGACCTACCTTTTTCCATTCATCTTAAAAGGACTAACTCAAAGAGAGTGTGGTCTTGACTTTAGATCTTTATAAGTACTTGCTAGAGGTACCTCAGTCGAGCGGTCAAGTTTGCAAATTGTCTGAGAAATCCAACTATATATCTTTTCACTCACGTTTATGATTATATGTTTACAACTCTAGGAGTTTGAATTCCATTCATTGAGTTTGGGGTTCAATCTCTTTGAAGACTTGGTGTTGCTTTTTCCTAACTTCATCAAAATAGTTGGGGTTTCTTAAGAGGTTTCCAATTGTTATGTTAGCATTTAGCTAGGTCGAACTCCATCCAGTCCTTTTTTCTTTAATATTTTTGGCATGTTAAGGACCCTTGAGGTAGGCAGAGGTAAAGCCTGGGTTAGCCTAAGATGAATTTTTGAGAAGAAAATCTTGTCAACCTACCTCGAGTGGTACAAAAGAAAACATATCTCCTTCACAAAGGAATTTTATAAAATTGTCCTAACCTCTAAAGAAATTACTCCATTTTGGGCTAACCTTTCCAACCCTCATGATCATTTTTGGTTCCCGATTTACTAGAATATCATCCACTATGATCTTCCCATATTTGGTTTCATTACCCCTAACTGAAACTTAGGGCAAACTGAGGTTGAACTTAGAACACTTAATATGACCAAATTTGACAATTCATTCTATTTCACCTATGAATTTTTGAATTGGAGTTTATTTCAATTTGGTTATCTAATTCGCTTACCGAATTAACTAATTTATTTAGATCCTAATTTGTTAGGTAAATATACCTTTAATCCTAATTAAAAGCCCAAATTCTTTAGGTAAAATTAGAAAGGAACAAGTCTACCACTAAGCACATGAATCAACTGGTGTAAAGTTGTTTCAACTTAATTAGTGGTCTAAAGTTTGAGTCTTGGGTATGCAGTTGTGTTAAATATTTGGAGAGAGAGCTTTGCTGCCCTAAATGGTTCTACCTAACTTTGAGCATGATTGGCTCCTATGGAGAATACCTTTGGACTCTCTACAAAATAAAAATAAAAATGGAACAAGCCTAAAGATAAAAAAAAAATCCCTAAGGCATAATAGGTGTTCAATAATGACTATTCCTAGGCTAAAGAATTGCAAACTTCAATTTCTAGAACACAATTTTATTTATTTTAACATATGAATAAAAAAATATTCAAAGAGTGGCCAATTCCTAGAATGCATTAAGCTTGTGTTTGAAACACATTTGATAGCCAACAAATCACATCAAATAAGTTAAAAACATAAAAGTTAGAACTAATAGCTTTGATTACCACTTATACATTTCCAAACATGCTATAAGTACATAAAATATGAATGCAAAATACAAAGAAACAAAATTTTATTAATTGCCAAAATCAATGGTTCATGGGATCCATAAAAATCCACTGCACCCCAATAAAAAATGGGTTTAGCTAGACATGGAAAAAGTAAACAAAAACATAAGAAGGGGAGAGATAAAGGAACACTCTATATATATTTGAAGAAACATGAACTTCCACACTTTTTTGTTTTTCCTGTATCTATAAAGCTCTAAAAGACAAAGAGATCCTATAAAACACAAAGCACAAAGGGTACCACCTCCTAAAAAATGGGAGGAATAATACCTAGTTCTCTTTCGCTAACTCCTTTTATATGTGAGTTAGACATCAAACATGGAGAAAAAAGGCCCAATTTTCTTTCTTGAAAAAAATGTCAACTCTTGTGCATTTTAAGTTGCTCTTTTTGTCCTCTTTTCTTGATCTCTTATAGCATCAATTCCCCTTTATTACCTAAAATTAAGATATCAATATAGAAGAAAATAAATAAAATTTATAACTAAATCTAAGAAAAAATAAAATAGATAATTTCTTTCATTCTAATACTTTAAAATTCATTTTCTTAAGAGCAAATTGAATTAACATTCAAAATAAATTTCTTAAATGACTTTAAAATAGTAGGAAAAATTAGATAATCCAAGGGACTATCATCACCCCAAACTTAAAATTTTGTTTGTCTTCAAGCAAACAAATTAAAATTAGAAAATTGGTAAGTATGTATTTTATGAATTACTTTTTTTTGCGTAATTCATCTATACTAGTTCCAAACCAAAACAATTTACAAAAATTAAGCATAACATAAAATCAAATCACCTATTATCTATGAGTCAAGATTGCCTCCTATAGCAATTTAAGGTAACACTTGACTTTAACTATACTAAAAGCAAAATGAATTCTCTTTACAGCTGTTCACAAGATTTAGTGTTTTACTCACTCTTTTCTATGTGTCACTTTTTACTCTCAACATTAACACTTACCCTTTTTTCTACCATAACTTTGAAAAAATTCTAGAACTACTAATATAATGCAAATGCATGCACATACATCAAGAGGTTTTCATTTATGGGTTGTAATGATGCTTAGGTAGGGACATATGAGGGGTCATTTTAGGCTATTTTCCTAAGGTTAAGAGATATACAATCATTCTCAATTTGCCCCATAAGTCTTCCTAGATAATATCCTAATTTTCCCATATTGAAAATTTATATTTTTTATTGCTACTTTTTTTTTACCTTTTGATTTTTTTTAATTTACTTTCTTCTTCTTCTTTTTATTTTTATTTTTATTTTTGCATAATTATAAATAGTTAGGTCAAATTGAGCTACCCTTGCCCTAAGCTTAAGCAAATGTTTGTCTTCAAGTATCCAAAAGAGTGAAACAACCTTAAACTTAGTTTGTGGCCCTACTTTCAATCTAATTGTACATCTATTGATCTTGAAGAAAAGGGACAATTTTTTTTCCATCTTTTGGCTCATATTGAGCTAAATTCAACACAACAAATAAGTAATATTAGTCGCAAAGGGTTAAGCATTGGATGATATGAGAGCGGCTTATTTGTCTTTGGCTAAAGAAGGAAAATGCCTAGATCATACATATGTATTAATGTAATGCTTGCATAAATAAGAATCAAGTCAAATTATGAAGAAAAAGAAAACATGAACAAGTGTCAAATTTTCACACCAAAATAAAATCCCTATTTGAGCCTAAAATCTTGCATGGGTATAAGAATAAAATCAATTCAAATAGCATTCAACTTTGTTACCATTAGTGTTAATAGAAACTGCCCATAAGCATCATAGTCATGTTGATATTAAGTGAGCCAATTATGCAATAGGTGCCATTTTTCTTGTGTGTGTATCAAACAAGCATCCAATGGAATTAACCATATATTTCATATATAGTGATAGAGCAAAGCAACGAAACACCCTACAATATTAATTAGCATAAAGAGCAGAAGAAATATCCTTACACAAAATTTTGCCATTTGTTTTTTTTTTTTTTTAACATAAAGCAAATACAAATGTACCTAAAGGTAAACAAATCTATACTAGGATTAAAAACTTAACATCAATAATGAATAAATCAAATTATTAAATTGTGAGAAAGAAATATCTGAAGGGTTCTAAGAAGAACCCATATTAGTCCTCATCCTCGTGTGCAACATTTTCCTCCCTTTTTCTTCACTATATGCTTCTTCCTCTCTTTTTTGTCCAATTAAACTCGTGGAAGTTCTTTAATAACTTTAGCTTTTAACAAGTAATGCGAGAATTTGTTACTAGGTGCCTAGCATGGATTATATCCCATGCAACGCTTATTTAACATCCTAAGTTTGATAGTCCAATGTTTCTTAAGGATCCTTTAGAATGAAAAGAGCATTTGTCTTAAGGGTGGCAAAGAAAATGTTGGGATGAGTTAGGTGACTTAACCCACCAATGCCCTACTCACCAACTCGACAGGTTGAATTAAAGTGGGTTAGGGCAGGTTGACCTATTGGTTTGGTCCACCAGGTTGACCTCCCAACCTGCCATTTAGATTTTTGTATTGTTTAAACTTTTGAAGGATTAATTTGTACGTAGTAGATTTGTGTTAATGGGTTAATTTGTGTTTGTGGATGTATTAGTAATTGGTTAAAGTTTGATTTCTTAAAATATTATGAAAAAATAGGCTATGCATTAATAGTGTCACTAGTGCAAAATTTGCTTTTTACATCGGTCATGGGAAAACCAATTTAAATAAAAATGCGATCACATTTTTGTGAATATTTGTAACTTTTTAGATTAGTTGCTTTTTAACCAATATAAAAAAGGCTTTTTAGATTGGTTAAAATTTTAATCGATGTAAAAAGATTTTTAAAAAAAGAGGAAGCTGAGTAACTTAGGAGCCGATGATGTAAAAAGTTTTTTACATTGGTTAAAATTTAACTGATCTAAAAAGCTTTTTTAAAAAAAGAGGAAGCCGGGTAACTTAGGAGTCGAGGAGTTCAAACCCCATTCAATGGTACCCTCTCCCCCTCCCCTTTCCGTCAAGATTACAGAAACAAATATCGCGAAAGGACGAAATGAAATGAAACGAAAGACAAGAAGAATAACACATAGTGATGGGTACAAAAGTTTGGATGGTGTTGGTGAACCCAAACCCTGCGTAAGGCTTCTACTTCTTCCTAGCATCAATACTCTACTTCTTCAATACCTAAACCCTGCACAAGGCTTTGATACGGTTTTAGTCTGGATGGTGTCGGTGAACCCAAACTCTTGATGGCCCTTCCCAGCGTTAATACTCTTTCGTCGCTGTCGTCGCCTCCAGCAGCTCCTACCGCCACATTCGTTGTCGTGGAGGATCCAAACTCAGTATTTTTATTCTTTTACATTAGATTTTTTTATGGTTTATTTTGTTTAATTTTTGCTCAATTAATTAATTAATTTTTAAAATTTATCTTTTTACTTTTTTTATTCCCTTTATCTTCCTTTCTAAAAATATCTCTTTAATTATTATTATTTAATTGATTTTTTAAACTTGAATATTCATCTTTTGTTTTCTTTATATTCGTTTATTTTTTCATTTCTTACTAATAATTTGCAATTTTTTATAGCTTGATAATACAAAAATGCCAATTATTAATAAAAAATTAGAAAAAAATTCCAAGAAAAAATTGGCATCTAAAACTTGTTAAATGATATTATTTTATCAATATTATTACATTTTCAACTGTTAAGATCACACAAAATACTTAAAGAATGAATTTCACAAATGAAGATAAAGAATTGTATTATACTATAAAAATAAATTTTACTCAAATTACACACACACACACACACACACACACACACACACACACACACACATATATATATATTTTAGGGTTCAGTAACTTCAGTTGTTATATTTTATTAATTAAATTAATAAATTAATACAGAATAAAATTATAATTATATATATGTAATATTATAATTAAATATTTATATATATGTAGTATTTTGTGGGTAATTACCCGCCCCCGAACCCATTCTCATTATGCAGGGTAATTTTCCTCCCCATTACGGATATTTTTTGTAGGTACCCGTAGGGTCCGGGCACTATTGCCATCCCTATATTTGATATAGAAGACATCACACTATGCATTGAGGATGAAAGTAATTTAGGAGTCAACATGTACGAGTGAGAATTCAAATTTAATATATAAGATTTTATTATTAATTATTTTTTATCTATATAAATATAAATATTCAACATTATTTTAATAAATAATTTTTTTTTAATATTCCAAAAATTATAAAAGAAATAAAAACGAGAAATATTTTTAAATCAAATAAAAAATGTTTTTCATCACATAAGTGGTGTAATTTCTTGGCATACACCAAAAATGTCGTCTAATCTATAGCTAGAAACTAACTTTTTTTTAGACATAAGATCACCAAAGTGGATACAATTTCTTCAAACAAAACTTTTCCATACACATAGTTAGAAATCAACTTCATTTTTTATTTATAACTCAATAAACACAAACATATGACAAAAGTAAAGAAGATTTAAGAAAAAAAAAAAACTAAACCATTAAGGGCGAGCCAATTTATTTCTGGAGGGGATCCAATTACTCTAACAGTAACTCTTGTGATGCTTCATTTAATAATTTTTTGAAGATATTAAATTCCACTAATTTTTTTGGGTGCCCAAAATATTCTACAACCAAGAGGCAAAGACTAATTTTTCAAAGTACAGATATTCATTTAAGGAACTGATTTTTCTCAATAGATACTTTTCCATACACAGATTTGAGAATTGAATATTTGATTACATAAAAAACATGGTTATTTGCCAATTATATCACATCATATTAATAAAGTTCACTAATTTAACAATTAATTTTTGTATCTTATTGAATATAAATATTAAATTTAAGATAATTTAAATATTCATATATATGTAATTTTATAATCAATATTTATTTATATTTTAAAACATGTTTTATACGTGAAATTAAAGTTATTTGATGAAGGATTGAGTAATTTTTAAATTTTATGAAATTTTGTAAACTTAACCCACTTATTAATAATTTTTAATCTGATAGTTGATTTGATAAAATTTAATATATAAAAAATTATTAGAGTGGTTCCTACTGTCTGCTAGAGTTAGTCACGAAGGGAATCCCCATCTTTCATTTTAGAAAGCAGCATATAAACCACTCTTACTGATTTTACGATTTATAATATCTATAGGAAGATTTGACAAAATTTTATATTGGCTTAGTTTCTCAAAAATCTTACACTTTATTCTGGTGTCAGATCAATTATTTACACAATATAGACAAAATTCAAGATATAATGATAATAAGTGAAAATAAAATACAATGCTAAAGTTGAAAATATTTTACTCCTTTTCAAAATGAATTACTTAAAATGGAGAAAGAAGTATGAAATAAATAAAAATAGAAAAATAGAACAAATAAAAATAAAACTTTTTATTTTCATATTTCAAAATTTAAAAGTAAACAAGTAAAAAAAATAAAAATAAAAGCATCATCGTATAAAATATAAATATAATGTAATAAAGATATAACAATAAAAAAAATTAAAATGAGGGAGAAAACTAATCTTAACCCTAAGGGGTTGGTTAGGTGAATATCTAACAAGTTGTAAGTTTGAGCCTCTATTCATTTTCTTTGTTTTCTAAGCCTAAAATTTTTTTCTACCTTAGACTGGGGTACATCTCCTCTTCCTAAATTTTATATTGTCGAAAAAAAAAAACTGATCGATCTAATCTTAGTGTAAAACTGACCCCATCTGGAAGTAATATGATCGATTTGTTTCCTTCTTTGACAGGAGTGTGTGTGATCTTTGAAGTCTTCTGGATCTTTTCATAATTATTATAATTTGGGTGTGAGCCACTGTCATCGACTCTGGAGTGAGTAAGTGAATAACCATCGTTGACTTGCGAGTCACCGCTCCGAGAAAGGCACTGTTGTGGCCAAGGCTCTGACATATCACGCAGAAATAAAGGCACAGATGTGGCCAGTTTGCTACTCCCAATTGCAGCCAATGAAGGCGATTCCAAATGTCTCGTTAGTATAGTACTTATGCTCCTAGCGATCCAATTAACGCGCACCTAATACTGTGTGTGTGTGTTTGGATGGACGTTGATAGAATTAATTTTAGATCAACGTGATTTTATAGAATTGATTTTAAGTAAACGTAATTTTAAAGTAACGTGATTTTTGTTTGGATATAAGTGTTTTTAAAATTGATTTTTACACTCCATGTTGTTTGGAATCTTGTTATCAAAATTCATTTTGAGTGTATAATTACCAAAATTGGTTTAGTTGTTGTATTGATGTTGATGTTGATGTTGATATGTACATTATTAATTTAAAAATAAATAGGTAGGTTTGTAACAAATTTATTTTTAAATAAAATTAATAATTAAGATATTTGTATAATATATTAGCTTGTGAAATAAAATGTGTATCCTTAATAAAAACTTACAAACTAAGTTAGCATAGTGTTTAAATACAGAGTAGCAACAATTAAAAAAAATATAGAAAATGATATATAATTAATAGAACAACACAAATTTGTCCTACAACAACAATGCTAATTTTTTTTCTTGAATGAATCTCGAACACGATCCATCTCGGCTGAAGAAATGACATTTAGAACTTGGGTTTGGTCCAAGCTAGCCTCACTATGATAATTATCATCTGAGTCAAGAATTATGTTTTCATCTTCATAACGGCTAAAATTAATATTAGTTTGTGCATTCCTTCTAATAAAATTGTGTATAGCCATTGTTGCACAAACTATTTGAACTTGTGTTTCAAGTTTGTATTTAGGCATGTGTTGCAAAATGGCAAATCTATTCTTCCATACCCCAAAAGTTCTTTCAATTGTGCACCTTAAACTTGAGTGATAAAAATTGAAAACTTCATTATTATTTGCAAACCCATATTTACGCCTAAAATCAGGGAGGTGGTACCGTTCACATCTGTAGGGACCAATGTATCCCACTGGTGTTGGGTAGCTAGCATCCACCAAATAATATTTGCCTAATGAAAAAGGGAAAAAAATGTAAGCATTGAATAAAAATTAAATGAGATTGGAATTAAGTTGCAATCATACTAATGATCAATACCTAGAGGATGATGTGGAAAATTCATGTTAGTAGACGTGAGTGCATGATCGAAGATCTGAGCATCATGGGCAGTACCTTCCCATCCAGCTAATACAAAAGTAAAGCACATGTTTCGAGAATCACGTTTTTGGAGAACATCCAAATAGCAGGAGACACGCGTTTTTCACGTTTGACCGAAGGAGACGCGCGTTCGTTTGCTGCAGATGCTATTCTAAACACACACTGCATTTATCACCAGCGGTTTAGGTCCTTAGGGCTCACTTTCATGGCCCCCGTCACCAAGAATAAATAATAAATATTGAACGAGGAGTGTTAGTAATATAGTCTCCTTGTCCTATTTTGTTTAACCTTTTAGAAATTTTTTTTATCTCATTTTGATTTATTTTAGAATATTAATAAAACATTAAATATTTTTTTATAATATTCTTAAAAATTTATTATGAAGTGAAAAAATAAAAAAGAAGTATAAAGAATAAAGAATCTAATTAATATGAAAGATAAGGAGTATATTAAAAAATTGAAATTTAAAATATTAATTCCATTTCTTAATTTCTGTGCCAAAACTTTAAACATCAAACAAAATGGGACAGAGGTATTTTCTAACATATTTTTTAACACATTTTATTTTATTAATTGAATTTTATTAAAAATTATAAAGTTTTATGGATTTATTTTTATTTGATGAATCTCATTTATGATTTTGTAGTTTTTAATAAATTTTAACCAATAACAAAAAGTGAGTTAGAAAGAATGGAATAAGAAGTGTGTTAGAAAGAATTCGATAGGAAGTGTGTTACTACACTCCTTATATTAATAAAGTAGAGAAGGTGTGGCAACTGGCATTGTATATATCAAATCTCAAGTGCTTCCCTAATGAGAAAATCAATTTATATGAAGTGTTGTTTTTAACTTTGAGCATAATTTAAAAAGT
Source organism: Spatholobus suberectus (assembly GCA_004329165.1). Taxonomy (NCBI): domain Eukaryota; kingdom Viridiplantae; phylum Streptophyta; class Magnoliopsida; order Fabales; family Fabaceae; genus Spatholobus; species Spatholobus suberectus. The sequence continues at coordinate 16,328,629 of CM014731.1, read as the reverse complement.
TTTTTTTCAACATATTTATTTTTAATGGCTTTTTTTTGAGAATTTATAAAACAAATTATTTTTTAAAATAAACTTGATCTATCTGAGATAGACCTAGCTGACATATTTGAACTGAATAGTTGATATATACTTATTTAAAATAAAAAAACATAATCGTATTTATTAACTAAAATTGAAGAAATGCGAGAGAGAGAGAGAGAAATTGGGAGTGGGGGTCGACGCCCGGAGAAATGGTTAGCGGTGAGGGAGATGTTGGAGACCGGAGAGAAATGGGAGGTGGGAAACGTCGCCAGAAAGCGTGCCAAAGAGGTCGAGGCCGGTAAGGTTGCGAGTGGTGATGTGGCGACAAGCGTCATAGGTGACGCCGAGTTAGGAACAGTAAGGGGTGGAAACATTCCATAAAGAGAGAAGGGGTGAGGTGGCATCTGTAATGGCTGAACGGAGAGAGAAAAGGGTGCAGTACTCTGAGATTGACACAAAGAGGGTTTGGGGGAAGCGAAAATGGAGAAGGAGAAGCAGAAGCAGAAAAAGGACACGCATTTTGTGTGTGTAGGAGGTAGGCACCAGAGATGGGGAGGTACACGGTGCCACAATTTCCGGCGAACCAGAAGACAAGGGTGCCATTGGAGTAGACAATGACGATGGTGAAGGGAGGAGGGGAAGTTGGAGGGTGGAGGAGAAGAGGGGAGAGAATGTTGGGAAGGATTCTGGTATTTAAGACGTAAGATATGAATATGATGGTGAATAAAAGTGGTGCACTATAGACTACGTGTAAAGGTAGTCCACCCTATCATTCATCTGGAAACAGTATAAATTTTACTAAATGATAACCAAATATTTGAATCTTTATTAAAATCATGTTTGATAAAAAATAAAACCAATTATGATACTTCACACCGTGAAACAATACACCTCAATATTGACTCTTCTTTAATATTAAAGAGCTAAAGGGGATTTCTTGAAGTCAGGTTGTGCGGGTGGGACGGACTCTTTCTCACCTGGCCTTATCCACTGGAGTCTGCCTAATCATGACCAAGTGGCGGTTAATTGTGATGGGTCCATGGTCGAGGCAGGATCATCAGCTGCGTGTGGTGGAATTATTAGAGATGCCAATGGTAGTTTTTTAACTGCCTTTGCTGTAAAGTTGGGATTTGCTCAATTTTGACAGCTGAGTTATGGGGTATCTTTCATGGCTTGTGTTTGGCTTTAAGTAGGGGCTTTCGAAATATCGTTGTTAATTATGACTCTTAAATTGTAATTAATTTGCTGAGGCAGGGTTGTGGCAAATTCCATCATTGCTACAGTTTGGTTCAGGCTATTCATAACCTTCACCATAACATGGTGAAGTTAGATGGATTCATGTGCTAAGAGAAGCGAATCAAGTTGTTGATGCTTTGGCAAAGTATGGTTCTGACCTTAACTGTACTAGTCGGGTCTTTGATGCTGCTCCTTCTTTTATCTTAAATGTCTTGTTGGCAGATACCACCTGTATTAGTTGCCCTAAAAGTTTCTAGTTTTTAATAATATTCTCATTCAAAAAAAAAAAAAGAGAGCTGAATGGTACTAACATGTCCTATACTTTTGGTGCAGCGGTCGAATCAATTTGGAAAAGAAGAAACGATGCTTTATTCAATACCAATAACATGTAGGGAAAACGACGAAACTATATTGGCTAGAGTTCAAAACAGCAAGGACTACTTTTTTAAAGCGTTTCAATCAGTGCAACAATGCTCGTAAAAGAAAAGGAAGACCAAACTTTTATCCGTTGGCAACCTCCTTGGGAATATTGGGCACAAGTGAATTTTGTCGGGGCATATACTTCAACTGGGTCAAAGGCAGCATGTGGGGGAGTCATTAGAAATAGGGTAATTATATTTGCACCCCAGTTTTTTTTTTTTATCATGTCTTTTTTTTGTGTAATTTTTATATTTTAATATCTTTTATATATGTTTGATTTTATCATTTTAGACATTAAATTTCAAAGCTATTTAGAACTATATAAAAAAATATCCTTTCAAAATTTAATTTTTGAAACTAAACTTTTTATATTTTAGAAACGTTTATACTTTGAATAATTGAAAATCAGTTATCAGAATATTTATGCTTTCATTTTCCATCTATCTTTCTCTCCTGGCAAAGTGAGGGTGACTGTTTTTGCCCTAGCTTCACTCAAACCTCATTTTTATTTTTTTTTATACAACAACGCTAATAAGGTTTGAACCATGACTTAATGTAAAGTACCCAAACTTTTCACCACCGATCCTAGTGAATTTTCACTCAAACCTCTATTACCAAGAGTAAGGGCACACATTGTTGATCATGCTACCGCCTTTGCAGCCACCCTTGCCTTGCTTGTGTCGCACCTCTTGCCTCGGTTCAGTTCCTGACAGCAGTGGCATGGGCTTTCCGTACCTCTTGGGGCAGCACCACTTGTTTCTACACGCTTGGAAACACCTCTTGCCTTGCTTGGAACCATTTCTTCAACTGCATCACCCACTAATTAATTAATCAACTTCGTTACCCTTAGGTAATGATGGCCACCCAACAAATGTATATTTTGGGGCTCTTACAGTTTTCTAGCTTGGGCTAACAAATTCGGTGCTGCCCCAAACTTTTACCTTTAGAAAATTATTTAACACTTTCGCAAACTAATTTCTGGAACGTGACTCCGAAATTCACTTTTGAGAATGAATGAACTAAATTCCAGAACATTTACATACTCTCTAAGAATACATTCTAGAAATTAATTTTCAGAAATAATATTTTTAAGAAAAAAAAATACAAAAATGTAGAAGGGATGCAAAGAGAATCACCTTTAGAAATAGCAATGGCTAATACTGTAATACATATTGGGCTTTTCTTGCAACTTGGAAAATTGCCACAATCCTTGTTGAGCTTTGGGCTATTAAATATAGAATTATTCTAATTCTAGAACTGGAAGGGGGATTTAGAGAAATTATTGTGGGGTCATATCAGCAATAACTATCCAAATCATAGAAAAAGGGTGCAATTAGAGACATCAATGTTACCAGTTAGTAAGAGATATTATTGTTTTGGAGAAGAAATCAAAGGAGACTATTTTCAAGCATATTTTCAGAGAATGTAACACTATAGCAGATGCTTAATTTAGCAAAGAATGGGATGAACATAGATTTAAGATTGAAGATTTATGATATTCCTCCTAGTTTTATTTCTATTTTTCTCCTAGTTGACTTTGTATTTAAGAAAGTTGTTTGTGCTGAAGCCACCTTTTTACATAAAAAGTGATTTGATATATATTAATTTAAATTATAAGCATTTTTTATATGATATATTTGCATATTTTACCATCCTTTCTGATTCTGATTTTGCAATTGAATTGTAAATAATTTGTTGATTTAAATTTGAAATTAAATTTTAAATAATATAAATATGACATATTATTGTTGATTGTCAATTGAGTCTAATATTTATGTGATCGTAGTATATTTATTTGAATTTGATCCATTTATTTTTAGTCGATGTGATACTTCTTTATTTTTCAACAAAACTTTTACTTAACTCTTTCAAATATTTCTTTCTTACGGAGGATGTGATTCTGTTGTAAAAATAAAAAATAAAAAATTCGCATTTCTTTCTTACTTGTAATCCCACCTCATTTGTAGGGTTATACCTTGGAAAGGAGTGTGGGAAAAATAGCTACCGAAAAAGTAAGTAAAAATAAATAAATAAACAAACAAAGGAGTGAAACCCACGAAGAAGCCTCGCAAATAAGGACGAAAGACAAATTTGGGATAAATTTGGAAGCACAAAAAAATTATCCCGTTGCTAAATTTCTACATACACGAGGTCAGAAAAATAACTTTCTCGTAAATATCACATCACATTGTCTTTAACTTTAGCACGCTCACAAAGGAAAATCTTTATGCATGTGCTATAATCTTTTAAATAATAATAAAAGATATAGAAAGAGAGATAGAAAGCAAAAATAGACAGAATAATAATAATAATAATAATAATGTGATAAATGATATAATGAAAATTAAATAGAAAAAGAGATAAAAGAGAAAGTTGATGTATGTTTGATATTTGCTTAGGAAAATGTTAGATGTACACCTCATTTTTTAGGTGTGGGGTATATGGGTGAAAAGAAAGAAAAGATAGAAAGAAAAAAAAAATAAAGAAGAAAGAAAAGTTGATAAATAGGACAAATGATGTGATAAAAATGAAAAAAAAAATAGATAAAAGAAAGCTGAAAGTAAAAGTGTGATTAAAGAGAAATGGAATGTGTATGACAATAATAACCATGTCCTGATTTCCAAATGGGTGATGATGACATATTCTCTCGTATTTGTCTTCATTATTTTAATAAAACAGCCTGTACATGAATGTGTATATATATAAACATCACAACTCTTCGCACTCACTCAGTTGTTACTTCTCATTCCGAGAGGCTAGGACAATTTATAATGGCTACTATTTCTTGTAGGCTGCTTTCCTTTTTTTGTTGCCTCCATGTAACGATGGTAATATGTCAAGCTCAGGCCGGCTTCCATCCAAATTTCCAATCCAGCAAAACCTGTGCCGACGTTTATGGAAACTACACAGTCAACAGCACCTACCACACGAACCTCGATACCCTCTTATCCACCCTCTCTTCCCACACAGAAATCGACTATGGTTTCTACAATTTCTCATATGGCCAAAACACGGACACAGCATACGCCATTGGGTTTTGTAGCGGAGATGTTAAGCCAGACGAGTGCCGCAGCTGCCTCAACAATACTAGAGCGAGTCTCACACAGTATTGTCCAAACCAAAAAGTAGCAATCATGTGGGATGAAAAGTGCATGTTGCGCTACTCTTGCCACTCAATATTTCGCTCCATGGAAGTTTCTCCTCAGTTTTACACTTATAACGCATACAATGCAGCTGATGCGGATCAGTTCAATGAAGTGCTGGGTCGCTTACTGAGAAGTCTTAGAGACAAAGCTGCATCAGGTGACTCTCGTCGTAAGTATGCCACGGATACCGCAATTGTTGCAAATTTTCAAACCATATACGGCCTTGTGCAGTGTACGCCTGATTTGTCAGGCCAAGACTGCGGTGACTGCTTGGATTGGACTATCTCAGATATCCCAAGGTATTATAAACACAAGGTGGGTGCTGTATTGTTTAAACCCAGTTGTAATGTTAGATATGAAATTTACCCCTTCTACAAAAATACCACTATATTAGACCCGGCTGCACCACCGTCAACACCGGTATCACCTTCCCCACAAGGTACAGGTACTTTTCATTATACTACTTAATTGCTCTTAGCGTAAAAATTACAAGGTTTAATTCATCATTTAGTTTCCATAATTGTGGTCAACTTTTTGTTTTGGTTTTTATACTTAAAAATATTACATTTCAGTTTCTATACAATTAATTTTTGAGTTTAATAGTCATGCACTGTCAGTATAAAAAGTTTTGCACTATCAACTAATTGGAATTTACTGTTAATATGACTTTTAAGGTTATTATTGTAAAAATTAATAAATTTACTATATATAATGATTTGTGATTGAATGACAGTGTAAAACTGTTTTACATCAGTCAGTGTATGATCTTTTTTCTCTTAATTTTTTATGTTTTAGTCTTTATGCTTTTATTTTGTGACAATTTATACTGTCAAAAAACTAACAACAGAGATTAAAGCATAAAAAAAATTATTTGTATAAAGACTAAAACTTAGAATTTTTAGGGATAAAAACTAAAATGCAAAATTTTTAGGTATAGAGAGATTAAAACGTAGAATTAATATAAAGACTAGAACAAAAAATTAGCGCAAATATAAAAATCAAATGATTAATTAAACCTAATTACAATTTAGCCACACAAATTGAACCCTCAAGCTCACCTCATGATCCACTTTGAGAGGGCGTTTGAGCATAATGTTTTTTAGTTAACTTGAATTCTTGTGAATCATGTTTTCTAAAACGGTTATTCTCGAATTTAGTATGACTTAATATTATTAAAAAATTTTAACTCTTACATTTTTCACATTTAATTATTTTTTCTTGCTTTCATTTTTCATCTCTTCTCACTTTATATTTTTCTTTTTTTCTCGTTGCATCTTTCACTTTTTCTTTCTTTCTTTATTTTTCTCCTACACTCATCCCACATCCCAAAATGCATGTGAACAAAACCTTTCCAAAAAATTTTTAGGAATATTATAAAAAAAGTTTTCCACCTGCATAGGAATCTAGGATTCCCATCCCTTGATGAGAAAATTTTGCTGGAAAACTTGATTAAAAAAGATTTAAGAATTAGTTTGATGAGAATTGTTGTTTAAATATTCCATGCCAAACACGAGAATTTATATAGATTCCTAATATGAAAATTCCATAAACTTCAAAGAATCTCCCACGAAACATGGAATATTTTCTTCTTTGTTAGGTTTACTTTTCCTTATTCTTATGTTGTCCTTTTTTTGTCTCAGTAATCAGTTATTGGAATTGTTGATATTTTATTATATATCCTTAATTAATCTTTAAAATGTCTCATCTAGCAGTAGATTCTGGTTTTTGCAGAGAAGGGCAACTCACGATCGTTGCGAACTACAATCGCCATAGTTGTGCCAACTGCTCTCATTGTTGTCGTTCTACACATTTTTATTAGCAGATATTTTAGGAGGAGGAAGGCAAGGAAAAATCTTCTAGCTGGTTGGTCTAAGTGTTATTTGATTTATTGATACTTTCTATTTTCAGCTAAGTCCTATATTGTCAAAATGAATTAAGAGATAGGCACAAAATTCTTTCAAAATGGACATATAATCTATCACGACTTAGAGTAATTCCTTCCAATAAATAATACTAGATAGTAAATACGATAATAACTATATGTAAAATGAAAATTTCTCAACAATATTCAAAGTAGGAGTAACTCAATCACCACTTGGAAGAAGGAAAAAGAAAAAAAGGAAGTCAATGGCCATTTGGTTTTGATTTCACAAGTTATATCTCTTGATGTTCTTTCTATTTTGACTGCACTAACTATAATATATATTGTGCTTGAATCACATTTGAAGAAGATGAAGACGATGGTGAAATTCAAATGGTTGAATCATTGCAATTCGACTTGGACACAATACGAGTTGCAACAAGTAACTTCTCTGATTCTAATAAACTAGGAGAAGGCGGGTTTGGAACTGTTTACCAGGTAAGATAACATTGTTTCATTCAGATATATATCACCTCTACATCAAAACATGGTATACAAGTAAATTCAACTGCAAAGAATTTATTATATACCTAACAGCAATATATTTTCAGGGCACGCTCTCTAATGGGCAAGTGATTGCTGTCAAAAGGTTGTCAAGGAATTCTGGCCAAGGGGACATGGAATTTAAGAATGAAGTCCTTTTATTGGCCAAGCTTCAGCACCGAAATTTAGTTAGGCTACTTGGCTTCAGTTTGGAAGGGAAAGAGAAGCTACTTGTTTATGAATTTGTTCCCAATAAAAGCCTTGATTACTTCATTTTTGGTAGGTTAAAATATTAGCATAATTAGTCTCTTGCTCTATTACTTAAGTTCTGGTTCATGAAGAAGACCACCAATTATACTAACATAGTTCTAAAATTCATATGGCTTTGGTACATATATAGACCCAACAAAGAAAGCACAATTGGATTGGGATGGACGCTATAAAATCATTAAAGGTATTGCTAGAGGAATTCTTTATCTTCATGAGGATTCACGACTACGCATTATACATCGTGACCTCAAAGCAAGCAATGTTCTCTTAGATGAAGAAATGATTCCTAAGATATCAGATTTTGGCATGGCAAGACTGATTGTTGCAGATCAAACACAAGAAAATACAAGTAGAGTGGTTGGAACCTAGTAAGTATTAGAATATGCTAGAGCTTACAAATTGCCATGAGAGCTTCTAGTTTTTTTTTTTTTTTTTGTTTACCATATTATAGGTGCGAAGTATTTATCAATTTTATTGATGACTAATCTCTGTCAAGGATTCTAATTGACTACCATTATTGGAATCTCCCTTTCCAACTACATTTTTTTCATTTACAAAACTCAAACACGAGATCTTGCTTAAAGGATACGAACCCAGTTACACTTGAACCAATGTAATGTTGGTCATGAGAGCTTAATTTGAATCAACTATCAACTAATTTTTTTTACATTATTACTTAGTCAAATATTGATAATTTATTCAAAGAGTTTAACTTTTGGTTAATTGCTATAATAGTTAAGATCATTTAAAAATATAGAAGATTGAGTGATAGCATAAATTACTTATACATTAGTACGAAATTAAAATTAGAAATTGTTATAAATATCTAAAAGTCGTAGATGTAGCAAATGAAATAGTGAAAACTTATTACCGTAAAGAGTCCTAACATGTTTTACTAATTAAGCTTGTCCATATTGGATGCAGTGGTTATATGGCACCTGAGTATGTAATGCATGGACAATTTTCAGTGAAATCAGATGTCTTTAGTTTTGGTGTACTAGTTCTTGAGATTGTAAGTGGCCAAAAAAACCATGGCACATGTCATGAGGAGAATGGAGAAGCTCTATTAAACTACGTAAGTCTTCCTTCTTTGAATATTATTTCGTCCTAGCAATAAAATGTATGGATTAATTAGAAATGAAATTTGTAATCTACTAATATTTGGTTATTTGCAATTTTGCAGGCATGGAGAAACTGGCAAGAAGGGACAGTTACAAATATTATAGATCCATCAGTAAACAATAGTTCACAAAATGAAGTGATAAGATGCATCCACATTGGTTTACTCTGTGTTCAAGAAAATTTAGTAAACAGACCAACCATGGCTAATGTTGCACTCATGCTTAATAGTTGTTCTATCACTCTCCCAGTGCCTTCAAAACCTGCATTTTTTATGGATAGTGCAACTAGAAGCCTTCCAAACATGTCATGGGAAATGAATTCAGTGGCAACAAGATCGAGTCAATCCACGACTAAATTAGCTCAGGAGTCAATAAATGAGGCTTCAATTACTGAACTATACCCCGCTAGACTCTAGTCATAGGGGTGATATATTCCCTTGTCATCAATGTTAATACAATGTTTTGAAACTTGTAATTTGTCTGTCTTGTACTACTTAAATAGACCATAGAACTAGTTTGTTTCAACTAATTGAGATAAAAACATGTAATATAAAATTCTATTGGTCTTATAGTGTATGGTTTGGCTATTATGCTATCAGTGTTGCTTGGTGCTCTTTAATGTTAATGTAATTTTGAGGGTCAAAATATGGTCTCTCATCGCATTTATTTTGTATATGCTAGTTTAACACTAAAGAGTAATTTGTTTACTATCACAAACACATAGATCAACTGACATTGTTATTATTCTAACTTAACAAGTGATTTCGAGTTTGAATTATAGGTATGCAGCTGCATTAAATACTTAGAGAGAAAACTTTGCTATTCATAATAATCTTTTCTAACTCGAGCATCATTATTTCTTGTAGAAGATACTTGTATTCTTTTAAAAAAAAATCATTTGTTTACTGAAAACCATTTTCTTAGGCTATTTTAGTTGCCTAAAAAATAAATTATTTTTTAAACTCTAGTGTTTTGATAGCTCAAATGACAAGATTTGCCATCATTACCGATTGGAAAATGAGTAATCTCTTTAGTAGTATGTATACTTTACAATCATGCGTTGAAATTCAATCCTAATCACCCATAAATTATCTATTTGACTTAATGGTCAATGTATTGCATGTTAAGCTTTTAAACTATTTCAAAAACTAATGGGGTTGTCTAACTTACTATAAGTAAAACTATGGTTAAAAACCACGTCTAAGATGATTGGTGCAATTAAGAATATTATACCAACCATCTTTAAATACAGTAGAAAATTACATCAACTATCTTGGATGATGTTATTTAATTCTATTTTTGCTTGAAATTAGTTAGACAACTCCAAAAATAATTATTAGCATTTCAAACATTTGGGAATAGGGGAATTTTCAATGAAGTATTTTATTATAAATTATTATTAAATTTTTTGAAATTTTCCACTTCTTTAAATGCTCCCCTTGAGCTTTTTAACCTATCAAACACTTGAACATCCTCTTGAACTTTATATGTTTCGTTCGATTCCATAGCCTATCTTTCCTATACATGTTAAGTAACTCGTTAGAAACTTTTTGCATGTTTTATCCACTCATTTAGATATTTAGGTTTATCAAAACTTAAAATTTTAACACATCAAACATCTTGAGACTAATTTTTCTTCTCTTTTTAATAAAGACAAACACTTATGATTTGATGAACAGATGTTAATTAGAGCAAAAAAATATAGTTTTCAAATACAATCTCGTTCTCTCTGAACTTCGTACATAATTAATCAAATTAACTTAAGTTAAAGGTTAATCTTTTTTGAGTTTGAATTTTCTTAATATTAGAAATATTTCTTTTTATCAAAATACACTACAAGAAAATGGCAAATTTAGAGTCAACCACGTAGCATCAGCTAATACTACTTAGAGTTGTCAAAGAGGGCGAATGGGCCGACCCAGCCCAGCCCGATTTTTCATCAGGCCTATGTTTTTGTGGCCCAGCCAAGTCCCATGCGGGCCGTCGAGCCACCGGGCCAATTTGGCCTGAATTTTTTACACATCGATTAACATTATTATCTATTTTAATTATTATTTTATTTGCCAAAAATTATATAAAATTAATTTATTTAAATGATATCAAATATTTAAAATTAGTTTCCACATACTTTCTAGTATGAATGAATATTTTTATTCATATATAATGTTAACAATTATAGTTTTCAAATTTTCTTCAGTATTCATAACTACAAAAATACAAAATAATACATATGTTTAGTAATTAAGTTAACAGGACAGTTGTACGTGGTTCATCTCCAACAAAAGATGACATTTCAATTAAAATTTGCTAAGCTTTCCACAACCAGTTGGTTCAAGTTAATTGGCCAAAGTGTCAGTAAGCAAATAACAATATGCAAACCAAAAAATTGCTAAAATTGTGAGCAGCACAACAGTAGCCAGTAGGAGTCGAACCTATAGTAGGATTTAACTCAGATTCAGGAAGGTGGAGCGGAGCTAGAGGCGGTGGATGATGCGACAGCGGACGCGCAAGGGGACCGTGGCGGACGCAGAGAAGACGCGGTGGATGCACAGGGACTCGCAAGGGACGCGCAGGCGCAGGGGACTCACACAAGGGACGTGAAGGGGACGAGCAAGAGACTGCAGAGGGGACTGCGGAGTGGACGCGCAAAGGACGCTGCGACGCAGGACGTGGAGGTCGGGCCGGACGGACACCGACCAAGATTGGACTGCGAGGGGATGTGAACTCACAAGTCACGAAGGGAAGAGGGAACCTTAGTAGGATTTAGGAATAGGATTGAAGGGCATTGAGAGGAGCAGTCTCACCGTGTGTGTGAGAGAGTCATAGATGAGATGACTCTGTGTGGGTGGTGGGCCGACGAGGCTTAATCCGACAGAGGCCAATATGAATTGGGTGAAGCCTTTTTTTTTTTTTACTTTATATATATAATTTATTATTATTATTTAATTTTAAATTTATATATATAAACCGGGCCAGCCCAGCCCAGTCCTAATTAGCCCGTCGGGCTAAACAGGCCGAGCCAAATTGGCCCAGTTTCTTATGGGCTAGCTTTTTTTGAGCCCAGCCCAGCCTTTTACCAGTTGACTGGGTCGGGCCTATTTTGCCGGCTCTGGTGTTGGCCTAACCCTCACAAAGTGGACACAACTTTTCCAATCTATTTATATTTCTATAGAAGTATATTAATGTATGTTAATTTATATTTGTAAATTTATTAATTTATTAAAATAATAAAAAATATTATATTGATAATAATATCTTATTTAAGTAATTAAAGTATACCAAGAAAAAAAATTAAAACAACACAATTTTATAAAAAATTATTTAAAATAGAGTAATTAAGTTATGATTAAGAAATATAGTATTAAAAAGTATAAGTTAGTGTTTGTTTGATTTTATAATATTATATTATTCATTTAATAGTAGTAAATATATGTGTAATTTTAGTTCTTCACACATTTAAGTTATACATAATATAATTTTCATACATATAACTGTGAACACTCAATTTTATCCGAGTAATTAAAAAGTAACAAAAATAAATATAGAAGGAAATGTAATAATAATAATATTGGGTCATTCTATTTTAAGCCCATAAATAAAAATGAGAGAAAGAAAAAGTAGAAATTAATAAGAATAAAGTTTGGACTTACAATTATGGTCCCAATAAAAAAAATTCTAAATAAAAGACTTTGGACTGGTGAGATTTAGGCTCAATTTTGTAAAAGAAAAAAAAAGAGGTAAAAACATAAATAATAAAAATTCTTAAAAAAAACTTCTAAAACAAGTTATGGTAGCTTGCAGAGCAAGTTTGAAAGACCAAAGTACTTATAAATAGAACATTAAAACACTTTCTCACATTACACATTTTTTTTCTCACAAACTCTCCGCATTTTACACTCACTAACATTGATTTTCACGCTCTCATGTCACCTCCTCTTATACAATCACTTCATTGGTTTCACTCATGTCATTACCCTGCAAAGAAGTGGCTTTCTCTCTCTCTCTACTAGCAAGTTGTTAGAGGTATCATTTGTCTTCTTCTTCCTTCAACATTTAATAAAGTGGCTAATCTTGCTCTGTTTAGCTTGTGATTTGCTCTGTTGCCTACTCTTTGTATTACACTTCTCTTTCTTTTTACACACGTCTCACACAAGAGCACAAAATCATACACTCTCCACACTCTATCACAATATCATATTACATACACATACACAGATTAAATGCTATACAAATCCCTAAACATCACCTCAGCACGCACAAGTCAACCATATTCATGTTTTACATTCTCTATTTGATACACACAGTAATACCGCACATTTTGATTTGAATACACTATCTATTAGAATTCGGCCAAGCATCTGAAAGGTCCCCTTAAAAAATCAGTCATTAAGGGGGTGGCCTACCCAACTATATAAACAAGCGCCAGGCTCGTTAACCACCCGATGTGACTCGCAACACACACCCCCTCGAGCCTGGGCTCCACACCACAAGCGAGGGCTGACGGCACTATCCACACCACCGGGCAGAACGTGGCTCTGATACCATATTAGAATTCGGCCAGGCATCCGAAAGGTCCCCTTAAAAACCGATCATTAAGAGGGTGGCCTACCCAGCTATATAAACAAGCGTCAGGCTCGTTAACCACCCGATGTGAGACTCGCAACACGCCCCTCAAGCCTGGGCTCCACACCACAAGGGAGGGCTAACGACACTATCCACACCACCGGACAGAACGTGGCTCTGATACCATATTAGAATTCGGCCAGGCATCCGAAAGGTCCCCTTAAAAACCGGTCATTAAGGGGTGGTCTACCCAGCTATATAAACAGCGCTAGGCTCGTTAATCACCCGATATAGGACTCGCAACACGCCCCCTCGAGCCTGGGCTCCACACCACAAGCGAGGGCTGACGGCACTATCTACACCACCGGACAGAACGTGGCTCTGATACCATATTAGAATTTGGTCAGGCATCCGAAAGGTCCCCTTAAAAACCGGTCATTAAAGGGGTGACCTACCCAGCTATATAAACAAGCGCCAGGCTCGTTAACCACCCGATGTGGGACTCGCAACACTATCTCAATCAACACCATACATACACAAATCCAAATCCAAAATCACAAATAATAAATCATCACAGTCCAGGTACTTCATGATAAAAATAACAATAATCAATGAATTCGCAACATGAATTTGCGTCGATATATTCGTGCGAGATTCCCCCAATCTCTTTTCTACTGAGCCTCAGTGACCATCTGAATCCGAATCTTTCCCCCGTTGACCAACATTGTCTGTGAATAGCAAAACCCGTGGTGATGACGCCACTGGTGCGTCTCCGATGCGCACAATTTGGTGTATCTTTTTTGCTGATAGCCAGTTTGCGCAGAGCTTCCGTCGTGAGTTCCCTGTTTAGATTGCCATGCCGTCAAACCATCTGCTATCGTTGACGCACCGCTCACCACCGCGAGTCCTACACTCGCACCGCCTTCGTCACTGTCACACTTCCAAGACTGCCACCGCGCTGGGAGCCACCAAACCTTCAATCTGCAAAAGCACACAGTCATCCTCGCGCTCCTCCACCGTGTTGCCGGCACGTCACCACCGATCTGTGTTCCCATAGTCTCCACGAACCGTCAAACGCCACATTGACACGGTCTCGCCACCCTCGCACCATGACCACTAGAACCTGGAAAGGAGTAGCTCCTCCACCGACGCTCGAACTGGAACCCATGACTGAGTTCTCACTGCCTGCCGCACAGGGATCCTCTTTGGATTAGGAAATTTTGTTGGGGATTAGGAATGAGGAAACAAATGAGGGTATATACCTCTCTTTGATTCTCATTCTCGGTGATGGGCTTGGCCCATCACATGGTCCATAAACGGGTAGTAAAAAAAGATAGAGCAAGAAAGAAACTTTTTTTTGTTAGATACTGTTTTGGGCCCAGCCCAGTCTTTATGATGTCCATAATAATATTAATACTGGTTGGGCTAATAAAAGGGTGTTGAGTTTAAAAATAAGTATTAATAAATAAAAAGGGAGTAAATAGAAAATAAAATGACATGCAACAAATAATTCTTAGTCTTTTGCTACTTAAAAATTATTAAACTTGATAATGACCACTTTAGAAGTACTTCTTGTTTGGTCATTCAGTAAATTTGACACATCTGAGTTATACAACTTGGTGATGCTAGATTTAACAATAAAATAAAAAATCAAAATTAAAAAATATCAACCAACAAAATGTTTTTCCTACAAAGAACTACGTGAGTCTGATTCCTCATTGGACCTAAAGATACGTAAGAGCAGGAGCCCACCTTTGTCGATCTCAAAAATAAAAAAAAAATTAATTCTTTTTAAAATAAACATTTTCTAAAATTCTTTTGGTAAATAAAGATAATAAAATTTCTAAATAAAATAAATATTGTTGAAGCTATCCATTTTGTACATTTTATTAGGGATAACCATTTTTATGATGGACGTCGTAGGATGCTAGCACCTTCCCTACGTATAATTAACTCCCGAACTTGGTCTTTTCTTTGAGACCATTTTCTCATAGGATTTTTCCATATGTTTCCCCTTAATAAACTATGGTGGCAACTTCTTTAATTTTATTTATTTTTTGCCATCTAGTTGTGATCCTAGTTGTGACAATAACAAATAACAAAATTGGCCTAGTGGTTCTTGTGTTGGAGTTAAGTATAAGGTTCAAATCTCACTTTCAACAGTTAGTGAATTTATAATTCATTTTTGTAACTATTAAATATTTAATAAAAACCGCCTAGGAAACTTAATTGAAAATAAGATGAAAGTTGAGTGATCCAATTGGCCCAATTGAAATATGTGCTCAGTGTACATTTGGCAATACACACAAAAATACCTGGGTGACAAAGATAAGTTACAATTCCATAACTGAAAATATAAAGCAAATTGTACTCTTTTGTAAATGGGTCAACTAAAAGCTTCCTAAAAATAAAGGATCATTATAACTTGTATGTTGCTTTTGAAAAAGTAATTTGGACAAAAAAAATGGAGTATTGGCTATATGCATATCTTGTCCTCAATTAATTTCTCAAAATTATATTTAAAGTGAATAAAATAATCACAAAACTTCCTTATGTACAATTTTTTTGTGGCCATGGATTAATTTGATATTTTGACAAATTGCGTGTCACCGGAAAATTAAGATAAAAAGTTTCCCAATTATGCATGGATAGCATGGGGCAGACAAAAGTTGGAAACTACTTATGAGCCTTAGAAGCCAGTATCACATGTGATCATCATCATATCATCAAAGAAAAAGTTTGGGCGGCTATCTAGCTAGCTAGCTAGCTAATCATCACCATGGCCACTAAAATTGCTCAACAGAAGCAGAATCACGTATCGATGTCACAAACTCAAACAATAATCTCAAAAGTGCAGAAAAGCCTGGAGTGTATAAGCTACACTTTGGATCCGTTAGCAGCAAAAGTGCGTGCATTGCATGGTGGGGACCAATGAAAATGGAATCCGAAATTACAAAATCGCAGGGTAAAGTGATTTTGAATTGCGCAACGAAAATACAGATAATTTTCTTTTCTGTATTTAAAATACAGATAATCTAGGATGTATATTTTAAATCATCTTAATTTTAAAACACGGGTACAAGCTTTTTATCACCGATCCGTGTAACTAGCCACCTTCATCTTCATCACTAAATTTACTTTTCAATTTTGGTCAACTATTTCACTTGATCAACCTTCTTCTGAGACCACAATGCCAAGATCTTAGCCCAATAAAAAATACGGCCCAAAAAAGGACCTCGAAGCCCCATAACTCAACAACTTTGTATGGACTACAATAAAAACTCTAAATTTGTCAACCTTATTCTACCTTAATTAAGTTCGTTCCATTTTAATTTTTTTTTGTGTATAAGGGTCGTACTGAGATTAGAACCTATAACCTTATGCATATTATCTCAACCCCCCACCACTAGGCTGACCCTGGTGGGTTTAAGTTTGTTCCATTATTATGACTTGGCATTTGTGTCTTAGCTCTCTATACTATTATTAGACTATTAGATCAATAGTTCATTACTCAATTTAGCCAAGTATTTTTTTCGTATATACTACTTCACGTCAAGACAATCCTAATCCTCAATATATATAAATTAAAATAGTTATCTTGAACGAGAACATTTTTAGAAGTTATTTTTTAATGAGGGCGCTTTTAGAAATTTTTCTTCAACGAGAATATTTTTAGAAAACTTCTTAACCCCTCATCTCTTTTAATCTATCATTTTCATATTTATATGTAAATTGAATTTTAATATTTTTCAAAAGAAATTATCAATAGTTAAAAAAAAACTTTGTATCATAATATAATATTGTATCACAATTTATTTATTGTAAGTCTAAAATATAGTTTATATGTTCAAAAAATTTTATTTATTTTAAATTTTAATTATAATATAATTTATATTTTCAAAAGCATTTATTTATTATAAATTTTAATTATATAAAATAAACATTTATCTTACACATTACACATGCAAAAATACTAGTATTTTATAAATTAGAAGAATGATGCAACAAGCATCAAATTAAAAGACTACTTGATTAATAGGACTTTGATATGCCATAAATTAGTTATTTTGAAGTTTTAAATTATTACTAGAAGTTGATATAAGGAGCAGTTCAGTTCATATCATTCTATTTATGTCAGCTATTAAGCGGCCTTCACATTCAAACAAACTTATAGTTAACAATTTCAAATAGGTTTTAAAAAAATCCAATTTGTGAGCTGATCTAAATGATTCAGCGGCGGTTAGCACAAAATGAAATGTTTTCAAGTGGATAGTTTTTTTTTTCATATTGTTAAATCCATAGACCAAACTCATATAATTAACTCACATCAACACAGTGTGACACGATTGACAAATAACATTGTCTCTTAAGCATGTGATTAAAAGTTTGATCCCTAGGCTTTTGTGTATCGAAAAACATCTATCGAAAGAAGTCAGGCTTTTAAATGAATCCAGTACCATGTAAAATTAGTCCTTAGCTTTTAGCTGGAAAGTACCCTAGATTCAAAAAATAAAATAAAATAAAAAATCATATAACTTAAGTTTTTTATAAACCAACTTATAAGTATACCTACAATTAATATAGGCTATGCTTGATTCAAACTCGTGAATTGCATTAGTCAGTCTATAAATAGCGACTCATATACCTACAACATATAGCTCTTACTATTAGATAAGGATATATATAAATAATTTTATATTATATTTCTAACAAAGCTTTTAGATTTGAGAATTCTCACCATTTTTCTTGTTTGTAATTGGAAAAGATCTTAGCTTTTAAAATTAATTTTTTAATATATGATAGTGTAATTCAATAAATGTCAACTATTGAATCCAGAATTGCAATTATCCCTAAAAAAAATTATTTACTAATAAACAAAAGTTATTAAGCGTTAGGATTACCTTAGTATAGTTTTTGCCTAACAAAAATTAAACTATTAGTATAGACATTGATCGAGTAGAACAAATATAATGTTTAAAGTGTGTTTATATGTTAGATTTTATTTTAATTAGAGAAAATCCCATTGAAAAGCAATTAAGAGAATTTGTAGATATCTTGATGGAACCACTAACCTTGGTTTGTTTTAAAAGAAAGATAAAGATTTTAGGTTAGTAAGTTACCACAATGCTAATTTTGCTAGAGATAGAGTTGAAATGAAAACATCATTGGAGGATGTCATTTCATTGAAGCAAATATTATGTCAATATTCACAATAAAGTAGAATTCCATTGCTCCCTTCACATCTGAAGTCGAGTACATGTCTACTACCAACTATTATTCAAAGTTACTAGGGGTAAAATAACAATTAGAAGATTATTCCATCTTTGAGCATCCCATATTTGTTTTATATGATTGAACTAGTTTCATTAATCTATCTTAAGAATCTCATTCAATATTTTAAAACAAAACATATAGAACTTAGACATTATTTCATTAAAGACTATCTTCATAAAGGTTTTTTAATATTATGTTCATTGATATTGACATTAATTGACTAACATATTCACAAAACTCCTAACTGAAGATAGATTAATCTTCATTAAAAATGATATGAACAAACATGATATTGTTGGTATACATCATTTTAGGTATCATCTATATGCATTGTCTCCTTTGTTTCATCTGTTATGTGTAATGATGACATCATGGTCTAATGGTTTATACAAAGACATCTTTTTATTTAAATAATGTTTTGGTTTTTTTTCCACCAAAATATTTTTTTCATTGTTTCATTTTAAAATTTAAAAATGTCTTGGGGGATTCTAATAATTGAAAAGACTTCTATGTTTTCCAAAAACAACTTTTAATGCCTAATCATATCTCTACAATTCTCTACTAACTGCTTTTATCTTTTAAAGATTTTAAAAGCTTAACTCTTTTTTTTTTCAAAACTTCTCTTACTATCACTCATGCCTTAAACCTAAAGATATCAAACCTCTCTTGCTCTCAAACATTCAACTTTTAACCTTCATTTCTCAAGCATTAATGGAAAGAAAAGGTACCATCATTGTTGTTCAGAGATGTGAGTATGGTCTGAGCAACTTTATACTTGGAATAAATGTCAAGCTCTATGCTTTATACAAAATAAGAATAAACATTCTAGACAAGATCAAGATTGTAGGTTGGCAACCATTTGTTTTGTCCTTTTTAACATGGTATCCAGACGAGTATATGAACTTATGGATGAATGTTAGGATTGTTAAAGATACCTTTATAGGAAATTTGTTGGATGACATTTCTCTAATCATTTCTCCCAATTAGGGATGAGAAAGAAATGTTAACCCCCCGAAAACTGACGAATCCAAACTAAAAATAACATGTCGGGCGGGTTAACTTCTGGTGTCGGGTTAAATAAAAGAAAAAAATCAGTTTTTGGCGGATAATGCCGGGCGGGTGCAGGTTGGCAAAAATAATTTCATTGAAACCCACACCCGACTGAATAGTAAAGCAAATAATACAGTTATCTTGCACATGGTTTACAACTCACAAAGCTATATTGTGAAGT
Source organism: Spatholobus suberectus (assembly GCA_004329165.1). Taxonomy (NCBI): domain Eukaryota; kingdom Viridiplantae; phylum Streptophyta; class Magnoliopsida; order Fabales; family Fabaceae; genus Spatholobus; species Spatholobus suberectus. The sequence goes on along the minus strand of CM014731.1, from coordinate 16,308,943 downwards.
TTCAGACTCTCAAAAGTCACGCTTTCTTTCACAAGTCACATTAGTTGCCTCTTTAATCTTCACTCCAACTACAGAGAGAAGAGCAAAATGTCAAAACCTTCTCAACTTCTCTCTCACGCTATCTTTCCTCTTCACTCCTTCATAAACCCATTCCATTAAAAGAAAAAAAGTCAAGCTCATATCTTCTCAAACCCCCATAAATGTTGTTACTGAAGGTACTGGTAGAGAAAGAAAAGAAACAGTAGAAGAGAAGAGACTCCACAACAAGAATGTTGGTTCTCCACAACAAGAAGGCTTCATACCACAGCGCAACGCCTTTGACATCTCCAACTCTGCCATCAACACCACTGACTACATCGAAGTCAATAAGGAAATTTCCTACATGCTATTGGAACTTGGAAGGGTTGGTTGGTTGGGTATGGAGGGCTTTCTTTTTTGGTGTCATTTGTTCATTCTATGTATCTGGAAAAACAAAAAAAATGAACGCTTCTTTTCTCTCATTCATTGAGCCATCTGCACTCTCCAAAACCTCCGATACCAGACCGCATATACCCACCCGGTCAACCTGTTACCCGATCTACTCACCACCCGACTTAACCGATGCCATGCATGGGTGATTTTAGTCTGAAATAATAACAAGTAGGTTTGTGTCGGTTTTGAAGTTTTTGGACCGAAACCGCCCATAACCAACCGATGCTCACCCCTACTCCCAATAATATAGCCAAAAGGCATAGGGTGTGCTAATGAAGGCTTGACTTTACATACAAAAGACTGGCAAAGGCTATTAGGATTCCTGAGGTTAACTACGTTATTTATGGGAACCAACACCCCAAAGAAGTGAAGTCTTCAACCATGTTGGAAAAAGTAAGGATTTTACATTATATTCCACAAAGTATTGTCTTATCGAGTAAAAAGAGCAAATGGCCCAGTTACAAAGAAATACAAATTTTGCTTATACAATATGTTGAGACAAAGGTAAATCAACCTTCCTAGGCTTATTCTTGGCCACTAAACCAAGTTCTTTAGGAAAAAGAAGACTACCCCTTATGTTATGCTTTTCACCAAGCTAATAAGGGATGTATTCATACAATTTGTAGGCTATTAGAAGATGAAGCCTATGATTAAGTTCAGCATCACTGACATCAAACCAATGAAAGTGTTGGAAGATCATGAAAAGATGTCAAAAGATTGCATCAAGAAAAAAGTTATGAAAATAAATAGAAGGAAACCATCTTACAGTTGAAAAAAAGAAAAAATAAGATAATAATAGGCATAATTCAGAAAAGTGATATCTTAATCATCTGCCATATTCAAAGAAAATGAAACTAAGAATCAAATGCCTTTTGACAAAAGATCAATAAGGGTATAAAAAGTTTGGATTTTTATCGACCTTTTGACTATCGACAAAAGCATTAATCATATCAAGTAATATAATGATAAGTAAAAGTATCGTCCATGAAGAATAATATAATAATATAATCACATTATTGAATACATAAAGTTTTGAAAAAGGGTTATTCTTGGCCACTAAACCAAGTTCTTCAGGAAAAAGAAGACTACCCCTTATGTTATGCTTTTCACCAAGCTGATAACCCATAGAGCTTTAATTGTAAAACATAATTATTGATAATCTAAAGAAAAAAATAGTTTGCTTTCCTTTGTCTTTTATTCTTTCAAGTCCTGAGTTGCTCTAAAAGACGTCTTTTGTTCCACTCCAAGCTCGAATGTCGTCTTTCCAGTTGCCTAAAGCTCCTTTACACTAAGTCCTATAGTCTTTTTATATTATTCACAAGAAAAACCTCTAATTATACTTTGTCTCACAGTGGGCACCATGCCCTAGCTACTTGGGGCACTTGGCCCTAAGTGCTTAGGTGCCTAAACCCTAATGTGTCTAGTCCTGCAAAAAATATTTATGAAAATAATTAAAAATAAATAAGAAAATTCATAAAAATTAGAACTAGATCTACGAATTGTAAAATTATAAAGGTGTTGACTTTTTTTTTTATGAAAAGTTAAGCATGTAAAGATAACATCCTAACTTTAAAGGCCAAAATGTATAATAAATCATCATCAATTGATGATTTATCATAGCCCCAAACTTAGAGACTTAACGAATAGACTAAATTAAATGATGAGTTACAAATTCAGAGAAGTAGAGTGACAAGGCTTGCCAAATTCAGAGACTAAATTGAAGGTTTACTCAATATAATCTAAGTGATTGAAGTGAATGATAAGGAGAGAATGGTGTCATGATTTTGGGTTTTAGTAACATACTTAACATAACAAAAGCATGTTATTAATTAAAATTTATTGATACTTATGAAATTGTAAATAAAATTTAGGATAAAATGTGTGTTAGGTTCCTTAATATTTGGTCAAAATTAGTTTTTGTCCTTATATTTTTAAAATGACGATTTTGGTCATTGTATTTCCTTAAATGGGATGGATTTAGTCCCTAATTAAATCAAAATAAAGTATAGGGTCAGAGACCAAATCCACTACATTTCAAAAATACAAAGACTAAAATAACCATTATTTTTTTTCGATAAAAGGGAAAAATAACCATTATTAAAACATAGGGACTAAAACTAATTTTAATCAAATCTTGAGAAACTTAAAACACATTTTACCCTAAAATTTATTAAACGAGAATCATTTCGTAAGTCTTAATAAAAAATAAAAAAAATTGTATGTTACAAAATTTCTTATTAGCATTCCCAAACTTTTTAATATACGGATGAGGCTTAGCAGTAAATTGCGTTATCTTAAGAATAGGGAACTGACTTTTCATGCCTTTTCATAAGCTTTTCCTCATTTTTTTTTTTCTAAACAGCCTATTAAGTTTATCGAAAAAAATATATTTAAACATAAATCAAATTTTGGATTAAAAGGACAGTTTAAATGTATTTTGTGAGAAAATAATCATTTCTTTTTAAAAAAATTCAATTCTTTCAAACAAGTTAGTAAATAAATGTAATTATTTTTTTGAAATTAATTAAATTAAATACGCACTGAATCAACTTGTGTTAAAGCAACAACGTGTAATCGTAACAACGGGTAGTTGTTTGACTCTTTTTGGTAGTAGTGCAGTTGTTTGACTCCCTAATTCATACATAAAACAATTTTCTTATTAGATAGCTCATTGAAACCAAAGAGTAGGAGGGGAATATATCAAAGCACGTGTATAGTGTTTTTTTTTTTTGTGGATAAATAGAGGGGGCATAAAGGCCCAAAGCAAGCGTATATTTAATTTTAACATAAAAAAATTCGAATATGTTGTTAAAAAAAAATTAAAAAAAAATTGGAATACCTCTCCTCTGTGGGCTTGATGCTCGTTGAGATGAGCATGGCGGCAATTCTAAAATATACAGCGCCCGCCGCCGCAGCCGCCAAATTTGTAAAAACCCGCAATTGTTATTTTGAGGTTCAACCGTGGGACCCACATACTATAAAACTACCACTCTCTCACGTGCGAAATCACACACGTGTAAGTTCTCCCACGCGCTCACGTGCCTCCATGTGTGCGTAGGAAACTCCTGAGCTTGCAGTAGTATCTTATAATATACTTACTGTACTGTGGACTATACTGTACTTTACGTCACTCAAAAAAGTGACAGTGACACAACTCTATCATTCTGGCACCGCCCACTGGGCCCACCAGCGTGGCATTCTCAAATTTCTATTTATTTCTCACTGTTGCACATTGTTTGATTTGAAATTATGATGCAATTTTTCTCAAAAACAGTTGTATTATACCTTTTCTATAATTGCAAAATAATTCTTCTTTTTGTATTGTACTACAGAATGATAATTAAATATCTAAAATATTTCAGTGAATGATTATCATCAAATTTAAGTTTTTCTCTTTCTCCTCCAAGAATTTTATTTAAGCACAGAACATTAATATGGCAGTTACGTCTTGTGAGAGCCATCAAAGACAAAATTATGAGAAGAAATAACTTTGCAAAAATATTTGGATAATATAAGCCCTACATTGAATTGACATATGACTCATCACATTCGACTTTCAAACGTTACTCATTCCATTCGTTCTTTTGTTTGTTTCGTTTTGGTATGAAAATAACATTCGTATGTTTGTTTATTAATTAATCAAGCACTGAATAAGATTCCACTCTTCGTCATCCGAAAGCTAGTTTCGTGTTCTAAATGTATCCAACTACTTGTTATTTTCAAATTAATAATATATTTCGATAACGCTGAGTTTTTTGATAAAGCTATAAAAAAAATATAGTTGATAGTGCCGTCTATTGAAAAGAGTTACGTGATAGTAACTCATATTTAATTAAGGATGCTGTTTAAGTAAATAAAAATAAAAAATATTAAAATGATTTATTATATTAAAGATGTAAAAGCTATTTAAAACTTATTTTTTAAAGTAATTACAAACATTTAATGAGTATATTTAATATTTCTTAACTAATATTCTATGAATACTTGTTTATAAGATATAATAAATATTATTCAAAAGATAGATTCGTTATTTTTTTTTAAATTATTATTTTTTTAACTAAAACAAAGCTCATATTTGTTGTGATAAGCATGGTCATATAATATCTCCGAGTATATGTGATTTTATTCTTATCTTTGCATATTTGAGTTGTATCACATGAGCCAAAGTGTCAATCAAAAGAGAAAAAACTAAACAAAGATTATAATAATGCTAAAATATTTGTGTAGGTACATAATGTTGACATATTAACCACTACAAATTTGAAGTATACACAACCGTCATGAACATTAACCAGGGTGTCAGATTCCAAACGCTGCTAGTTTACGAAAAATGTAGTATCTACCCAATCACCCAACAAGATATTATGTGGGCAATTTGACAATTTAAGGACGAAATAAAATAGGTGGGCATTCGATCATTTAGTCCAATACGACACATTGTGATTATTAAAGTAATGCCATGCGTGGCTATAAAAAAGTATAAGGCAACATGATAATATTTCTTTTTCATTATTATTATTATTAAAGAAAATTTAGGAAGAGTTGATGGTGCCCTAGTCCAAGACAGAAAATGCTTCTGAGATCAAAGAGCACTTATAGAGGTACTTATATTTACCTCATCCCAAGGAAACGAGTAGGAGTTCAAACCTGCGATCTGTCAAATGCGAGATCCTGTCTTGCTCCACTCGACCAATCCCTTAAGATTGCATGATACTATTTCTTAATGAGTAATATATTTTACGAATGTAATATATATTTATTTAACGTAAGTGCCCATTAAATTAATGAAACGGAATAATGCATGCCACATCAGCATTTCAATTAGTCTCACATGTACCAGCTACGTTATTATCAGACGGTCACATATGCCACATGAGCAAAAAAAGTATTAGAAAATAGATGAGAATGACTTAATTGACACTTCAAAAAAATTCAAAGGATCAATTGGTGATTAGGAGACTAAAAGTATAATTAAACCTATTTCTTTTCTTCAGCATTATTTTCTTGTTTGTAAAAAAGGTTGCAGATACTAAACAAGATCAAATAATTTTCCTTAAAACTAAATGTTGTATTACATTTTAATAATTTTGTTTGGTTGTTTAGATATAAATATCCGTATTCAGTGAGTGAGCTATCCGAACCAAGCATTTTCCCAAACGACAGGGGTTGATTTTGGACAAATATCTTCGATTTCCCTCTCAACCTTGTCAATTTCACATTCTTTCTCTTCACATCTAGATTATTCTTTGAACTATTACTAATCGAAGTGCCAAATGATTTCTCCTCCTTTTCCATCAACGAAGGTGAAAAATGAATTGCATTGTGGCACATTGTGCAGAGACTTGTCGTTGGAAGCCATAAACATAGCAATGCAACGGGATCGACAATAGCCTCAGCTCAGCCTTCATTTGCATCCTGTGCCATATGACCATCACGGGTATCGAATCTCCTGTCTTATTTTCTTGTTTCTATCTTCGTCCTTTAAATTAAAAGATAATGCTTTATTTTTCAATTAAAATAGATAAGGAAAGAGAAATATGTGATGAAATGAGCTATATAAAAAGAGATAAAAAATGTTAAGTTTAGTATGAAAAACTATCATGTTAATTATTTATATACAAACAAAATTAAAATAAAAATGAGAAAATAGGCTATGCGCTGACAGTGTAAAATAGTTTTATACTGTCATCCACTCACAATCCACCATATATGGTATGTTTTTTAACTTTGATAATAACTATCCTAAAAGTCATACTAAAGCTGATTTTCGATTAGTTGACAGTGTAAAAGATTTTACACTGACAATGCATAGCAATTAAACTCATAAAAAAAATATTTTTCATTAAAAACATAAAACATTATTTAGTATGAAATTTTTATTTTGCATTAAAATGTCATTTATTTTAAAATAAAAAATATAATAAATTGTTGATTTTAATAATAAGTTTTTTAAAAAATTATAAATAATAAATTTTTAATTAATTAACAATATAAAAAGAATTAATTAACAATACATTAAAATTAAATTTATTGATAATGTAAATCATATACCCTGCCCTCTCGGGGTGCAGTATGATATTTGTTGGAATAATGACGCAATACCAATTGTTATCTTATCGCTTTCTTACGAACAGGATAGTTTTGATCTCATTTTGTATCCTTTGATGCATTTTTTTTTTCCCTACAAGTTTAGATTAAGAGAAGATACATCCCCTTATAATACGTTGTCATATTATAGGTAATCGTAAATGAATTTTATTTTTTTTTGTACAATAGTCGCATTGAAGTTATAGCTTATGATTTTATGCATAAAACCCTGACCATTCACCACTAGGCCGACCCTAATAGATTGGTAATCGCAAATGAATTAATAATACAAGCAGGGAGCTTTTATACTCTTATTTAATTGAAAACTGTGAAGTTTATTCATTTTTATAATAGTTATTTTAAAAGTTATATTAGTGACAATTTTTTATTTTTCATAATTTAGTGATCGAAAATATAAAATTTTTTCACCGACAAATGAGAATCCATGCATATTAAAGTGATCACAAATTATAATTAACTAGTAACTTTTATGTACATTGTACAACTTTTTTAAAATTGTAATAAAAATCGTAAATAAAAATTAAATAGAAAAGTAGATATTTTATTATAAAAATATCAACAATATGTTATATTAAATAGAAATAAAATTATTACCAAGCATATAGATTAACTGATATGGAGTTAATCTAGCTTAATTAGTGATATCAAGTTTGAACTGTAAGTATGCAGTTGTGTTAAATACTTGGAGAGAGAACTTTGTTGTTCATTGTAGTCTTATCCAACTTGAACTTGATTGTCTTCCATAAAAGATACCTATGACCTTGTACAAAAAATGACAAAAATAAATTAAAGAAATAATATTTTTAAAATATATAAAATTATAAAAATAAATTATTTAAATAAAAATACATTGTGTTATTTAATATGGTGCTTGAAAGAAAATTCAAGACTTAAAAATAAATTTAAATTAGAATTAATTAAGATTATAATAAATTTAAAACTAAATTTATAATAAAAAGAAAGATATATTTAATTTGATATAGTGTATACCAAGATTTAGAATTTAGATCAGATTTAAATTTAAATTAAGTAATAATATTTCAAAGACATAAGTCATATAAATACAAAATCTACTAGTCTTGTATATGTAGGGCCCATTTGGTAGTTAGAATATGATAGAATAGAATAGAAGAATATGATAAGAACATGATAGGATAAAAGCAAGATAAGCTTTAGTCCTATCCAATGTTTGGTGCACACCAGATAACATTATAGTGTTATCATATCTTGTATTTGACATAAATCAAATAATGATTTATGGTGGTGGTGGTGGCGATGGCAATGATGATGGCGATGGTGGTGGTGGTGATGGTGATGACGGTGTTGGTGGTAGTGGCGACGACAAAGGCAGGTGGTAGCGACAACGATGGTGATAGTAGCAACGACGGTAGTGGCAGTTATGGTGATGGTGATGGCAGGTGGCGGCAACAATAGTGATCGTAGTTTTTGCGACAACAATAATGGTGACAACGACGGTGGTGGCGATGGCTGTGATGATGGCATGGTGGTGGAGGTAGTGGTGCTTGTGACGATGGCGATGGTAGCATGGACAGTGGTGGCGATGGTAGTGGAGGTGGTGATGATGGCGACGACAACGGTGGTGGGGGTGGTGGCGACAATGATGGCAATGGTGATGGTGACGATGACTATGACAATGGTTATGACAATGGCGATGGCAATGGGGAGTTGGTGGTGGCGGTGGCGGCGATCATTGTAGTGGTGGCAATTGATGTGCAAAAATCGTAAGTGCACAGTTGTCATCAAGTAATAATTAAAAGATCGTATCCACATAGATTGGGCGTTCAGTGATTATTACTAATATAAATAAAAATTAAACAAAAAAGAATTTTAATTGTGAAAATTTAGTGTAGGGCAATTGAGAGAAAATGCAATTTAGAAATTAAATTAAGTTGTAATTAAAATTGGATGTAATTCAACAAGGAAGACTTCCAAGATTGAGGTTTCACACGATGATGCTTAATGTCTTAATTTTGCTACCAATGTGTTTCGCTTATTCTCATTGAAGGTGAATTAACTTAAGGTACCCTTCGTTCTCTTTCAAGATACGAAGGGGTATCTAACCAAATTTACCACCTACTATCGTGATGGCGATGTTCGATTAGACCAATAAAGTTCTTTGTTAATTCAATTATTCCTCAAAAGCTTTAACTTACTTTTGTGGTTTAAACTTAAGTTCCTTTCCTATGGGTTTGTTGTTTAGGTTCACCTTTCAGTACTTTCCCAAATCCTTAAGGTTATGAAAAATGCTGGTCAATTCGTTTTGTATAAATAAAGCAATAAATGAGAAATCAAAAGAGAAACAAGATCACACATACACAAACATAAATCAATTCATTAAGACAATTATAGTGCTACGCCTAATCCTAGAAAGATAGGGTTTTACTCACACATTATCATGAGAGAACGCTAAAAAGAAAAGAAAAAGAACATAAAGACAAACCAGGAGATAATTAAAGAAGAAGAGAGAAATCCCCAATTCTTCGTGCTTCCAATAAAGTTCAAAAGATAAAAATAAAATTTCTAAGGTCTATTTATATCTAAATTACAATTGGTCCCCTAGTTAATCCTCAAAAGAAAATTAAAAATAAGTAAAATCCATCCAACATTTCCGCCCACTGCTTGGTGATTTGCACCACCAGCTGTAGGTGGTAAACACGCAAGTGTGAAAATTTGCTCCAAGGGGTGGTGGGCGCCACCAAGTGGTGGTGGGCATCACCACATGGTGGCAGACGCGCATGTGTGGATTTGGTCATCAGGTGAGGCACCACCAGATGGTGGTGAGGTCTCCAAAGCTTTTTCTTCAAGTTTTTGCTTTCTAAATGCTTTGGGATGACTCCATTACTTTCCAAATGGACTTCTAAGCACTCAAAAGTCTTCAAATCATCTATAGGATTTCCAATTGTAAATTTTTTGATTTCCAAGCCTAAGCAACCTATAAGATTTCCCCAAAACCAAAGACAAGCAAAGAAAAAGGCGTAACATAATACAAGAGGGGAAAATCATGCAATTAGACACCTAATCAATCCTAAACCGCAATAAAATGCACACAATCTAATAATAATAACTATACTAAATGAGTTGTAAAATGCACACATCAGCAACAACAATGGTGGTGACAACAATGGCAAGGTGGTGGCAGCGACAATGGTAAGGCGATGATGCTGATGGTGGCAGGGGTGGTGGGGCAGTGGTGGTGAGGCAGTGGTGGTGAAGGGGGTGATGGTGGTGGCAGCAATAGTAGTGGTGGTGGTAGTGAGAAGGGGAAGAAGGGAGAAAGGAGGAGCAATATCCTATCTTATTGCTTTCTAATCTAACTCTGCCCTCAAGATAAAAAATACACTACACTAAGGGCCCGTTTGGTGGGCAGGATATGATAGGATAACTATTTTATCCTGTTGTAATCCATAGTTTGTTGGGCCAGTAGGATATGATAATGCTATCCTATCTCTTATTCTATCCTGTTGCTCTAGTGTAATTCTTATCCTAAAGGGGGAGTTGGGTTAGAAAACAACAAGATAGGATAAGCTATATATATATATATATATTAATCTATATATAATAATAATAATTTTGACATGTAAATTTAAAGTATATTATTAATTCAAATATTAAAAATTAAATAATTACTATTCAAATATTTTTAAATAAAATTATTTGAATAATAATTATAATTTTAAAAATCTTATATAATTTTTTATAATTTTAAGAAAAGTAACTATATAAATAAAAAATAATATTGTATAGTTTAGTTAAAATTGTAATTTTTTGTAAAAAATAAAAAATTAAATTAAAATTTACTTTTAGAAAATTATATGTAATTTTATGAAATAGTAATTTTGTCATTTGAATATAATTTATATTTTATCCTATCGTTAGATAAGATTATAACTTATCCTACTCTTATCCTATCCTATTCTCATATCCTATCCTATCTTATCTTATCTTATCTTAGCCACCAATGAGCCCTAATAGGATAGTATAGGCGGTAGGATAAGCAAATCATATCCTATTGGTGTACCAAACAACTTATTAGAGCAGGATAGAATATTTATTCTATCCTATCTTATCATATCATGATCGCTAAATGAGCCCTTATAGTGGATGTTTTGTAAAATATGAATTTATTGAAACTTGTCTTTAAATTATGTGATATTCTTTTTTAATTATGTATATTAAATTACATAAACTATATATATATATATATATATATATATATATATATATATATATATATATATATATATATATATATATATACATATTATGTTTAATTTTTTATTAATGTTTTCAAATATATTTTTATAAAAATAAAAGTGCACAATGAATTGCTTTATAAATAAATAACGAGTTGTTGTGAGAAAGAGAAGACTTAAAACACATGCTTTGAGCAAATAAAAAACTTAATTCCAAAAGTGAAGCTTGTAATGTTTACAAAACAATTTAGACTCATCAATCTGTGTAATGTTTCCTACAAGCCAGTAACCAAAATTATTTTTTCTAGGCTTCATACAACTATGGAGGAAATTATAAGCCCCTGCTAGAGGGCTGACCCAACATTAAGTGAGGCCTAAAGTAAACTTTGAAAGATACTTTTTTATTTTAAATGAGAGAGCTATATGTTAAGTTTTGTTGCCAATATATGTGACCTTTTTGCTAACATATATGGCTTTTTTGCTTTATAAAAACTAATAGCAAATAATTTTTGTTGGTGGACTTAAAGCTTGAGCTTTAGTAGCTTTACCTTTAGGCCAGCCCTATCACCAGTGCAACTTTGTGCCAAATAGAAACAGTATGGATAATAATCTGATAGCTCAGGAGGTTATGCATTATATAAGACACAAAAAAGGTAATATTGGGTGGATGGTAATCAAGGTCGATCTAGAAAAGGCTTAAGATAAAATGAAATGGGAATTTATCAGGGATACCTTGTATGATATTAGGTTCCTTGATAATATTATATCTATCGTGTAGCATTGCATTTCTTCTTCAAGAATGCTAACGTTATGGCAATGGTGAGGCTTTAGAGGAACTCTACCCATCTAGGGACATTAGGTCAGGTGACCTTATCTCCGTTTACCTTATTGTGCTACGCATTGAGCATCTTTTCCGTCTCATTAATGTCACTGTTAATTAGAAGCTTTGGTCACCCATTCAGTTGTCCAAGGGAGGTCCCAAACTTTCACATTCAGCATTTGTTGATAATCTCCTTTTGTTTGCAGAAGTAAGACTTAGTAGGTTAATGTTCTTAAAGTAGTTTTTAACACTTTTTGTTGCAACTTTAGCCAGAAAGATAATTCGAAGAAGACCGGTATTTTCTTCTCCAAGAATGTGAGCTAGAAAGTTGAAAGGCAAATTGTTGAAGAGTTCGAATTTCATAGTACAAAGGATCTTGGGAAGCATCTTGATGTTTTGCAGGACTCAAAATGAATTCATGTTCAGTCATAAAATCATTAAGGTCACCAATTTAGTTGATGCTGCTAAGTTTTGTGCTAGTGAAATAAGTTGTAGCTTGGAGCATTTTTGAACGTTGGGTGAAGCACGACATACACACGACATGCATCCTTGCAACAAAGCTATTACTTAGGTTCCCCCTCCTTATAGTTATTTGAAAATGAATTGTGATGGGACTATGCCCAACACTTCTTCATATGCTACTTGCAAGGTTGTTTTTCGTGACCATATAGGCAACTTTGTGCCTGGCCTTAGTTGTAATATAGGTTGTTGTACCATCACTTGTGCTAAAGTTTAGGCAATCCGCCATGGTCTTCAGCTAGCCAAACAACATGGTTACTTCTAGATTCATATTGAGTTTGATTCTATGAGTGCAATTAATTTAATTGACGACAATTGCAATCATAGCATCCTTATTTGAACATGGTGCAAACCATTCAGGATTTATTATTGGAGTTTCCCTCTACTCATGTAATCACAACTATCTTGAAGCAAATCAAGCAACAGATGCTCTTGTAAAGTTTGCACTCGCTATGTCTTGTAACTTGCAAGTTTTTAATTTTGTGCTTGCTTTTATTTCAATTCCCCTATTGAGGGATGCTTCCTTTATTCATTTTGATCATGGTTTTTAATATATTCTTTTGGTTTGGGGCTTAGTCCCTTTTCCATTCATTAAAAAAAAAAACTTAAAACATGAAATTAAAGTGGAAGATATTACATCTCTTAACCACAATAATCATTTTCAATTGACAATGATCTATGGCTATCCTAAAGGCCATAAAAAGCACCTAACATGGACTTCATTTAAATCATTAAAGGTAACTCAAGATATCCCATGGCTCTATGTTGGTGATTTTAATGAGATTCTCCACCCTGATGATAAACTTGACGGTTGTCTTATGGATCTAAGGTCCATGATTTTCTTTATACTACTAATGAACGTTGCTTGCCTGATGTGGGGGTTTTTTTGGTCATAGATTTACCTAGTCTAACAAGAGAAAAGAGCCTTATATCATCCAAGAAAGATTAGATCATGCTTTGGCAAACAATGCCTGGAGAAGTTTTTGGAAGGATTCAAATTGTACGAGACATGGGTCTAATCATAACCCAATTCTAGCGGAGTTTGACACACATAAAAAGAGGCAAAAGAAAAAAAAATACAAGTTGTATAGATTTGAATAGGTATGACTCAAAAAGGAAGAATATGATGAGGTTGTTAACATTTTATGGTACCGAGGAGGAGGCATTCTTTCAAATATAACACAAATAAGGAAAATTTTAAGGAGTGAGCATGTGAGACCTTTGGCTAGTATAAGAAGCGAATTAAAGAGGCTAAGAGGAAGTTAGATGCCTTACAAAAAGCCACACAAATAGATGCAATTGTTAAAAAACTCATTGATGTGGAACAAGAATTGAATTTGTTATTAGAATAAGAAGAAATCTATTGGGGGCAACGCTCTAAAGCTAGTTGGCTACAATAGTGTGATAAAAGTACAAAATTATTTCATAGCAAAGCTTCCAAAAAACACAAGAAATATAATTGACAAAATAAAGGACAATGCCGGAATGGTATATGATGAGGAGGAGGACATTGTAGGTGTATTGTTTCATTTTTTTTTGCCAATTTGTTCATGACTTCAAATCCTATAGGCATAAAGGAAGCAACTAGTTTGGTGATAGGACATGTCTCGTAAGAGATGTTAAAAGTCTTGGAAAAAAATTCATTAATGAGGAAGTTTTGAAATCTTTTTCACAGATGCATCCTACTAAGGTCCTAAGGATTGATGGTACCCCAACTCTTTTCTATTGGCATTATTGGAGCCTAATTGACCCTGATGAGACGAAGTTTGTTCTTCATATTCTGAATTATGGTGGAGACCCCTTAGAAATTAATAAGACCTTGATAGCGTTGGTTCCAAAAGTACAGAACCCATCTCATGCCAATGAGCTTAGGCTAATCAGTTCGTGTAATGTTCTTTTTAAGTTGGTTACAAAAACCAAAGCCAATAGATTAAAAAGAATTTTACTAGAGATTATTAGAGAATCACAAAACGCTTTTATGCCAAACAGGCTAATAACAAATAATGCATCAGTAACTTTTGAATGCTTTAATTACATTGAAAAAAGAGAATCTCAGGCAGAAGAGGATTCATAGGAGTTAAGCTTGACATGTCGAAAGCTTATGATAAGGTGGAATGGGGGTTCTTGGTAGAGGTGTCAAACAGGCCGGGCAGCCACGAGCCATTTAAACAAGTTGGCCCAGCCTGGCCCGTTGTGCTGCAGGCCTTGTTTTTTTGAGCCCGGTCCTATACGAGCCACCGGGTCAATTTAGCTTGCTTTTTTTTAACTAATTAATTTTATTTTTTATTGTATTTAATTGTTTTGTAAAAAATTATTTTAAATATTTAAAATTAAATTATTTCCTTTATGTTGCTATACCAAGTAATTTCAACTAACCATGGAAGTAAAAGACTAAAAGTAAAAAACATAGACTATATCTTTTTCGCTTAATATACCATAGAATTATCAAATGGATCATGTGGATGCCAAATTAATTCTAATGTGTAATTTTTTTCAACATTGCCAAATTAAAAGTAAAAAACACAGACTATATTTTTTTTGCTTATTTTAATGTGTAATTTTTTTCAACCGTCAAATTAATTCTAAGTTCTAACTTTACTCCAAATGAATTAGGTATACATAATAAATAAAATATTACTAATAAGTACTAACACACCTTATTAATATACTAAATAACATAAGTTCACTATAAAAAAGTTAAAAACAAAACCTTGGAAAATTAACAATCAACTTATAAACATTCATTTCCATTTATAATAAATCAATATCTTATAATATCACAATCAATAAACTGTGCTTTTAACAATGCCATTTCCTTTTATTTTATCCAAGGAATTGGACAAGTCATAAACATTACTAGTAATATTGTAATAATAACAATAAAGTAGAACACCAAAATAAAATGAAACATCCATAATGAACTTTCATTTAAGGAAAGCAAGCAAGTCATATCAATTAAAGTCAAGATACATGTAGATCACAAAAGTTTCACAAGTTTAAAAATTCATAACAAAAAAGAACAACAAAGTTGAAAACTAGACAAGTTCATTAGTTCAACAACAAATTAAGATGTTGCAGTTTCTCCATGCCCAGTTTGCTCCGTAAATAACTGTATCTCCTCCACTTCTTCCACATCTGCAATTCGAAAAATTAAAATAGATTAAAACAGAAAGGATTACAATATAATGAATTAATGACATATAGCTAATTTACTATTACCGGAAGGTCCAACTTCTTTAAAGCCGTGCAACCAATTACGAGTACAAATGAGAGATTGCACAGTTTCAGGAAGTAAGCAATTTCTATACTTATGTAGGATACGACCTCCGATACTAAATGAAGATTCCAAAGCAATTGTTGTGATTGGAATGTTCAGCTGGCTGTCCCTAACACATAGTCACTTAATCAGAAGCAAAAATCACATACTAATACCAACAAATAAGAAAAATAACGGATCCATTCACATTTAGAACAAAGAAAAATACATTGAGGTTAGAGACGCGCAAGTAGTAGAAAGCGAAGGAGGGTAGAGGAGCAAACAGAGGGCGGAATCACAATTGGCGACAAGAGGTCAGCAACAGCGTGGAGGTGCGGCACACCTCGCGGCCGACATTCGGACTTTGGGGGACTTGTGATGGAGGCATAAATGGACTAGGGTCTGAGTGCGAATGGACATGCACAAGCATTGCTTAAGATGCATTGCAACACTGGCAGTGGATCGACAATTGCAGCGGTCGCGTAGCTGTTGGGACTGGAGGAGGAGAACTGGAGAGTGAATATTTGAAGATGGTCACACAGCTCACACAATGATAGAGGGCAGTGGTGCGAGACAGAGAGAAGAGAATAAAGGAACCAGTTAAGGCCGGCAACGAATTACAGATTACCCCTTTTTTAAAAAAAAAATTTGCTTGACATTTATTATATTGTTATAATATTATAATATAATATGTAAGTATAATAAAATATATTAAAATTTTTATAATATTGTTTTGGGCCAGCTCGTGGCCCGTTGGGCCAAACGGGCCGAGCCCCCTTGGCCCGGTTCTATTTAAGCCATCATTTTTTGAGCCCAGCCCAGTCCATCTTACAGGTTGAGCAGGCTAGCCCATTGGGCCAGGCTCATTTTGCCGGCTCTAGTTCTTGGAAGGAATTCTTAGGCAAATGGGCTTCCCTCTACATTTGGTAAACCTTATCATGCGATGTGTATCCATAGTCTTTTTTCTGTGCTCGTCAATGGCCAACCACATAGGGAGTTTAAACCACGCAGAGGATTAAAATAAGGTAATCCACTGTCCCCATATCTCTTTATTTTACGTGCTGAAGTTTTTTATGCTTTGTTGATGAGAGCAACAAAATAGAAAATGCTACATGGAGTCAAGATTAGCCATTTTGCCCTTTCCATCTTTCATTTGTTCTTCGTGGATGATAAAATTATTTTCTCAAGAGCAACAGTTGTAGAAGCTACTCATCTCCTATCTATTGTGAAAACTTATAAAGTTACTTTTGGACAAAAAATCAATTCGAACTAGTTGGAGCTTTTCCTGTAGCTGAAATATGCCTAGTACTAGATGTGATGAGTTGACTAGGCTTCTTGGTGTTAAGGCAATGGAAATTCATGAAAAATATTTAGGCATTCCCACCTTAATGGGGAAATAAAAAAACCCAAATATTTGAATTTGTTTGTGATAGAGTTTGGAAGAAGCTGAAAGGATGGAAAGAGAAGGCTCCTTTTTTTTTTTTTTTTAAGTTGGCAAAGATGCTCTTATCAAGTCTGTTGTCCAATCTATTCCTACTTATGCACTACCATTGCCTCTTTGTAGGGAAATGGAGAGCTTAATGACCATATTTTATTAGGGGAGGCGATATTGGTGGAAGGAAAATGCATTAGTAAAGTTGGAAAAAATTGTCAAAAAATAAGGAGGGTGGCAAGCTACATACTCTCTGAATGGAATGTCCAACTTATTGGACAATTATTCTCTAAATCCATGGCAAGCCACATACCCTCCTTACCAATTTGCCAAACACATACATGAGACAGGCTGATTTGGCATTACACAGATGATTGCCTCTATACAGTCAAATCAAGTTACCAAATTGCACAAACCAGATTTGGTGAGGAGGCTAAATCAACTACGAATTTCTGATGACATTTTGTGGTTGAAAATCTAGAAATCGCAAGCGGTACCCAAATGCAAAAAATTGGTATAGCGTGCTAGTTTAAACTCGTTGCCCGTCCATGCGAATCTAATTCATAGGCCTGTCCCAGCTAATTTGTTGTGCCCCAGATGTGGAGGAGAGCCTGAAACTGTGGAACATGTGCTACTTATATGTCCCCATTCATAATAAATGTGGTTCGCATCAAGTCTCTTTATTCGAATATATAGAAACCAATCCACAACCTTGGTAGATTGGCTAAGGGCATGTGTGTGTGAGCTAGATGATGAAGCCACTGTAGAGTTATTTAGTACTTCCTGGGTGAATTGGTTTGGTAGAAACCAATTGATTTTTGAATGTAGGAACCTAGATGTTTGTCAAATTCTTGCAAAAGCTAACAAATGCACCAAGCTGAACAAACTATGCACAACGAAGTTGTTTGGAATAGACCTGGTGTAGGAATTATTAAGATTAATTTTGATGCATCCATTGTGAAGAACAAAGGGAGCTAGGCTTGGCTTTATAGCCCGAAATCATGAAGGCAAAGTAACGAGAGCAGTGACACATATGGAGTACGAACCCAAAATTGCAAAAGCCATCTGTTATAGGTGGGACCTCATGCTAGCAAAGCATTTTTTTTCTCTTTGGTGCAATATTGGAAATAGACTATGGCCAGTTGTTCCAACAATGGAATAAAAATTTGTGTGTTTAGCGGAAGTTACTTCACGGGTATAGTGGAAGATTACAAGATTTTGAGTGGGAAAGTGAACTCACATGGTTTTTCTTCTACAAAAAGTTGAGGTAATAAGGTAGTCCATAAATTAGCATCCTTAGCTTTTATTTACATTAAGGTATACTGAGTGGAGGAAGTCCCTTACCAGTTGGATCAACTAGTTGAAATTGATGTAATTTCTTCAGTATTTCCAATAAAATAAAATCCCAGTTTTTCCTCTACAAGAAAAAAAAAAAAAAAAGTGGGAGATATTAACTAACAATATTTGACATATTTTATTGATGGTTAAATCTTTTAAATATGTTATTAAGTTCAATTTTAGTCGAGTATATGGAAAAGATTTGGTTGGAAATTACGAAGTTTACTTCAATTATTTGGACATCTTGAAAGAGATTAATCTCTTTGACTAAAAAAAAAAAAACCTTGAAAAAGCATTTGATATAAGAAATGTTTAAGCATCCTTAAGAAATATATTAAATAATAGTTTTTTTTATATTTTGTAAAAGAAAATATTTTTGGGTATTATTAAGAATATTAATTTGTCAATAAAAAAAGAAATTTATGCTCACATTCATACATGGAACTAAAACTTTCTCACAATAATAAGCTGTAAAGTTACTAAATTATATCCTCATTTATTTTTAATTCTATCACATTTAGTGCCACTATTACCATTACTACTAGGATTGTCATCACCACAATTCTCTATTGTCAACATTAAGGGTGTGTTTAGTAGGAAGAAAAAAAAATAGGTAAAAAATTAAATGAATGGAAATAGAAAAGAGAGAAATAGGTGAGAAAAGAGTAGAAATAGATATGTTTGATTTAAGAGGAATAAGTGAGAAATAGGAAAGAGAAAAATAAATAAATAAATAAATTTTAATTGACTTCTCGAACTCAAAGTAGACTATTGTTACTCAATAGTCGACTATTGTATTTGATTGTTTTTGATAGTCAACTATTGCATTTGATAGTCGATTATTGTTTTTTTGTGACAGTTTTAAATCGTCACAAAATGTTAAAAACCAACATAAAACATCAATTTGTGACCGTTTTTAATTGCTACAAAATGTTAAAATCGCTCCTTCTCATTGTTCATTTCTACACATTTCAACGGAGAAATAAAAAGTGGTGGGTCCCACTACCTTTTTATTTCTTTCCTCACAAATTCATCTCTACCAAACAACCAAACTTATTTTCACTTTCCTATTTCCATCCTTTTCTCTCTATTTCCACACAAACTCTTCTCTACTAAACACATGGTAATTGTTACTGTCATCGTCAAGATTATCACTATTGTTACTCTCATTATTGTCATTGTTGTAATCACCATGATTATTATTACCATCACTATTGTTGTCATCGTCATTAAAACCATTTTTGTTATCACCATTATCATCCATATTACTCCCACTACAAACCACCACCATTGTCACCTTAATTAACTATTATCATTCCAATCTTAATAATTAATTATTTAATTTTTCTTACTTCAATTAAGAGTATTTTTGAAAAATCAGATTATATTTTAAAGACCTTTTATTTAACTAAACATGAGAATCATACTATTCCTAAAAAACTAAGCAATCAATAAACTTAATTTATAAAACTTCCTAAAATTCTATCTCTAAAAATCTCATAATTCTTCGTGCCAATCATCATCACCTAATAACCTAAACGAGAGACGTTGAAGTGAAACATTGTACATCTAAATATTTTACCTAAACAAAACAAAACATTCTGTTATTTTGAAAGTATCGATGTATTTATCCCCACAGGAACATGTTTCAAGCAATTAAATAATCAAAGGGAGAAAAATTCACGCCCCCTAACACAACCTTGTGGTGGCCCCTTCACCAACTAGTCACACGCTCACCAGCTTCGCGTGGCCTTTTGCTGAGAGAGTGATGCTTTGTGATCACTGTTTCATGCGTAGAGGGGCTCACTCTGTCTCTCATGGCCTATAACCCTCCACCCGTTACATATTACATTACACTACTCCTACATTATTTTCTGTAAATATTATTACTCCATAGTACATAGTTTCCTCTCTCTCTCTCTAGCTTTTCCTTCTCTCTCCTATTCTGCAAACCTTGTTTTGATTCGGATTTTCTGGTATTAAAATGTGTCCAAGTCCTCACTCCCTATCTTTTCCAACATAGCATTATTCGATTTCGTATTGCACTCTCTCATCTCCCATTCCAGCTAACCCCTTTTCTTCTTCTGTGTTCTCTCCAAGTTTTTCACATTTTCTCTGTCTTTGATCTGCATACACACCCCTCCAAAACGTTGAGGGGAAAAAAAAGAAAGAAAAACATGAAGGTATGATTTTCACTTTCTAGTTCTATTTTCTCTTTATCCTTTTCTATAAAGGATAATTCATAATTCACTTCTCAACTTTGACGCAGAACCTTGATTCACTTTTGATTCTTCATGAACTTTATTCTTTTCTTTCTCTCTTTTCCTTTCCTTTGTCTTGCTTTTCTTTTCTTTTTTTTGGTGTTTCTTCCTTCTATATAAAGATCTGTGTTATGTGTCTGAAATGAATATTGTTATATTCTTCATCAAATTTATGGTTGTGGGTTTAATTGAACATATGGGGTATGCATAAAGTGCCAGAACTTTTGGTTTAAAGTGTCACTTTTAATTGGATGGTTCAGATTTTATTCTATAAATATTCTTTGGCATGATAAGGCTATGATTTGAATCTGGGCCGAATGAATCACTCTCTGATTCGGTTTTTGCTTGCAGAAGTTTGTACTCAAGTTAGATTTGCCAGATAACAAGGCCAAGCAGAAGGCCCTGAAAACGGTCTCAACACTTTCAGGTACCAAATCATTGTTCACCCTTTTTCTAAATATACTATGATATCTAAATTGCTGGTTTGGGAATGCCCAAATCTGGAGAATGTCACAAAGTTTTGAGATCTGAGTGAGGGAGTGTGATAGTTAACCCGATGGATGACGCAACCTCTGAATCACCGTCACGTGACATTTGAGCAGCGATCTGTAGGGTTATTTTAACGAGTTTAATTAATTATGGTCTCGTAAAATATTTTAGCATCATATTATATCATCCTATTGCAGGATTTTAATTTTTTAATACTTATTATGATATTCAAACTTGTTAAATGTGTGACGTACATGATGTGATAACAGTACAAAAAAAAATACTCTGGAACTGAATAAAAACTATGTTATTGTAATTATTATATTAGATGCAACCATATTAAATATTTGGGTCATTTTGTTACAGAGTATCTCGTGTCTTTGTTTAGGGATGAAGACATACCAAATGCGTTATAAGTAATAGTGATATTAAATATCCATCAACTATTTTTACTCCCATCAACTAAATTTTTTTTTTTTTTTCTATAATTGACAGCCATCCAAGATATTGGTTACCGTGTCATAAAATTGTCGTGTGGTTATGTTAATATATTTTGATTGGGTTTTCGTGTTTTGGAAGGGATGTGGTAGGTTGCACTCTCTTTCAAATGATCAACTGTAGAGAAATTTTATGGGGTCTCTTATTAGTGGTACCTATAATTTTTGACAGTAGAATTATACTATTATTTACTAAACAAAATAAATTTTACTATTATTATACTATTATTTGCTATCCTTTACATCCTCAGGTAACCCAAGATCCAAATGTTCTGCTTAAACTTTTGCTTAACTGCCCGTTAAGTTCACTCAATATAACATGACATCTTTTCATTGGTCAATTTTCAATTAATAATTTATTAAACAATATCTCTTGAATTTGAAGGAAAAATTTAAAGATATAGAAACCCAAGGCATTGTATATATGTTGTTCATTTGAATTTCGTTATTGTAAAGCAAAGAACTCCTAACAATCAAATTGTGCAACCTTGTAGGGATTGATGCCATCTCTATGGACATGAAGGACAAGAAATTAACAGTTATAGGAACCGTTGATCCGGTGAATGTGGTGAGCAAACTTCGCAAGTACTGGCAGACAGACATAGTCTCAGTAGGCCCAGCAAAGGAGCCTGAGAAGAAAGAGGAGCCAAAGAAGGAAGAGCCCAAGAAGGAGGAGCCAAAGAAGGAGGAAGGCAAAAAGGAAGAGGAGAAAAAGGAAGAGCCTAAGAAAGAAGAGAAGAAGGATGAGAAGAAAGAAGAGGAGAAGAAGCAGCCCAGCCCCAGCCCACCCCAGACCCAGTTTTAGAGCTGGTTAAGGCTTATAGGGCTTATAATCCCCACATGACCACATACTACTATGTTCAAAGCATGGAAGAGAATCCCAATGCTTGTGTCATTTGTTAAATAGCAAGCTGTGGAAAACACGAGGAAAGACATATATATATATATAAAACTTTCTCTACTTGCAATGGAACCAATTCTCTTTCATGAATCATCCTAGGAGTCCATAATGTCAAGAAGATAGAAACAAACTCCTTGTATATATTTTGATGGTGGTGTATCTTTTAGTTGTTTTGGGACATTAGCAATGTGTAGAGAGAAGGAATAAAAATTTTGGAGGATTTGTTTTGAAATGATCACAAATGTAATCATACCATGTTTCCTTTAAGTTGCTGCCTGCATGTATAAACTAGTAGAAATTAGAATCAGCAATTACGTTGTTGTACGCTGCTGATGTCAACAAAAATTATGTGGCAAAAAACAAAAAGATTGAAAACGCCAAGCATATGCTTTCATAATGGTCAAAATGGAGGTAGAAGTCTCAATCTCTTATCACATTCACCGCCACTTCATCTCATAAAGAAAAATGTTTCTTTCTTTCTGCTTTCTTTTTTTATATTCCGTGGAATTGTCATGTCCTTTGTCAAGTGGGACACGGTGGCTGAAAAGCAAGGTGTATCCCATAACGTAGTTGAGATTTGAGGGTGGGACACCAATTTTTCCTCCCCTTTTCAGAGCCCTGCATTTGTGTTGCAAATACAACTTGAAAAGTGAATAACACATGGCCACTCACGGGATTCTATGGTCCCATTGGTTCACATCTACATTGAATGATTGAAGTTTCAAGGTCCCCATGTAACCATGTTGCAAATGGTCGGTCGAAGTTATTATTATTATTATCATCATTAATTTTTTTATCATAGGCTTCCAGTGCTTTTGTGCTTCACACCATCTATCTTGTTAGGAAGCAGGTTGCCTGTGGTGTTTTCTGCTCATAGAATCATGGTTTGTTCGATTATTTATGAAGAGGTGGTTCATGCCTATCTATTAGATCTATTTGCTTGTTTTTTAATATATTACTTAGTGGTGTACAATTAAAGTGATCCCCTTAATCTCAATTCTTTTTTGTTTTTTCTTCATCCCTAAAGACAGAATAAGTGAATAACCTAAGCTACCCCCTTAACTCTTTTAGGTGGCGGGTCATCTTTGCTTTTGTAGTCATCCTCCTCAATCCACATGGAGACTGTTAGTACTTCTTGTACATTGCAAAGCCAAGGCGTGCATGTGATTAACTACTTGTAAATAATGGGGTGTGCAGATTCCGATTTTGTATTTAGCATTTGAACTTTGTCTACAGCTTACACATGTTGTCCCTCCTAAAATATTCTCTCTACAACAGACCATTTGGTAGTATTACTTTAAAGCTAGAGTCCGATTTAATTTATTTTTTTCACTTTCTATGGTTTTAAGGATGATATGGGAAAATTTAATGGTCAAATAAATCAAAATAAGGGAATATAAAGTCTAGAAAGTACAAAAAGGAACAACATTGCCTCTACCAAAATCTTACTCCAAAAGAGAAATCCAATTTCAACACCTTTGAAAGCTTTAGGCTGAATTTCAACCATTAATCACAACAACTAATCAATTCCACGTCATTGTGATCTGTATGGGAATGACTCGATGATACGGTCGGTGAGTTGATGATTAATCTTCGTCAGCTTTATCATTCCAAAAATGCAAACAAAGTCAAGGAGGAACAACAAATGAACAGATCCACAGATTAAGGCAGGAAATATCCAGCAGTTACAACTTAGGCAACAGTAAATATTAAAAGTTAAGTAAATTACTTACCTTTCCTTTACTGAAAAAAAAAATACTCATCTTTCTTTAAAGGGTTAAATATGTTTACGGTTCATTTGATATACCCGTTTTATGGTTTTAATTCTTATAATTTTTTTTTGGTTGGTTTTATTTATGGTTTTAGTTCTTATAATTTTTTTTTGGTTGGTTTTAGTTCCTTTAAAACTTTGCTTCATGATTTTAGTCCTTGTCACTATTTATAGATGTCATGACAACTATATATTGAACAACATGAATAAATTTATAGGAACTAAAATAGACAAAATAATAATAATTATAGGGACTAAAAACATAAAACAAGTATATTATATGGACCAAAAATATATGTAAACATTTTATTATTTGAACATAAAAGATCTTAAAACCATATGTGATATTGTATATAATTATCTCTATTTATCGTCTTTTTTTTTTCATATATGCATATCTGTTAACCCATTGGCAAGTGTACCAATTGCACAAGTAGACAATGATGAATATGAGTATCGTCTTTCAAGGGACTTATTCAATAATAGGTGTTTACGCAATCTGATGTTATACAGAAAGGTATAATATGAGAAAATCAAAAAATCATTTGTTGGAAAAATTTATGAGCATGTGGAATGAAGAAATAAAGGATAACAATAGCGATTAAGAAACGTTGGGGTTTGACTACACTTAGCCATCCTTTCATGCATACAAAGATTATTTACTGAATCTATGATTCATTCATTACCATAAACCATACAAATATCCGATCCCTAATCCCTTAGTGGAAAAGTTAATTAGTTAAACTACCAATCCCTTGATTAACTTAGTTAACTAACTTGCTTAAAAAAAGGTTAAGAAATGGCTAATGACCCGTGTTTTATTCCTAGCTACATGATTCATTAGATACTTACTTTAGATCTATGAAATGAATACGTTTTCCAACAAATCCAAATACTACAATCAGGCTATGGGAGATCAAACCATAACGAGCATTAAGAGAAGAAGTGAAGCACATATGAATAAAACATAAACATTCAATGAATAACTTCAGGGGTATACATGAGAGTAGGATTAGTTATATCAAACCCCCAACTAGGGTAAATCTAGCTACTCATGATGCAAGGAGCAGCCAAAAGCCCAAAAAGAGGTGAAGAAAGTGGATCGGAGGTCAATGGAGCGCTTCCCAATTGGATCCAAGACTCCAAGTGTTAAGAGCAAAGGCGAGACGCAAAACGGACGACAGAGAGAACTTCTTTTCTTGTTTTTTCTGTATCTGATCCCCAATACCCTAATGCCACTTCGCATTCTCATTAAATGAGCTAACTTCTTTCGCTGAGCGAGGGTAACTTTCGCTCAGCAAATCCTAAATTTTATAGCTTCAGGGCACCAATTTCGCTCAGCGAGAATTACTGTCACTAAGCGAATCCTTCAACTACAGAATTCTCTTTTCTCCGAAGCTCACAAATTTGCTGAGCAAAGGTCATGCTCGCTCAGCAAATTCTTATAAGTAAAACTTCTCTAATAGCTCCAATCCTATTTCTTCAAATCATACAAAAAAAATGATAGGAGATTAATAGTAAAATGTTCAAATTCAATGAATCTAATTATTGATCCAATTTACTTATATTTGGTCAATATTGGAGTCAATTAAAGTCTTAAATAAGAGAAAAAGAGCTTCAAGTGCACAAATACACACCTAAAAAGTATGTAAAAATGTCATTTATCAATATCTCATAAATATACTCCAAAATTAGAGAGATAACTTTTTGTTGTCCAATTTTTTAATTGAAAAACGTTTTCCTAAATTAAAAGTTAAGTATCCAATAATAATGATAATAATAGAAGTGGATTATGATTTCAGGAGAGCTTTATCTATAATTTTAAGAATTCAAATCCTGAAATCATCAATATAAGGAAAGACTTTATCTACCACTACTTTCGACCTAATCCCTCAGCTATTATTGTGAGTATTCCCAATTAAAGACTGAGAAAACAATCAAAAGTAAACTTTGTACTCATTTATATTTTTAAGTTATGTAGAGCTTTCAAATGGATTACTTTTGCCCAATTCAGTTCTAGTTTGCATGGGTCAGCTCAAAAAGTCCATAAAATTAAAAAGGTCCACAAAATAATTAAAAAAAAAAACCGCAAGGCAATGGAAAGTCAGGGCCAATTTATAAAATTATTTAAAAAATTAAGATTAGATGCTACGATTGCTATCGGAGTACTCAACTCTTATTTGTGTCTTTAGACTTTTGACAATAATAATCTTTGACTAAAAAAATAAAAATTTGTTAACTCGCCAAATTTTTTTACACTAATTAATAAAGGTGGAAATATATGTAATTTACAAAAGGCCAAGCATCATAAGTACAGCATATTGTACCACTCAATTATATCACATTTCAATTTCCAAGTCACTACGGTGTTCCTCGTGGGCTTTCAAATTAAAAAAGGTAATGGTGGACAATAAAAAGGCAGTACATAATGTATGTGACTACCATTGATTGAAGCATATATTTCAAGAACAGTACAAAAAGATGTCCCAGAATATTCCAGACTCATTAGAATACTTCCTATTGGAATTGCTTATAAGGTTTGCTTATTATCATGTTTATCATCGGAGTTAGATAAGGTAGAAGTTATAAATAAGGATAGTTCTTCTACAAGAACTTGTTCTTAATATCAAAATATTTATTTTTGTGCACACCAAAAAATATGTGAGATTCATTTAAAAAAATATAAATATGTGAGATAATTGATAAGATATATTTTAAGTTCTTAGAGAATTAAATACTTAGAATGAAAATTGGTTAAAATTCCTAAAATTTGTTGTGTTTGAGGTGTGGATGGTTAACTTTGACCAAACTTTTACAATGCTTTGATTGAGGTGTGCCTATCGTTGACTGAGGTCTGAAGTGTACGAACGATGATACTCCTCTCCAACATAGCTTAGATGTTGTGGACAAAAGTTGGATACCTACAAAAGGTGCTTTGACGATCAAGCTAGTAGCTATTTTATCAAATTGATGGTGTGTAATAAATGTGTACCTAATACAGTTGACATTGGTTATATTTATAGGAGTCTAAGATGGGTTAAATTCTCTAACATGGGGCTTAAGGCTTGTAACTATGCTCTAGACCATGGTATTGCCCTATTCTTGGGTTCATTTTAGTGTTCCTGCACCTAGGGTGATAACGTAGACTTTGGTCAACACTCGGTGAATTGGGTTGGTTTTTTCCTTTAGGAGGAAGTGCCTTGTTAGGTAGATTAGGCATCAAGCTCAGTTCGAAATAGTTGCCCCCAGCTTGACATGTTCCTCATGTGAGTATGTCGAGTTTATGCCTTGATTAATTTGAGGTTTTTGCTCATTTGAAGCTAAAGGGACACCTTTGTTTGAAGTGCAGTTGTTTTCACGTTTGTTTGTATTTATCTAAGTTCCAACACAGTAGTGAGACACATGGAACATTTAGATAGGATGTTGGTCCTCGAGCCTCATAGTAGTTATGACAACCACCATAGAGTTTCATGAAGTAATCATGTGATTTAATTTTTTGATCGAGGTACCATTTTGACCCTTGATTTTAAGATTAAAAAGTTAGTTTTACCCCTATAAAGAATACCTTTATATACATTTTATAAAATTAATATTATGAATGAAATAAATCAATTTTATGATAAAATAAATTTATTAGTTATATTTGAATTTTTAATATTTTTTAAATTGATATGTTTTTTAGAAAATTAAGATAAGGTAAATATAAATGTTTTATTGAAAATTAATGAAAGAATAAAAAAACTATAATTTCACCCTTTTTATGATTAAAATAAATTATCTGGGTCACAAATAATTTAATTAAGTCAGAATCGAAAGAATTTTCAATTTTCAAATTAATTTGATCAAGTTATAAACATTTTAGTATTTAAATTAATCTTAGGAGTAAAATTATCTTTTCACATGAAGTGCCTCAGAAAATTCCATAAAAAAATCTACGGGACAGTGGTATTAATATAAGCTTCTCATAAAAATCTCAAGTCAAAATAATTTAAAAATAATTAGATATAAATTTTTTAAGTTTAATGAACTATATTAAAATTAGGGATATTTTGGAAATTCAAAATTTTAATTTATTTGATTCTAAAATAGTGCCTTAATTACACAAATTTGAACTCAATCGAATTTAATTTCAAGTGGAACCATAAGGATTATTTCATAAAATTTAATATTGTGTGTTTTACACATAAACAACGATTTAACTGCATAAAATAAAAACGTATAATAAAATTTATAAACCATGTTGAATATGCTCAAACATTAAATTGGGTGTTTTATGTGCTTAGGACCTCTTAGAGGCCTACACTTGATGCAATGTTATGGTTAGGACCATTGGCAGTCAATTCTACTTGTAACTTGAAGTCATAAGACTCAAGTGCAATGTTGTTGTTGTTCTTTGTCCACCTTAAGGTCTAAGTGGTGATGTTGTGATAATACATGTATATTGTTGGTTGTTATGCATTCATGAGCATGAGTCATTTGAGCAAACACTTTGTCAAGGACAAGCATTGAAAATGCTAGTGGAGGTACAATTCATATCCTGAAGGATATATGGCCGCGCAAATCCACATGAGGTTGAAGCCTTTGCAATCCTCATGTCGTAATGGTAACTACTACCGTACGAATATCTGACGAAGCCATGGTTGCTCCACAATCAAATCTGGTTTTCCATCGAATGATTTCTTTTAGCACTTGTTGTTTTGACTTAATGGACAATGTTGATATTGTTGGAACCAAAGACATATGAATTGTCTGGTCCTTCAAAATTTTGAAGATAACAAACTTATTAAAGTTTAAGTTTCTGTTGCAAAATATGTTTTACAGCATCCAAAACCTGTGGCGTCCAACGTACCAGTATTAAATGAGCATCCAATTGACTCGTAGATAATGACCATCCAGAAGTAAGTCTCTCTCTTAACAAGTTTAGTATTTTAAGGCTGAGACCCATATACAATGTTCGTCCAAACGTAAGTCTTAAATCGTCTAAGCTTTTAAAATCTGTCTAGACTATACGCTTTTCATAAGTGTTGTTCGTATTTTATGCCTTATCTATTTTAAGACATCTAACGTTCAAATGTCTAAGCTTTAAATGAAAGACAAATGCATTTTAATGCATAAGCGCAATGTTACAGAAAAAGGAAGTCAACTTATCAACTGCCAAGCCAAAAGAAGAATGATCAGAAAAGCAGCCCTCTAACATAGTCCTGCACTTTCTGTTTTAGTGCAAGATCTAAAGTCACTTTTCTAACTTCTCTGAAAGCTTGTTTTATGCGCCCCTCCTTGACAATTGAAGTTTTTATTTAACGACTCTTTTCTTTTGAAGACTATATATATCAAGAAAGAAGAACGAAGAAAAAAAAGAGACTCACGGATAACAACAACGATCAATTGCCTTCTTATGTCTACTGGACGATCTTTGAATATTTTCTAAAGTAATTTTGTATTGTGCTTAAACTTTTATATTCTCACATTGTGAGTCGTATTCCTTGTAAAACAACTATTTTTTTTGTTGTGAAAGCTTGAAAAGCTTAGTGAGAAAGAATACCTGGGTGGTTAAGCAATCTGGATTGATTACTCTGGAAAGCCTAAAGAGGCCGTGAAGAATACTTGGTGTATAACTTAAGGTTGGTTAGTGAATACCTTCTTGGTGAAGGGACTGGATGTAGCTTAAGTTGAGTGAATCAGTATAAAATTTCTGTGTACTTATTCTTTCCCTTATCTTTTCGTTTAAACTATTTTTGAACTCCTCTTTGATTATGTGAAAAAGTTTTTCAAAACACACAATTCAACCTCCTTTCTTATGCAATTTTTGCTCTTTCAGATATTATACCATGGTAGAAGACATTACTAATTGATTGCTTAGGTCTATCACATGCATTGTTGTTAACATGTCGCGTCATTTTGCATGTATATGTTATTTTGGTTATTTTTGGATGAGGCATGTTATCTTGATCGTAATTAATGCTTGATTTGACTGTCATTATCTTTGTTGTTATTTATTGGATTGTTGTTTGTTGAAGTGCGTCATGCACATGTACTTCCATATTTATATTTTTTGTAATCTTACCCTTCCTACCGTTATGAGTGTATGTGCGATAATCGTGATGTTTACAGGAGAACATATGCAGGGCTTCATTCGATATGCCTTAAGACTATTCTTTGACTTCATTTGTATATAGTGGTGTTCATGGGGAACTTCGACGTCATTCATTCGTATGCATCATTAGCTCTAAGGAGGAGATTCCCTTTGAGGCTCCTTAGTAGTGATGCTTAGGATTTGACGTCATGGCCAATGTAAGGGTATTTTGATGTAGTAGGATTACCTCCTTCCCTTTTGGATGTTGTTTTGGTACACTAAAAAAGTTCCACATTGCTTAGGAATTGAGGCCTAGGATAGTTTATAAACATTTTCTACCTTTAACCCATTAAGGCACCTTTTAAGAACAAAATTGTGAGGCCAACACGTGAACCAAAGCAGATAATATCTTGGATGTGGTGAGTCTAACAATGCAACAGGCTTGAGGTAAGAACATTAATGCTAGTAATAAGGCTTAGGCCACACACATATGTTGCAAGGCCCTTTAGTCCTTTAGCCTCAATCGAGGGATTACTATTCTGGTACACCAAAAAAATCTCACATTGCTTAGAAATTGAGGATAAGGATAGTTGATAGACGCCCTCCTCCCT
This sequence comes from Spatholobus suberectus, assembly GCA_004329165.1. Taxonomy (NCBI): domain Eukaryota; kingdom Viridiplantae; phylum Streptophyta; class Magnoliopsida; order Fabales; family Fabaceae; genus Spatholobus; species Spatholobus suberectus. Next base: position 16,278,182 of record CM014731.1, on the reverse strand, counting down.
TAACCCACCAAGATGTCTTTTAAGGACAAAACATTAAGGCCACACAAGAGTCAAAGTGGACAATACCTTTGATGTGGTGAGCCTAATAACAATGTCGTGAACTTGAGGTCAGAACATTGACACTAAAAGGAGGGCCTAGGCCATACACATTGATTACAATGCCCTCTAGCCCCTTAGTCTTTATTGGGAAGCTAATGTTCTGATACATAAAAAAAAGTCCCACATTACTTAGGAATCGTGGCTAAGGGTAGTTTATGAACACCTTCCTCCTTCAACTCACTAAGATGGCTTTTAAGGACAATTGTGAGACCTACACGAGAGCAAAAATGGACAATATCTCAAATGCAATGAGTCTAACAATGCAGCGAACTTGAGGTTGGAACAAATGTATTTTTTTGTTTTCTATTAGCACCTTTTTTGGCCATGGCATATACAAGATCATTTTTGAAGTACTCTGTCATTTGGTATTGTATTATTCAACTTTTTTGGATGTAGTGTTGTATGACACAATGCATTGCTTTCAATTCTCTATGCATGATATTTATTCAAGTAATTCAATTGTAGATATTTATTTTAATTATTCTGAAATTGTTTATGTATGATATTCTTTATCTACATTGCAAAAAAAAAAAAAAAAACCTATTATCATAATCAAATGATATTTTTATTTAAAATTGAATCTTCTGCATTTTTCTTAGTTAGGCTTATGTAATGTCAATAGAATGTTACACATTACTTTTTTGGATTATCAACTATACTACTTAAGAAATTTCCCTTTTGTTATTCAACCAATTGCTTTGACAATTACATGAGTTTCAAGATTCTTATCAAAAGATGCAAGATTTTTAATGCTTATTTGTGTGCCCTACATAAATTGGGTCAATGTTTCTACTAAAATATTGGTTTTATCCTTTTTGAGGATATGGAGATAGAGATCTTGAGGATTCTTAATTTGCTTCGAAGTAAAATTAGGTTGATCTCTCCAACATTGATTGAAGTTTTTGTTGTATGGAGCTTGATTTTGTCTTGGGAAGTTTCCCATGTAATTAGCTTCTTGAAGTGTAGGTGGAACTTTGCAAGCTCCATTTCCATGTTTTCCTCCACAAAAATCACACTTTAGTTCTTGAATAGCTTGGACTGGTTGCACGTGAGTTGTGTGTGGAGCTACTTGGAGTGCTTATAGTTTCTTAGTTACAACTTATTTTGAGCTAACAAAGCATTACGATTGTCCAACTCTAATATCCCCTTCTTTGAACTTCCCCTATCATGATGGACTTGATAATCATTAGACGACATAGCTTTAATAAGACTTGTAGCTTTTTCAATTATCTTGATATGCATTGAACCTCTAGTTAAGGCATCTAATATGATTTTGGAGCTTTGCCTCAAGCCCACATAGAAATATTGAATTTGATCCAGCTCATCCAAGTCATGACTTAGACATTTTCTTAGCAACTCCTTATATCTATTACATGCTTCATAAAGTGCTTCACCTTCTTTATGTGAGAAGCTTGTGATTTCATCTTTCAACTTGAGATATTTACTTGGAAAAAATATTTTAAAAATTAAGATAAAAATGTTTCAAAATCGAATGAAAAAATAGTTTAAATTTATTTTAACTTAAAATTTATATTAAAAACCCAAAATTAATAACTTACAATTACTTTAAACAATTCCTAAGGGTACAATAGTTAAAATTGAAGCGTGTGTATTTATTAATAGATAATATAGACATTTTTTTATATATGGTACCTTCAATAATTCTAAATATATCATTTAATTATTTTAGTTCCTTCAAAATATTTGGTAAAGCTCCACCGGGGTGTATATATAGCTTATCAACGTTGAATATATGTGACGTCTTAAAATACAAAAGGTACTGGCGCAGACACATAGGATTCTTATCCTTAAGACTGGAGTACATATCCAATAGTGTGTAGTGACTAATTGAAACTAACCAGTGTCAAGGCTTGTGATTTTGCAAGTGGTTGATGCAACAACTAGTTGGAGTCCACAACAATGCAATGAGTATGAACACAAAAGGATAATATTTTACTAGACTTAAGTGTGTATAATAAAATAATTTTCATGATGAATCAAAGTGATTTAATATTTTATTTATAAAAAATATTATTTAATATTTTGATTATGGGTTATTAACACTTCAATATATTATTATACTCTCTCTCTCTCTTTTTATCCTATTTTATAAACTTACCCTTATTTAAGTTTTCTTTTAAACAAAATTTAAAATCATTTAAGCTAACCTCCTTATATATTATATATAAAATTAAAAGATAATAAAAAATAAAATAAAATGAACATAAATATATTTTATTTATGTGTGTGTATATAAAATTATGATAACATATATATTCAATTAATGAAAAAATTATTAACAAGTTTAATAAATAAGTATTATATTTAATTACTATATTATAAAACTTATACTTGAGAAATATTACTTCTTATTTGTAAAAGTTTTGAATATAATTTTAGAAATAAAATAAAAGCATAACAAAAAAATCATTCTTGCATTCTATTTTTTATTTTACATAATAATAATATGATAGATTGTCGCATTTTATTTATATCAATAAAAATGCAAAAAATAATCCAATGTGTAAATAGTTAAATATGACAACAACAAAAGGTTAGAAAATAGAAAAATACATTAATAAATGATATTTTAAGTAACTAAAGTTATAATTAACTAATGTTATATTTGGATTGGTGGAAATAGGAAAAAAAGAGATAGAATGGATAGAATGGAGGAAGATAATATAAATGTACTACATTTTTATTATTTATTTAAGAATAAAATAAAGATAAAGGAATTTTGTTCTGCAATTCCCACACACATACAACCTCGATAGGTTGTGACTTTAATTTATATTAATAAAAATACAAAAAAAGTTGAATGTATGTAAATAGTTAAATATAACTAACAAAGAAGTTAGAAAATATAAATATATATTAATAAATGATATTTTAAATAAAAAAAGTTATAATTAATTAATGTTACATTTGGATTGACGAAAATAGGAAAAACAGAGAGAGAAGGGAGGAAGATAAAATAAAAATACTAAATTTTTATTATTTATTTAAAAAGATAATAAGGATGAAGGAATTTTGTTATGAATTTACACACAACCCCCTCAACTAAGTTGATTTTCTTTTTTGTTTGTTTTTTCATAAAATTAAATAAAATCTTTATAATATAAAAAATTAAAAAATCATAGATAATTTTTATGTTAAGAAAAAATAGAGTAAAAGGTTCCAATTTTTTTAAGTTCTATTAATTTTCAATTAGTATCAAAAATTTATATAATTTTTGTACTTTATTTTTACTTTCTCTTTTGCTCATCTAAATAAATAAAGAATATTTTTTTACTTCTTTTCTTTGTATTTTTATCCATTAAAACAGTATATCCTTTCTATTTCATTTTCCTTTATTTATATTTTTTCTATTTTTTTTCTTTCCTAACGATCTCATCCCTCATCCCCAAACAAAGTATAAGAGAAAGTGTAAATAAATAAATTTGAGTTTTAAAACCTTATTCCCGAATCATATAGAGTGCTACTGTGAGATTGTAAGTCTAGAAATTAAACCATTAAAATGTTACACTATTTTAATAATTCTTTTTCATAAAACTCAATTAAATAAGTTAAATAATAAAAGGATTATTAAATGGAGTATGTTAGACAATATTTATTTTTGAAATAAATAAATTCCTTCTCTCTCTCTCTCTCTCTCTCTCTATATATATATATATATAGGAGCAAGATCTGTTGACACCAAATGTAAGAGTTAGTCAAATTACACCTTCAATAACTTTTTGTATAATGTAAATTTAACCAATCCAACCGTTGAATTTGATGTTCTTATTAATTAGATTAAGTATACAAAATTTCATACAATTCTAAAATTATTTAATAGTTCATTATATCACTTTATTTTAGCGTACAATATGATATTAAAATATATGTAAATATTCAATATTAGATAACATATTTAGAAAATTCCAAATGATGTGAAATTTGATATACATAATCATAAAGATAATATCATCAAATTCAACGGTTGGATTAGTTAAATTTGTATTATACAAAAAGTTATTGAAAGTATATTTTGACTAACTTTTACATATAGTGTCAACCTATCCTACCCCATATATATATATATATATATATAAAGAGAGAGAGAGAGAGAGAGAGAGAACAGTTTCAAGAAGTCACCAAAAATCAAAAGTACTCAGTTAATTTATGGAAAAACTCACTATTCCTTGTGACATGCATTGATTGTTAAGATAAATTTTTCTCCTAAACTTCTGCTTTAAAAAAAATGGAAAATTGTTGAATGGATTGGAAAAATACAATTTTGAGTGGATATAAAAATTTTTAGCTAGGAGGTCCATGGAAATGTGCGGTCTACTGGAGACTTTTAAATGGCTGTAAGAATGCCACGTGTCATTTACCTATAGACTTGCTACTTAGTTGTCATTAGTTAGAAATATAAGTTTTAATTTATTTATTTTTTATTACAAATGCTTCTTTCCTCATCACGATTTATGGTTTCATGAAAAGATCCGAAAATAGTTTTGCATTCTTTGCGGTTCAAATTTCTTAACCTTGGTGTAATTTGTCATCAACTACTTTGTACCGAAGGGCCCTGCAAATGCAATCATATATAAAAGGATATATAGTGCATAGAAGTCCCAGTCACATCCTTAATTAATCTTATAGCACATCAATTCCATTGGATTACTATGGCATTTAGCTAAGTCCAAAATAAAGATCCTTCCGGAATAGTAAAGATGGCAATTGTTATCTATAAATATTTTGGATTTTGTAGATCGAATCTAACACCTAAGTTAGTATTTAAAGATCCTCACGGAGTCACGGGATACCGTCCACATTTGAATTACTATTAAAACTGCAGTACAGCACAACTTTAATAACATAATCAGAATTGGAGCAAAAGGTGATTGTTTTCTTCTTGATATAAATAACTATACCATTCTTTGTTAAACTCTACATTGCTTGTTCCAAAGAGAAACATGATCCTTAAAACTATCAAGAGATGAATGCACCAGTTAAAACTAATTGTGTCATTTTTAAACTTCTATAAAAGGTCTACACTCGTCACTGTCAAAGCTACATAGTTTACCCCGACATATATGATGCAACTTTCTTTGGTTAATGCTCTAGTTCTGTGAGATCACTGTCGAGGCTTATCAGGTAATTCCCACAATGACGCAACTTTCCAATTGGTGAGATTATTATTAATATTGTCAAGGCACAGGAGAAGAACAGCCATGTCCCAGACGGCAAGAAAAGCTCCCAAGCAAGTCAATTCCTTGCACCAATTATGGATCATCAAACACCAAAGGTTGGTTTGGTTGCCGGGGAAAAGAGTAAAGACAAGTTGAGTTGGGACGTGCAACCCAATGAAAATACTAAAATGTGTCCTTTGTGTGGGTCACTCTGTCGCCCACACGGTGGAAAATGACCTCAATTGAAAGTTACAGTACCCTTTAAACCAATGCACGCATGACCAAATTAAAAAAAAAAAAAAAGCATCTATCCAATTGTAACCACCACTCTAAAATAGGAAACCCATCTTCTCTAGGGAAATTTCTTGAGCACTTCATGCAATCACGTAGTCCAGATTACAAATTACGGTAAACAAAAAGATAAAGGATATATAAAGGTTAATGAAGACAAAGTTCTTGTTAGATCATTCCAAATTGTTAATTCAGCTATATTATGAGCTCACCATCTCTTTGTAATCAAATATATAATGAGTAACGCGTCCAATGATAATTCGGTGATTGTACTTTAACTAGCTAATACTTTTGAGTGGAGACGTTATTAAGTTGGATGAGGAGTTACATAAAGAATTAATAAGAAAATTATAGGTTCACATTATATTGTGTAATGCTCTCAAGCTGTGGCATATGATGTAGTCACATTGGCAAATATCAAGCCTACATGGCAAGGGAAGAACCATTTAAAAGATACGTTTACCTGCTCCTTCTCCATTCATGTGTGTGTTTGTATGTGTATGTATTAACCATTCGTTCTGTGTTATAGTACATATTCGTGGAACTAATCAAGCCACGCATGCATAATGACGTCACATGAAATTGGCGACTATTGGTTGTTCAACTAGTTTCAATTCTCAGAGGAACCTTGTTAATTATTATAAAGCATAGATTAGTAGATATACCCTCAAATGATAAACTATTACTAATTTTTCCATCTCGGTGCAACCCAGATTTATTCAGTCATTATTAAAAGGAAATAAAGCTTATTCTTCATGAATTGTACACATACCCAGATGTTCATGCTCGACAACATTCAAGGTCTCTTCGATGTAGAAAACCGGTATACAAGATTAGCTATCCCCTTATTCGTGGAACTTATTTAATGGGTTCACCACAACAATGAGTAATTAGGGGTCTCTTATCATAAGGAGGGAATCAAATATCATAAAGAGGAATTACTGGTGCTATTATTACAAAGGGGTCGGTTAAATACGTAACAATATAGGTTGGTTGGACCTTAAGTAAGTTGGCTTGGAGATCATGTGGATCACCATGAAATGAGAAGTTATCCCCAACTACAATAGAGTTAGCTGTCCATGAATTTGACAAATCCAAGCTAATTTTACAGAATGGAAGAACATATAATTCGAAATCATAATATCACTTGAATTGAACAAATCATTTCAGTTACTTAACTACAATGGAGTTAGCTGTCCACAGGACAACAGTACAAATATAAATAGAATGCATAGAAAAAACATTTAGTAATTAACACTTAATACCATGGTTCTAAATTGCAGTCTGCAACCGTAATTGAGGCCACAACGTAATGGTTTTTCAACTTACCACTACCGTATCACAACTGCAATTGCGGCTACATCAGTCGCATTTTCTCGCAATTTGCCGCCATGTTAAGGATCACGACAAAACCGAAACTGCGACTGTAACTGCAATTTAGAACCATGCTTAATACATATGATTTCGCACGGTATGCTGGTCCAATTAAGTGGCTTTGACAAGGGGTGAGTGAGGCATTGGTGAATGGGGTGACATCATGTGAGGTGACATAACATTCTCATCAAATCTTCTCGCGGAGAAGCTGAGTCTAAGGTTACTTTTCCAACGTTTGGGTTCCACTGGTTTCTCTGTCTCTTTGCCAACAAATGCCCTGATCCTTTTGAGTGCAACATCCACAGTTTCATTATCCATGTTGGCAAAGCAAACCCTATACCAACCAGGCTCAGAACAATCAAAAGCTGACCCTGGTGACACGTTAAGCTTCACCTCATTGATGATCACACGCCACAGCATCATTTCCCCTTCAAATGTTTGTTCCTTGAGCAAACTCCTCAAATTCATCCAACAGAAAAGCCCTGCATTGCTTGGCAAGCAAGTGATGTTAACCTTCTCAAGTCCCTTCGTGAAGTGGTTGTGCCTTGCAGCCAACCTTCTAGAACTCTCCGCCAGAAACCTCTCCACAAACTTGTCATCAGAGAGCATTGCAGCCAGAAAATGCTGTGTCTGAGATGAGACTAATCCGAAGCTTGACATTTTCCTTCCACAGTTCACCACTTCATCATTGTATGAATAAACTATGCCAACTCTGAACCCTGGAAGCCCCAAGTCCTTAGACAAACTATAAATAATGTGAATGAGGTCACGTTTGCAGTGCTCCATGTCTTGCATGACTTCAGAGACACTCACAAAGCAAGGGGCTCTGAACACTGTGGCAGCATAGATTTCATCACACACTAAGTGGATGTTCTTTTCATTGATGAAGTCCACAATGCTCTTCAGTGTTTCCCTGTCCATGGTGGTTCCAAAGGGTTTGATGGGTTTGTTATGATCAACCCCTTCACATTGATGTTATCATCTTTTGCTTTCTTATATGCTGCTTCAAGAGCCTCCCTTGTTATCTTGAAGTTGTTGGTGCTGTGACACTCTACGGGAATTAGTTGCGCCCTAGTTCTCCAACACAAGTCTCGGACAAATCTGCAATAAAACACTGCGGAATATATCAGTCAAATCAAACAAGTCATTCGCGTCACAACACGTGATGAAACATTGATAATTAAGTGGTATATGTTAACTTTGACACTTCTTAATTAAGTCATAATATGAGAAGCTATATTCAAATCCCTTTGTTGACCGATTGCAGTGTTTTGGTCTTTGTGGTCAGACAAATTAAAGATTTAAAGTTGACTAGAGATTTTTCTGCGCACGGGTAAAAGCTAAGAAACATTCATTATATTATTTAAAGAAGAGTAATAGAAAGAATTTAAAAAGTTGTGACAATTAATGTCATGAAGACAAAGTGTGCAATAATATTCTGGGCTTTGAGAGCACATGTTAATTAGCCAATAAAAAATGTCGATGAAATTTCTGTAACGAAAAATTCGAATTTCTTTGTGAAGATGTTTTTGACCGTGCAAAATTTCCAAGCGTACAGCTGTTTGGGATTTTGATATCGCTCGATTCCAATTTGATTAATACAACGTGACCGTCGCTAAGGTGGTCATGGTTTCATAGGTGAAAGGCAAATGCCCACTCAGCTATATATGATTTATCAACTGTCTAATTTATATTTCCATCTGGGCAAGACAAGCTTGTTTAGTAAGGATCACTTGGTAGCAGCCTAGCAGGTTAAGTACGTATGAGCATGCTGTAAAAGCATTTAACGTTCCTGTAATTTTGTTCTTTAATAAGCTTTGGATTTAATATTTATTTTCAATAATGATAGTTCAGTATTATTTAGATCATAAAAATATTCATTATTAATAATAACCTTGATTAAAATGCTTTTGTTTTATGGGATTCAATTTATTAATGCATTTTTGTTTATAAAAAAATTGCTTTTGTTTTAATTATTAAAAATTACAGTAAATTAATAAGCGTACTGCTTTTTAATTTTGTGTGTTAAAAATGACTTCTTGCCAATTAAAGGTATAGTTTGCCTTTTAAAATTAGAAAAAGACATTGATAATGACTACTATAGAGTAATATTTGTGCAAGAACTTGGTTATTTAAATGCAACTCTTAAAAAGCTTATTTGTTATTTTTTAACAAGTGTTCTAGGAAGCTTGCTAAAATTATTTTTTTAATAGCAAATATTGACCTAACTCGTTGAATCGAATAATGTATATGAATTTTTTAGTTTGAATTAATGATGTTGGGCATTATGCCACTAAAATAAATGTGGAAGTGTAAGGTTGACACCTCCGTAGTTGGTAGAGGAGAGTGTTGATCAACTCTTAATTTATTTCAAGCTGAAAACTATCAATTCGTACGTATATTAAGTTAAAAGGAATGCAGTACATTTTAACAAGTCTTTTTTTTTTTTTTCGTCGGACACGTATATGTGGAACATTATTTAGCGAAGACCTACAAATTATCTTTTATAGTTCTTCAATCTGGGATGCCCTTTTTGAAAACTCGTATTTTATTTTATTTTTTTTATAACTCCACAAAAAATAATAAGAATATTACTAAAGCGGTGGCAACATGAAGGTATATATGATCGTTTAAAACTATAATTTAGTTGAATAATTAATATTTCTGAATACCACTTGGATGAAGCCACGGGGCACCCTTTTAATCAAGACAAAATAGTTATTACGCTTTGTGGTTGCTTTTATTTTTGTCCATTTTTAACGTTTTGATGGGTGTGAAATAGGAGAAATTATTAGGTGGTCTTAGATTACCATGGTCCCTATTAATTTACACATGACATGTAATCAAGTATTATTAATTTTTTTCTCATAAATTGTAGAAGTTAAATATGTGTTACAAATACATTGGTTGGGACCATAGATACTTGGTAATCCTGGATTACTTAATAATTTCTCGTGAAATAGTGTCATTCATTGAATGAAAACAGATGCGATGAAAGTGAGGGTACATACGCTGGATAATAAGGGCTAGGAACCAGAAAAGCATCTCCGGGATCAGCCAAACAGAACATGATTAGCTCGTTCGCCCCTGTGGCCCCTCCACTCATCAATATACGGTCTGGATCAAAACTTACCCTACCACCTCTCACTTTTGACATAAAATTTGCCACAGCCTGCATAAAATAACAAAAGCCATTTATTATGATGATGATCAATTTTAATTTCTTATAAGATGTTCTCAACCATTATGATCATATATAGTCACAAACTGATTTTCCTACTTTTCTGAACTCCAGCAATCCATGATAGTCCTGAAAGTTCGCAATATATTTGAACTGATTCACTCCTTCCGCAGTGCAAATGGAGGCATTGGGATTATTCCCTATCCACTCTTCAATTAGATCAAAGCAGAGCTGGAAAGTTAAGAAATTATAAACACACCCATTTTAGTAATATTATCAAATCTCATTGCAAATTATATAAACTACAAAAATAAACTATAAAGTACTATAAAAATATATTGCAACAATATTATTATGTGTACCTGATTTTCTGCAAGACCCATCTGGATAACACCCTGAGGATTTTTTGTTGCGTGAAATGCGTTTGAATCATATGCCTTCCAACCATCAAAGTAAGGAGAATTCTCTCCATGCTTATCGTTGGTTGCAATCTTAGACAGAAGCTGGTGACTCTCATTCCCCAAACCCATGTTTAGTATATATATATATATATTTTTATTTTTATTTTTCTTGAAGGTGTGAGGTCACTCTTGCTATAGTAGCAATGGAAGTGGTTTATGGGTTGGGATTTGCAAAGCTAGTGGTGCAGGGAAAATGGGAGAGAATGCTGGGGAATTTATAAGAGGCAGCGTGCGTGTGGGATTTTTGAAGTGAAGGCGGAAAAGTCCACTTAAATATGATGAAAGACGCAAAGACCGATCTCCAAAAGAAAATAAATATGTAGCAGAATAATGGTTGTTTTGTTGGTCAAACAATTCCTAGTGCTAGCTTGCGTGTGTTCTTATGATATCTGCAACTCGATCGCCACATGTGGTAGGACTGCGTAAAGTGCATAAGAGGAAAAAATGGGTCTTGATTTGTTAAACTAGATAGCTTCGGACTACATTTCCAACATTCTAACTTACTTTAGAGAAATTATTAGATGCCACGTGTCCATGATCTCAATCAATTTGTATTTAACACATAGTCAAACTTTTTGACTTTGAAATAAGATTAACAACACTCGACTAGTGTCATGTGAAAATTAGTTGATATTATAATAATTCGAGACCATATAATAATTTCTGCTTATTTCAACCTTGAAAAGGAAAGTAAGCATTAATTATCCAACTCTAAACTATTTAATTATAGAGACCCTAATAATATATTGTGAATCATCTCAATAACATAAATCCAAGGATAAAATTTAAATAGCATATCATAAATATTATTAATAAGGTTTTCTAATCAAAATTAACATTTTATTTTGGTCATCGTTGTTGATTTAAATTAGTGAAATAAAAGCAACATGTACCAAAATGAAATATTAAATTTAATTAAAAAAAATAGCATTAATAATACTTATAGTATTATATCTAAATTTGGAACATAAAACTATAGGTAAAAAAATGTAATATGAATCACGTATGTTTGGTCACTTTTCTTCCGGGAAAGCCAGGTTAACGTTAAAGCGGGAATTTTTGTGCTGTGAGAAGTTTCCTCTGAAGGTGCCCATGCTTTGTTCAAAGACGAAGTAGAAAATTTATACTTGAAATAAGATGGAAAAGAAGAAAAGTCTAAAAGGAATATGCATTTATTGTGAGAAATTTATGTTACTAAACAATAGTCAAAGCATGCAAGTCTTGCTCAACATGCTGTGATGATAACTTATTTCCTTACGTGAAAGTAAACCCTTTCTCAAGGAGAAAATTTCTAATATTTGGCCGGCGTTTCATAAACGTTTAAATTAACTGTTAGCATACATAAATATAATTTTTTTAATTTATATATTCAATATAGTCCATATAATTTAGACTGGACTTAATTTTATTTTTTCTCGTAATAGGTTAGAATACCCCTCGTACTAGTACGTAATAAAATTTATTTGCCTTTCAAAAAAACATATAATGCACCTAATTTTACATATATCAACGGTTTGTTTAAGTACTTGTGATAAGCCGTACTAATAATTTCTCAGGCAGCAAACTAGTGTGTCAGTGTTATAAACTTATGCAAAAGTTAGATGAAAAAAAAAATAATCTAAGTAAGAAATAGAGATTTTTCATACATAAAAGCGGGAGTGACAATAATAAGAGTATTTTAGATGAAAATTACTTGCATAAACGTGGCAATAAACATACAAGAGTGATAGAATTCAAATTTTTTATCCTTTCAATAAAAATTAGAGAGTTGTTCCTTTTCTTTTTTTTCCCTTTTTTTTCTTTGCCTAATTTACATTATTTAATTGAATGATAAATTAGAAACAAAGGAGATGAGACCGAAATTTTAAGTCGGTATTTGGACTATACTCCCAAAATGGTAAATTGGAGTAGCCTGACGGAGACACACCGCATTAACCATTACCACAGAGGGATACCCCTTAAATTATGCGACATCAACATGTATTGCAGTGGTGTTAAGGGTTGGTCCCCACTCCCCACGCTTAATTCCACATTTTCCTAACGTAACTTACTTTGGTAGCTTCCTTCTAAGCACTTGAAGTCTTTGTTGCCCCATTTAGCAAGCACGAAGTATGATGAAAAACTTCCAATTTTGCTGGGAAAACACTCTTTGGACGTGTATCACACACTGAAGTAACACAATTGCAACTCATGAGTACAATTTAGGTAAAATGGAAAACCTTACTTGCATCTAACTTCGGGGATACCAAGTGAGATCCGCGTCGGGAAATTCTTACGCGGTTGATTATCCATCCTTTAGAAACTCAAAAGCCGAGAGAACACATGAATAATTTATTGCCAAACTATCATTCTAGTAGTTCAGTTTCATCAATTTTAGCCCTTTTTTTATTTTTTGGTTTTTCAATCCATGTGGCTAATACAGATCTATGCGGGCACCAAAATAGCAAATAATTTCCCCGTATTAATTAATTAATATAAAAGACAGAATATATATGTTCAGTTTTAATTTCCTTGATTGGTTAACTTAGTGCATGTCTCGATCAGCATCTACAACGTGTGTAATTGGACAAATTCATGTCAAAATGGGTAAAATGACACAGAAGCAATAGGAAGTAGCTTCAAGTTGACGCATGTCCATTGCTTTTGGATGTGTTCCCAAACATGCTATTAATGAACAACTCTTTTATATATTAAGGCGTGTTAAATATTAATGCCCTCTTTTGGTCCATTGTGTGTGCAAAAATATCTTACAAAATCACTTCTTATACATGTTTTCTGGCATTCTTTTAACTTCACTTTAGCTAGTTTCTTCTACTTAATGTATATCTACTTATTCTTTATATATAATTTAAATATTTGCATATAAACCCTTCCTAAATGTATGGCCTTGCTAAGTTATTTGATATAGTATCCAACAAGGCTTTAAATTATATAGTTCATTTAGGTAACTATTAGAAGTGAAGAACACATCAACAAGATAATGAGATATCAAAGAGAATATGGATTAGATATATAGAAAAAATAGATGGATGATAATCATTCTTGTCTGCTCGATGTAAAGAAAGAAGAAAGATAGTATTAGACGAATTTCTATTTTCTAAAACAAAAAAGATTGACTTCCTCCACTTGGTAGTGACCATTATTTAACAGAAAAGTTAAATAGAGTTTAGTATAGGAATCTAATTAAGGTATTTTTAATATTTGAGAGACTTTATTCAAGAAAAAAAAATGTAGAGACTAAAACCAATTTGTCATATTTTTGGAAGACTAAAACCATATTTAACCTTTTTTTTTTTTTTAAGCCAAACATATGCTAATACCAAGCTTCACTTAACATGCATTATTACAGCGATCACATTCACATCACATTAATTGGATATGAAATCAGCTATCCCATTTTTCATGTCCTCCTCAATTGAAACATAATATCTCAGCAAAAATAATAATAATAATAATAATTACGAAAGAGATTATTACTGAAAAAAGATATATTTTTTTTAAAAATGTATCATTTTTTTTATTGAAGGGACAGAAAAATAGATGAATAATGAATTGAATGAGTGTTGAAAATATTCGACATACGAGGGACGACCCATAATAAAAGTTTTAGTAGAATGTCATAGATTCAAGTCATGATAAAGATACTTTAACATGTCGATTGCTATTAATTTTCAGTTCTAGTGTAGACTGAAGAGTTAATTAATTCTTATGCTTGGTTGAACATTTAATAGGTTAATAATTTCTTTTTAATTCTTTTACAAAATGACTGAATTAAGATTAAACATTGCGTCAAAACCCTTTAAGAATAAATCAAAATGTTACATGAAGCAGTTATATCATCTCCTTGAATAACATTTACAATAATTAGTGCTGGTCGTGGCTTCAGATAAACCAGCTTTTCTTACTGTTCATTTGTTAGTTGATTCTTTCGCTCTAATTTTTGTCCGTTAGTTATTTGTTTCCGGCCTTTCGGCTCTTCTATTAATTAAAATAAATAAATAAATAAAAGTGGTCCACTTGGCTCAGATACGTATGAAGACTTTTTGAGGCTGGGCGCGTATCTTACTCACTAAGGTTTTCCTTTGTCACTTGACCTCCACTGTTCATTAATGGCTTTCATGATTGTGCTTATCAATCACAAAAATCACACTGAATTCAGGAACTGACATAACATGTGGGAAATTAAAATAAGAAAGAAAGAAAGAAGAAAGGAACAAGTAACATGTAGGGGTGTAAACGAGTTGAATCTACTCAAGCACTTAGCTTGACTTATAAAAAAAAAAAAAGAGTTATTCAAGCTTGACTCATTTATTTAAATGAGCCTAATTAAAAAGTTTGAGTTTGGCTTGTTTAACTCATTTAAAATTTAATTATTTTTGGTTTTATGAAAAATTTTCTTAAATTTACTTTTAACTTTATCAATTTAGTATTTATTAAACATTTTAATATTATATAATAATCTATAAATAAAAATATGTGCTCAACATGTGGCATGTGGAATTCAAACATTATAAATTAATTCATTTTCATAATCTGGTAAAAAAATAATTCATAACTTATTGACTACTACAAAAAAAAAGGATCAAAATTAATTTTAATACACTCAACAAAGCTTTACATATTTCCATAATAAATATATAAATAACAAAGGATAGCAAAGTCTCTATTATCAATTTAAATAAACGAATTATTCACTAGCCGTTAATATCGAGCATGTAAAGTTTGAGTTTGACTCATTTAAATAATCGAGTCAAATTTCAAGCTTAAGTTTGTTTATTTAATTAAACAAACGAACTCAAACAAGTATTTAACGAGTCGAGCTCGAATAGTTCACAAATAACTCAATTCCTTTATACTCCTAATAACATGTAATAAATCATTTAGCTATCACGTTATTAAAAAAAAGTCATACATTACCAGAAGAAAATATTAAATATTAATTAGAAATTGTCTTCATTAAATATATCATTTGCTTTTCAGAAATTACATTATTAATATATATACTGTGAATCTACATTAATAATATGATGTATTAATAGTATGTATCAATTTTTATACTAATATTTATACCAATAGTTTAATTTCAATTAAATAATGACTATATTAATAGAGGTAAACCTAAACTCTTTTGTTTTTTAATAACACTATACAGGAAAAACAAAATAATTTGACAAACTTAATGTGTACAAATAACCTCTTATTAAACAATATAACGTCCTCTCCTTGTACTTTTAATCACAAGAAAGACAATGTAAAGATATATAAAAGATTTACAATAAAAACTTTTAATTACAAAGCTTAATTTTGATTCTTATTTTAATCAATGTGTAAACACTCAGATAATTTCAAATAATTAAATAGTCATGTGCTTCAACCATTTATTCAACCCCGTAAGCCTTTTAAAAACCAAGAAGTCAATGTGTATATCTACTCGGAGACTGGTTAGACTTCCTGAGGAAAACATGGAACAAACACACATCGATCATACGTAGTGCCCTGTTTAAGAAGACGAAGAGGTGTGAAATGTGCGGCTACAAGAAGAGTGCACAACATTCTTGTGTGTCATGCGTTATCTGCAACTGCAACCAAGTTTAATATAGTCAATTAATCAAGCCGTGATATGTTGACATGTCGCATGGAATTAAACATACATACCATTGAATTAATTTTTGAAAAATATATTATATTATATGTAAAACTCTTAATGATATAATCTTCTTTTGTGGCATATATGGTGTGTGTCACGCTTATGCATCATGCAGACGCGTGCAATATTTTCCTGCTCCATTACCACATTCAAACATAACCCTCACAATTTATACATGAATGAACAGACACTTCTCTCTTGTTAGCAACATAGGTCGGTGAGAGCTAGTCTGCATGTATATGCCATATCAGAAATTTGGGGCCACACAAGAAAAAGTTAACAAACAGCTTTAGATTTTTTTTTCTTTTGGAAAAAAAAAACTGTAGCATTTGAAATTAGCATGAAATATAAACATCGGAAATAGAGCACACAAATGTCAAAATAAAGGAAACAGAAATTATTAGGGTAGATTCTCCGCGGTATAAGGAGGTTCACACATTCAACCACTAGTGCAAAAACGCATACTACGATAGGTTTTTGCATTGATTGATAAATAACCGATATAAAAAAAAAAACATGATGACAAACTTGTAAACAAAAGCACAAAATTTACATTGGTTATTAGCTTAATCGACGTAAAAACTACTTTCTACATCGGTTAAAAATTTAACTGATGTAGAAAGTGGTTTTTACATAGGTTAAACTACTAACCGATGTAAAAACAATTATATGTGCAAATTCAATCTAATTCCCCTTCATTTTGAAAAATCACTCTCGACCCCAAAACCCTAGGTTAAAAATACCATGATTCGTGCGCGTGACAACTTCGTCCCCAACCTTAACCACCATGGACGCCACCACTTGAACTCGCCACCACTATGATGACCTTCTCCGCAGCGAGCCCTTCTCCACTATAAGCCCTTCTTGGTCGCTGTGAGTCCTTCTCTGCCACGAGCCCTTATCGTTGCGAGCCCCTCACACCTTGTTTTGTTCGACCCGCAAGGTAAGTTTCTGACAATCACCACTGTATTCTACCTATGTGACCTCCATTGTATCTGTTTGTGTTTTGGTTTAACCAAGAACCTGTTTAACCTTGCCTTTGTTGTGTGTGGCCCACTTCGACTTTGTTTTTGTCCATTTGGCCCTAGAGTTGCGTGGGTTTAATTATGTCCATTGTATCTGTTATGCAGGTTCTAGTGATCTGTGACTAGTTTACCTTAATTTCATTTGCTTTGAGAGTTGATGTTAATGTTACTATTCCCAGTTGGGATGTTCTTTTCTATTTTTTCCTAAATGAATCGTTTGTCGTTATGTATTTGCTTTATGTTAATATTGTCAAAATTGGGGGGTTTTCAATGTTATGAATGAATCTATTTTTATTTTTTTGGACATGGTGGATATTCTGTAGAAATTTTGAATGGATTGTCTAATTTGTTGGTTAATTAACAAAGAATAAGAATTGGCATATAGAGCTTAGTTGGGTCTTGTGTGATATTCTAATATTTGTTAATTTTAGTTGTATGACTCTTGAGGATGTCGAATAGGTTTACATGTGAAAAGTTAACACCCTTTCTTGCAAATTGCCCGTCTTGTAACCAATATGAAGTCCTTAATACATTTTAAATAAGAAAGCATTTTTTTTCTTATTTTTTCTTTTTGGGAACGTAAAATTGTTCCTTTTTCCTCTCTTGCTCTCTCATAGTAATAATGAAGCATTTTTGCTTAACAAAGAAAGAATTTTGTGAATGTGAAGGGAATATTAGAATTTAGATGTGTTAGCATGATTGGTTAATACTTGTCTTTGCTTGTTATGCGTCTTGCAAGCAACACAAGGTTAGTGATACATTTCAAACAAGAAAGCACTTTTCTTGTTTTTTCTTTTTGCAAATGCAAAATTGTTCTTTTTTTTCTCCTCAAGTGATCAACAGAGAATGCGGAGTCACAAATCCATTATTTGCTCTCTCATAGTTAGGATTAGAAAGAAAAAAAATAGTCAAAGGATCAATATAAGCCCTTCCATTTTGAAATTATTCATCACCAAAACATCTAATTTTAGTAAAAATACTAAGTAGTTCAATAATTAACAATTTTTCCTTTTTAACAAAATTTTCTCCTATTTTGTTTTAACCTTGAAAGTAAAACCAAGTGGTAGGGCATAGGATCCTCTACCCTATTTTTCACCATTGCTGCCACATCTTTATGAGTTTGGGGTAGGCCAACTTATGATAGCTAAATGGCACACAATTAAAATATTGAAATATGACATAACCAAGAACTTATCACTTCTAACCTTATACAACACATTTGCTATTTTGTACTTAGCAATCACTTTTTCACGCTTCTCAACTCAGCCTTCAAGATCATAGTATACTACACTCTATTTCCACACAACCATCATATATGTTTTCTTATTTACTTAGATTTGATTGCTTCCACCAACTTGATCAAGTTTTAGCTCATGATGAGCTAAATGGCACACTGTGAGAGCAACCAAATCCAAAGCCTTGCCAGAATTTAATACTTTTGATGTAACAAAAAACCAATTGAGAACCTTGAAAGAGTGGTTGCTCAATATACTCGATTGTCTAAATTTCTCTTATTTATAACTTTTTAATTTTTTACTTTTTTTTCTATATTGTTTGCAAAAGATACTAATCATGTCTTCCTATATTACTTGACGTTTGCGAAGTCAAGTTTTTGTGGTGATATTGGTGTAAAGCAAATGGGGCAAATAGTATGTTAGCTTTTATTTATGTCAAATAGAATGTCCTTTCATTCTATTTCTCCTATTTGTTTTACACCCCAGTATTGCCATGAAAACTTGTCTTCGCAATGTCCTACAATATAGGAAGTCATTATTAGTAGATCTTATAACCAATATAGGAAAGTAGAATTTCAAAGAAATTATAGTTATAAAATTTATTTTCATAACAAAGTTTAGTGGGAAATCACTCTTTCAAGGCTCTCAATTCAACCTTATACATTAAAAGTATCAAATCATGACAAGACTTTCTTACTTGGATCTAATTGCTTTCACTATGTATCATTCAGCTCATCGGTCATGAGCTAGCCTTCATCAAGTTAGTGGAAGCAATCAAATCCAAGTAAGGAAGAAGACATATATGATGGTTGTGTTAGAAAGAAAGTGTAGTATCCTATGATCTTGAATGTCGAATTGAAAAGCTTGAAAGAGAGATTGCTAAGCGCAAACTAACAAATGTGTCGAATAAGGTTCGAAGTGATAAATTTCTGCAGTGGTGTCATGTTTCAACATTTTTACTGTATGTTATTTAGCCATCATGAGTTGGCCTTCCCCGACCTCATAAAGACATGGCTGTAGTGGTGGAAAAGACGGTGGAGGATCCTATGACCTACCACCTAGTTTTACCTTCAAGTTTAAACTGAACAATGAGAGAATTTTATTAAAAGGGGAAAATTATCCAATTATTGAACTATTTAGTACATCTACTTAAATTAAATGTTTTGGTGATGAATTAATTTGGAAATAAAAATACTTACATTGGTTCTCTGATTATTGTTTTCCCAATCCTAACATGAGATTCACAACTCCTCATTCTCCATTAATCACTCTGCTTTATTGTTTTAACTAACATTTTACCCTCTTATGTAAACCTACAGATATTCAACAATCCACATCCATCCACCGACGCGACATGGATGACATTTGCACATGTGTAATTAGGGAGTTTACAATTCTATTTTAGGTAGTTCAGAATTGTATTTTAGGATTAGTTGTAGATGAAATTTATATATTTGTTTCGAATATATTTAGGAGGTGGTTTATAATTAGTTTTAGATGAAATTTATATATGTTTAGAAAGGATTTAGGGAGTTTACAATTGTTTGAATTGTGTTTAGGAGGTACTTTATATAATTATATTTTAATGCATATTTGATTATATTTCAAATTTAGCATACTTAAATATGATTGTATTGTTTGTTAGAGTCTGTTTTTATTTTACAAGTTGTGAAACATATAAAATAGACAAAATATTAAAAAAATGACTTTCTATATTGGTTAAGGCCTTAACCGATGTAAAAAGTAAAGCCTCAACCAATGTAAAAAGTCACCTTTCTACATCGGTTCAAGTTAGAATCGATGTAGAAAGTCTTTTTTATATCGTTTTTTTTTCGATATAGAAAGGCCCACTTTCTACATCGACGGGATTTACATCGGTTCATGAACCTATGTAAAATCCTCAAAATAACCGATGTTAAAAAGTGTTGTTGCAGTAGTGATCCGACTGGAATCATTAGATGAAAATCGGATTATTTATATTTTATTTTAATAAATCTAATTTAAAATATGTATACAAAATGTGAATCGTCCAATCTCCATTCAACAGTTTCGTTTTATGAATGCGTAAATATGTGAGTACAGAAAATCCATTTCCGTGAAAGACTGAAAATTAATTAATGACGTTGTGCGTACACGCACAGTGGAACGTGTGCACCCATGTGAGTTATAAAATTTTTAAATGCAATATTTTCCTTTATCTATGTATGAAAAAATATAGCAATTCACCAATAATTATTTTTTTTTATGAAACTAGCTATATTTTACTTTATTTGAAAATAAAATTAAACACTCATTAATTAGTTACATTCATAAATATTACAAATAACAATGATATTCATATACTTTTACAATATTTTCATCCCTTTTTTTTTTCTTTCTATCAATCACTTTTCTTATTATATCGCATCATCTATTACATCTTCTATTACTTTATCTTCTGGTTCTATTACAAAAGCCAACAAAAATGACGTGCAATTTCATATTTTCCAACAACGTTAAAAAATGACGTGCAATTTCATATTTTCCAACAACGTGAACCATGGTCAAACGATCGAGGTAGTCGTACTATATATCTCCCGATGAACGTGGTTACGACTTTTGGATGTTTGAGGTAAAGACAATGCTATCCAGCTAGTGTAAAATTGAAATTTTAACTTGAATAATGAATATTAAATGGGAAGAAAAATACGAAAGTCAAGATTTGTTCAAAGGTTTGTAATTGCACCACCTATTTTCCTCTTTTATCTTTCTCTTCCCCACCACATATGTCGTAGAAAACTAGGCAATAGACATGGGAGAAAGGAGAAAAATGTTGAGTTCGGGTGGTCCACGAGGCTGTTTCGCTGAACAGCAGAGGAGTGTCCAACTTTAATTACAAGGTAGTCTAAGGTAAAAGTAAAAAATTGTTCAAAGGGTATATATAGTTAGGTCAAGATTCCGAAGATAAATATTGGAAAATATAGTATTTATGAAAATGTTATTGTTATCAGTTTAAAACTTTAAAATAAGTAACCATTTAATTAATAGAAAATGCTTAAAATTAAATAATAGTGTAGTATGTTCTTCACTTAATTTTTTTGGTACTTTTTCTTTTTTTGGTACATGTTCTTCACTTAATTAATTATTAATAATTTGACAGGCTTTTTTGTTTCAATAAAAATAAACAAATTAATGTTTCTCGTCTCCCAAAAAAGAAAAATTATTGTTTCTTGAATTCTTGTTGCTTCACGCAACTTGGGGTCCAAGTAAATGATTTAGAGCTCATGTGTTAATTAATGTGCAGCTTTACCTGATGTCTGTTCAGCTGAATCCATATATTTGTCTGCTTGAAATTTTTGAAGTCAGAAAAGTTCTAAATATCTAAATCTGTTAAGGAACAAATTGTTGTGTAATATATGATTAATGTTCTAAAAGAGTGAAGTCAAAAAGTTCCTCTTTACATATTATCTGTTTTAAAATAATTATCTTTAAAAAAAAAAGATGACTTTTTAAACTTATTCATTATTTCAAAAAAAAGAAATTAATTTTTTAATGTTGTCATTATTTCTTAATATTTTTATTAGGTAAAATGAAATCACATATAACTGTACTTTTAAAAAAAATAAAAAATAATATTTTTTCTAATTTTCATACAAAATCTCAAATTATAACTCTTTTAAAATAAAAACATATTTTATAAAGTCAAAAAAATAAACAAAAATCAAATGTTTAGCATAAGTGATTCGACACTCTCGTCTCTTAACTAAAGTCATGGGATCAGTCCTCCATGAATTTGGAGGCAAAATATTTGAGAGCACTTTACTCGTTGGTTGACTGACCCAATACGAAGGTGGTTAGTTATATATTATTTTATGCCAATACCTCAATCTCCCAGGTATCCAAGCATATCAATGGGCAAGACCACAGAATTTTCAGACCTTTTTATTTATATATTATTTTATGCCAATACCACGACCAGAAATTGCGAGGATACGAAAGTTCCGAAGCTATGCTTGTTTAAGAAAGACAATATCAATTTTTATTCTGTTTTGCTGAAGTAGTCAGAGTTGAAGCTACCTAGGACTCTGCCGGAACCCGGGAGGAAAGCACCCATAGCCATATAGAATTTTAGGAATTATATATTGAAGCAAAAGTAACGACAATTAGAAAAAGAAAAAGAAAACTAGGGTTGATGTCTTTTTGGTAAGCTCCAACGATTGATATGAGCTGTTTAACTTACGAGATTGGATAGGATAGGATTATAATAAAAGAATATTAAATTAGAATTATAAAAAATATATTGAGGTTGATTGTAAAATTTATTAATGAATTATTCATAATTGTCATTGTAAATCCTACACGAAGCTTCTAGTATGCATGTATCTTCTTAATTTCGAGCATAATATTTGAAAAATGGAAAGGGATCACTATAGTAACTTATATATATATATATATATATAGTAAAACATGAGTTATTTGATTACCTTCTTATTATTTTTCAATTTTAACAAAATTTGACACAAACAATTTTAGTAATATGAAATTATAATTCAACAGTTAGATCAATAAAAATCACATTTTATTTCAAGTTATTGAATGGTATAATAATTGATATAAGTTACGGTGTCATATGATCCTTTCCCATATATATATATATATATATATGAAATCATTGTGACGCTGCAAAGATGGCTTTACTTATCTTTAATTTTTCCTATTAATTAATAATAGGATATTCATTATGCCATAGCACTTTCTTTCTTTCTGTAAATCTTGCACGTAAGCTGCACATATGACGTGACAAAAGCAGTGCTTTCCGTTTTAATTAACAGTGTTGGATAAACACATACATACACATGTATTAGTGTAAAAATTATCATAGATTAATGAATAAACATGAATTTATCTCAGGTATTATATTTTTTAATAAAAATAACTATTAGTCTAAATATTATAATTTTACCTTATAATATGATACATATATTAATATAAAATTTTATTAGTACAAAAAATTAATATACATTATTAACTATACTGTTATTATAAAACATTATAATTTTATTGTAAATATATAATATTATATTAATAATTTAACTTTCGTTACATAATATAATTATATCAATAAAATATTTTTAATGCCTAATTATTTTTGTTAGTGTGTGATAGAAGTGATATATACAATATTTTATGTTTACATTATTTTTATAATTTTTAAGATAATCATTATAAATAAATTTGAGAATCCATTCATAGGTTTGGATTACACGTGGCAAATCAAGAATAAATTTCAAGGTTTGGATGACACGTGTCATTTACATAGAGGTTCGGACAGCGCATATTGCTATTTGGTGCTTCGTAAATATTTGGTTCGGTTACATACCACAATTATAATCATTATAATTATTACATTAATGAGTTTTAAATAGCTATATTTGAATTTTGAATTTGAAAATTCTATTAAATAACTACCTTTTAAGAAACTACCTTAATTATAATTAAAAATTCTATTGGTCATTTGACTTAATTAGAATAACTAATGAGGATAATATATATAGTTTTCTTAATTATTTCCGAAATCAAGAATAAACTAACGAGTATTTTCTTTTTCTTCAAAACTTATATACTTCATCAATAATTTTTTACTTACATTCATCCTAATTTTGTCCTAAATAGAAATCAATAAATAATTTTTTACTTACATTCTATTATTTATGACAATAATCCAATATGTGTTTCAATGACCAAAATTATTATTATTATTATATATTTTAAGTATACTTTGGGAAGATATTTGTGTATAATTTTTAAATTAATCTGTAAGTGTAATTATAATAAATTAATTTAAGGTATTATTTTTAAAAAATTTCCAAAATGATATAACTGGTATTTTTTATATTAATTAGTTTCTTTTTGCAAGACAACTATTTGTAGGTAGTGTAAATGTTATAATTTAAGAAAGAAATCACATATTATTTATAATGCTTCCGAATTTCCATAAATATATAAAGGTCATGAAACTGTAATTAAATTATTGTCATAAATATAATCCAATTTCAATTTCATGAAAAATAAGGTAAGCATTGAATCTATTTCATTATTCTTCATTTCTTTTCTTATTTTTTGTGGGTTTTTTTTTCAATTTTTGTGGTAATTTCCTACTTTTCCAATTGCATTTTTAAACTTTTTAAATTTATGTCTTTTGTCTCCAATTGGTAATGTGGTTTTCAATTAGTTTAGAGATTTCTTTTACGCTTTTAATTTTTTAGTCTAAATATTTTACAATTTGGTTATATTTTTAACTGAAAATCTGTCACTTTTAAATAAAAATATTTTTTTAAAAAAATGTTTATGTTGCTTGTGTTTTTGTCTAATCCAAAAGCCTTTTTAAAACATTACTAAAATATGTGTTTTAAACTTTATGGATTCTCACTTGATAAGTTATGGATTCAATTTATATATTTGGTACATGTTCAACAATAGTAATGTTGTACCATGTTTCTAAAGAGACTTTAGGTATTATTTTTAACAATAGTATATCTTGATATTCAATATAATGTATTTTATTTTGAATTTGTTCATATTAGTGGATTTGATTATCACAATCTTATTAATGCATTGTATTTGTTTTTGTAGCTTTTTCTTGCAGTATTTTTTTATGACTTTGTCTCATCTACGTTCCACATTTGCTTAATAGATGAAAGGGAGGAGAGTTATTCGACTTAAATTTCAAATTAAAATATATGGGAGCAAGATATAGATTCCATATATGTCACTAATTAATATATATATCTTAATATTTAAAATGTATTTTTATACAATGATTGAAAATTCTACATGAAAACATATTAAGATTTAGAGGTAATACTTAATCATATAAAATTAAAAATTTTACATTAAAATATATTAATATTTAAGTCTTAGATGAGAATAAAAAAAAAGTTGGAGCAAAAATATATCATACAAAAATTAATATTTTACATCAAAGCATATTAATATACAAATAAAAATTACTAATATTTAAATTTTAAAGTAAAAAATACCACTAAGATATCAAATATTTTACATAAAAATATATTAATATCTATATTATTATGATAGAAACTTCAATTTAGTTAAATATTTAGTTTCAATTATAACAAAATTTAAAAAATATTGAAAAAATTAATAACACTTTGAAATTAATAATGAAATTATAAACATATTTATACCTATTTTTTAAATAAAAATATAAAATTATATATTAATTAAAGCAACTATTTTTTGTTATTTGTTAATTCATAAAAATAAAAAATTATATTAATGAAGGTAATTATGGCCAACATATATTTTGATCTGAATTAATTAAGATAATTATGACTAACATATATAATTTAGATATACATTAATTGATGATATTAATATATGTTTTGATTCAAATTTATAGTATATTTAAATTAAAATTACTTTAAAAGGTAAATAATATTATAATCTTTTCCGCATAGAATAATTTTATATTTTTTTAATTATTTTTTACAATTTTAACATTCTATAATTATCATTCTTAAATATCATATATTAATTCATTAATTTATGCTTAAAATATCATAATTAAATTATAAATTAATATTAATAAAGTAAAAATATTAATCCATAAACAAAAAATAACATATAATTTTTGAAAAAAATACGTAACATTTTTTAATATTTATTAATTTATTATAAATATTTATTGTTACTACTATTATATGAATTAATATAAATTATGCTTATTTATTTTGCATTATATTTTAACCTTTCTACATTATTATTGTTACTATTATGAATGATTTAATTTTTAATAAATGTTTTACGAATGTAATAAATTTAAAATTAAATTGAATTAAATTAAACTTAAAAAGCATACAAAAATTATCATCTAATTTATAAATACTCACAAAACTTAGCTCAAGTCTTTTATCTTTTCATCAAACAAAAATGTTTGTTTTTTCTTCTTCTTTGAAGTATAATGAATATTTAAATGGATATACAAAGTTATTCTAATACAAATTAAATTTAGAAGTCAATGCTCATATATATATATATATATATATATAAAATGCATGCATTCATGCATATAATCATGAATTCAATTATAACTAACATACTTAAAGGACTTAATTATTTTTGTGAATAGTACTAGCAACACACTATCTAATACACTTTTTTTAATACATATATTACTATTGGTAAAAATCATTATAAATAAAATTGAGAATCCATTCCCAGGTTTGGATTACACATAGTGAATCAAGAATAACTTTCTAGGTTTAGATGACACGTGTCATTTACAAAGAGGTTCAAATCACATGTGTTGTTATATGGTGCTTTATGAATATTTGTTTCAATTATAGACCAATTAATATTATAATCATTACATTAATGAGTTTTAAATAGCTATATTTAAACTTTGAATTTGAAAATTCTATTAAATACCTACCTTTTAAATGACTACCTTAATTATAATTAAAAATTTTATTAGACATTTGATTTAATTATTTATTAATAACTAAGGAGAATAATATATATATTTTCCTTAATTATTTTTGAAATCAAAGATAAACTAACGAGTGTTTTTGATTTTTTTAAAATCATATACTTAATCAATAATTTTTTACTTACATTCACCCTAATTTTGTCCTAAATAGAAATCAATAAATAATTTTTACTTAACCAATAATTTTTTACTTACATTCTATTATTTATGACAATAATTTAATATAAGTTTCAAGGATCAAAATAATTATTATAATATATTGTAAGTATAATTTGGAAAGATATTTGTGTATAATTTTTAAATTAATGTAAGTATAATTATTATAAATTAATTTAAGATATTAATTTTAAAAATTATTCATAATCATATAACTGGTATTTTTTGTATTAATTAGTTTCTTTATTGCAAGACCATTATTTGTAGGTAGTGTAAATATTATAATTTAAGAAAGAAATCTCATTATTTATAATGATTCTAAATTTCTATAAATATATAATGGTGCATGAAATTGCAATTAAATTATTGCCATGAATACAATCCAATTTCAATTCAATTATGATTATCGATACGTTTTTAAATTAAATTAAATTATATTAATTAGCATTGCTTTATTCAATATTGGATAATTATAAGACATCTAATTAATTTTAATTACACAAATATTGATGTTGGATAAATAAATAATTAAAAAATTAAAAAAAAAACAAATCTATCTATTATATATTATAAAAAAAGGTTTTGTTACATAGGCAAATCTATCATCAATTTTTTGTTTTGTTTTTTTTATTCATATAAACACATTATTATATTCACATAGGCAATGGGTATATATTTTGATTTGAAGCAATTAAGGTAATTATGACCATCATATACATGTTTTAATTAAAATAGTTAAATTATTTTAAATTAAGTTAATTATTATTATGTATATCTATAATCTATAATATATACAAAACTATCCCCATCTAAAGTCTCCATCTATCACATGTTAATCAAACAATCTTAATCTGCCACATGTCAACTTATTAATGAATTTCACTCTAGAAATCCTACGTGTCATTTTCTTCAAATTTTGTGCATTTCCATTAAAAAAATAAATGATGATGAATCCCAAATTTCAAATGGACAATTAATATAGATTTTAAATACGAAAATAATTTAATAACGACAAAATTTCATATTGTTATGAATTATTAATTTATTTTAGGCTATTTAAAAAGATACTTAATTTAAAATGGATATTTTCATTAAAAATTTAAATAATGCAATTTTTCCTTATTCCATATTATTTCCATAGCTAATTCAATTTAAATAAAAAAATCCAGCAAAAATTTAAATGATGCTTAATTTCAAATTTCAAATCGACAACTAATATAGATTTTATTTACAAAAATAATTTAATATCGACAAAATTTTCATATTATTACGAATTAATAATTTAATTCTTGCTATTTAAAATTATGCATAATTTAAAGTCGATATTTCCATGAAAAATTGAAATTTAGCAATTGTTTCTCGTTCCATATTATTTTTGTAGCTAATTCAATTTAAGATTGAAATTTTTATTAAAAATTAATTGATGATTACTTTCAAATTTCAAATGAAAAATTAATATAGATTTTATTTACGAAAATAATTTAATATGATCAAAACTTTCATAATATTACAAATCAATAATTTAATTCAAGAAATTTAAAATAATGCCTAATTTAAAATTGTTATTTTCATTAAAAAATTTAATCAGGAAATTTTTGCTCATTCCATATTTTTTCTGCAGCTAATTCAACTTAAAATCAAAATTTTGTTAAAAATTTAAATGATTCTTAATTTCAAATTTCAAATGAAAAAATAATGTAGATTTTATTTACAAAAATAATTTATATGGACAAAACATCCATATTATTATGAATTAATAATTTAATTTAGGCAATTTCAAATCATGCTTAATTTAAAATAGATTTTTTCATTAAAAATTTAAATCAAGAAATTTTTGCTCATTTCATATTATTTCCGTAGCTAATTCAATTTAAAATAAAAATTTCTTTTAAAAATTTAAATGATGCTTAATTTCAAATTTGAAATTGACAATTAATATATATTTTATTTACGAAAATAATTTAATATGGTCAAAAATTTCATATTATTATGAATTAATATTTAACTTAGGCTATTTAAAGTGATGATTAATTTAAAATAGATATTCGATATTATTTTTGTAGCTAATTCAATTTAAAATAAAAAAATTTATTAAAAATTTAAATGATGCTTAATTTCAAATTTCAAATTTCAAATATATGCTAAAAATAAATATATTCAAATTTATGTTGAAAATCAATATGATTCATATAAAAAGTATCACAATCAAATTAATTATAATGCTTATATAAAAAAATTAATTTTTATAAAATTAATAAAAATAAATAAATCACAGCATCCATTGTATTATAACTAATTGTGTATTTAATCAAATTAAATAAAATAATCTAATATAATAATAATAATATCGATATATATATATATATATATATATATATATATATATATATATATATATATATATATCATTACCATTACCATACTCATTTTTTTTTATCTAAAAGTAATTTTTATTTTATTATCTTTTAATTATTAATAAAAGAATGCTTTAATAAAAGAATAATTTGTATATCATGAATATTTTGTTTGGAACAATATATTACATAATGCTATCAAAATATTTTAATTAGTTTAAAATTTTAAAATAATATCTATAATAAATAATTACTATACATATGAAACAAAAAAAAACACATACTTAAATATCAATATAATTTATTCAAGTATTTATAAATTTAATGAGTTTAATGGTCATGCACTGACAGTGTAAAGTAGTTTTACACTGTCATTCAATCACAAACCACTATTTATTGTAAGTTGTTGACTTTTATAATAAATACTTTAAAAGTCATATTAATGGTAATTTCTGATTGGATGACAGTGTAAAACTTTTTACACTGTCAGTGCATAACCATTAAACTCAAATTTAATTAGTCTTTCATTTGATTGATGCTTTATCTTTCTCTCTTATCTTATTATCCATTGAAAATTGAGATTTAAATAATAAATCAAGTATTACAAAATATAATTACATATAATTTTTAATTAGTATAAGTATTAGATAAGATTAATATATATATATATATATATATATATATATATATATATATATATATATGAATGTATATGAGTCTACTCTATATTTATAAAAAAAATTCTGACAAAATATAATTAAGATCTAAAGCAGTATAAGTAGTAATACCTCATACTTGGTATCATACAATAAGGATAGGAATAATTGCTTCAAAATATTTCAAAAATCAATGTCAGGACTATGGCCCATTATATATTTCTTTGAAATTAAGTTTTACTGTCTTTTAGTTTAAAGGAATAGTTTTGATGTAGGACAAAAAAAAAAAAAAACAAATATCCATCGTTGTAAAAAAAATTCTAATTTTGCAATTAAAATTAATATAAATAATAATTAACTGTGCAAAACTTTTGCATTGACATTGAATACCTACTAACTTATTTTTAAAGAAAAAACTACTAATTACAAATTTTAATTTAAAATATTTTTTTAACATTAATATCTCTTATTAAAATTATGTATAAATTGCAGTTATATACAAATGAGAATATATTGATAAAGGTAATATTTTTTAAAACACACATTTTTATAAATTAAAATGATGTGAGATGCATGTGAATATAAAAATATTTGAATTTATATTAATATCTATAATTATATATATATATATATATATATATATATATATATATTTACTAATAGATATTTCATAAAATTAAAAAATAATTAAGAAATATATTAAATAATTATACTAATAAAAAATTATAAATTATAAATTTAACACCCGTGCATGGCACTGGTTATTATACTAGTTATTGTAAAAGTCAATAAACTTATCATAGATGAAGATTTGTGATTGCATGATAATATAAAAATCTTGTATATTATCACTGTATACATTATTTACTCAATAAAAAATCAATAATGTAGTTCAGAAAAATGAAGAAATAAAATAAGGTATAAAATCCGTTGAGATTATGTAATATTTTTCAATTCAGTAATCGTATGATAGTTTGGCTTTGATCTGTGCATGATAGTTTGGCTACACATAAGCCTACGGCCATCTAAAAATCCACGTCAAAAAGTGTGTAATCAAATCCAAAATAGTGGAGTGCGTGCCTGGTGAAAGTTGAATCAAAGCCTCCGCAACGTCTAATGTTCACACAAGCTCATCCATTCAGCATGCTATTTTTCAGAATGAGCTATTTAAACATGAGGGGAAAAAAATATGACGTTTTTTTTTTTTTTAAGATGAGGCATTTGCATTGTAATTCTTTGTCTGAATAATATTTATAAATATAATTAATCAAAAGCTTAAAATGTAATAAAATAATTAAAAATATGTGTTAAACTTTATTTCAAAACTAAATATTTTTTAATTTTTTAATTAATTATATCTATAAATTTTGTATTTATATAAGAATTTCTCCATATGTCAACACCTTTTAGTGCCAATTCGCTTTGACTCAGTGGTGGACTTCGTCTAATCAAGGCTTCACAACATTTAGGGTGTGTTTGGACTAACTGAATATACATTGAACTCAATCTATTATGCACATAACTTTTTTGTTTATGCATTGAAAAATACAAAACCTCCGTTCAACACTATTCTAATAGATTTTTTCAAACACACACTTAATCTCATTGCCGTGTTTATATAGAGTAATGACTAATGATTAATGCTGCTAATGCCCCACTTTTTTTGTAGAGACCTGAAACAGTCCATAACCTTATTTAAAACTCATATCATTTTAAAATAATTACTATTTGAAATTTTATATAAAAATTAAATAATTATTAAATTTTTTCTAAATAAAAAATATAAAGACTAAATTAGTCTTCTATTTTATTAATGTTCTCTTGTTTTACTTAATAAAATAATAACAAGAAGTACAAAATTAAAAAAATAGTTAATATCATTTTAACTTTATAAAATGAAAATAGATTATTTTTAAATAGAAAAATAAATAAATATAATTTTCAATATAAGAGAACGTTTTTTATAAAAAAAAACAAAAGTTTGGTTGTAACAAGCTTAATTTGGTTCATGACTAATAAATATATTTTATATTATCATCATGTTTGATTATTACATTATTAAATTATTTTATTGATTAAAATATTAAAGTACTTTTAACTCCTAAATATGACATTCATTTTTAACGTTTTCTTTATACAAATAAATAAATCAGTTCCTACATCAAAAACGTTCTTAATGCAGTGCCTATCGTTTGCATATATGTGATCAACAGCTTGATTTATTGCGTGTTTGGAAATCTATTGAGAAGTAAAAAATTATGTTTTGGACGTGGAAATTCTGACTATTAGCTTCTTAGTATTTTTAGAAAGAAAAAAAAAACTATATCAGTTTTTTTAGTAGACGTGAAAAATCACATCTGAAATATTAGAATAGGTTTGATATAGAACCAAACACACTAGTATTTATCCTACTCATACAAGAATACTTATGTGACAATTACTTTTACAATTATAAATTGTAATTTTGAAATTTATATATGACACGTATTTTTAGTTTAGTTCTTATACGTGTATAAATTTTTGATTTGGCTCTTATTTGGAAAATAAAAGATAATAAACTACTAATGTGTGACTAAATATATGAAAGATAAAGCAATGTTAGTGAACTATCGGGATAAATAAAACAATGAAAGATACTCTATCAGCAATATGAGCATATTGGATCTCTTTGGTATAATAAATAAAAATCTCCAATCAAAATAATCTAATGTAAAAAATAAAACCTTAAAACAAGTTAGAGAATCGGTCTTTGTATAACACAATCTGACCACTCAAATATATAAAATATAATTTATGGATTTCACTTTTCTAAAGTAAGTAACTCATTTTAGAAGATAAAGTAATAAATCTTACTGAAAAAATTAACTATTAATATTTTAACATGTTTATAATTTGTGATGCATGTATATGTAATATTGGCCATTAATTTTCTCATTAACAAACCAACATGGTATAGCATAGTTGGTAGATAACTTTTTCCTTTAAGTATGTAATCAGGAGTTCAATCCCCAAGTCCGTGTGTATGAAAAAACATTTGTTGGGAGAAGTCAGCCTCTTAAATGAATTTCAGTATCTCAAGGAATTAGTCTTTAACTTCCAGTTGGAGGATACCATGGGTTCACCCAAAAATTTTCTCATTAACAATTTAAATTTATTACTTTACTATCCTTTTTTGAGTAAACCCAAGGTATCTCTTAACCAGAAGTTAGGGACTATTCCCTTGAAGTACTGAGATCCATTCAAGGAACTGACTTCTTCCAACAGATATTTTTTCAAGTAAAAGTAGAGAGAGAGTGGGAGAGAGATCGAGAGCTTACCGAAGAGATGAATCAAGGGAGAGCTCATGAAAAATACACGTAGGCAAACACAACAATTTAAAATGTTACTTTACCCTCTAAAATTAAATGGGTCTAGGATTTTGATTGTGCCATTTAGCAAAAGCTAACATACTTTTCAATTGTATCGTTAACTGTATATATTTGTCAAGACCAATATCGATTGTTTTTTATTAATTTTTATCGTTTTCTTAAGTACTTGTTAAAGTTTATCTTTTTCCTTTTTTCCAGCACATCACATATGTCATTTATTATTTTTCTCTTACCATCTTTTTCTTCTCTCTCAAAATATATACACTTCAAAAAATATGAAAAAATATTTTTCCAAAATCTACTTAGAATTACATTTAACTTTAATATTCATCATTGATAATTATATTCATTTATTTGTATAATAATAATACATTTATATTTAAATGATTAAAAATATAATTTAAAATTTAATAAGATATTGATCTTACATTTAAATAAATATTGATCACACATAAAAAATATTAATATTTTTAATTTTCATTAAATTATAAAAATTAAATATAATATTGTATCTATACTTGTCAAAAAAAATATTGAATCAAGTAATAAAAAATTATATACATACATGATTAATGTTTAAAAAATATAACATTACTATTTGATATAGTTTTTATTTCAATACAATATTTATGAGTTTTTATTATTTTTAATGTCATTATATATATATATATATAAGATAATACATTGAATATATAGGAATCTCGTATAATATATATATATATATCAGGAGATAATTTTTTAAATTTTAAACATTTAATCAAAGTAGAATTGTTTTACTAGATGAAAATTGATTTTTTAATAAAAAGCTAAAAAATATCAAATTTAAAATTTAATTAAACTATATATTCATAATTATTAAATTTATTTAATTTTCAATTTTTAAAATCATTTATTAGAAGCTATTACTTAGAAGTATAAATAGGTTAAATGGATTTTGAAATAAAATCAAAACTTGCATTATTCTAATTGAAAATTATGTATAAGTATAATATTATAAAAAATAACCAGGTAAAATTATTAGAAAAATTAATTTTAACTACACACATGACATATGTGATTTTAAACGCCATCAATAATTGAGTACGTGAAAATGAAAAATATTTAATTAATCTCGTTTAATACATATTATTTTATCCTATGTATTTGGTGTATAAGTCAAAGAACAGTAAATACACACTTTTAATTAATTTCAATTGCTTGAAAAATAAATATTAAATATTTTTAAGTGTAATAAATATTTTTTCAATAAATTTTTTTATTTCTATTTACCTAACCTTACACTTGATATATAAGATAAAAAAATGTTAATAAATTTTGTCTATAAAAAATAAACATTACTTAAATTAAATTTATAAGAAGAGTTTAAAAATCATGTTATAAGTTTTCATATTAAAACATAGTATAAAATATTCATTTTAAAGTAATTCATAATTATAAATTTTTAATTAATTGTTTAATTATTGATGCTCTTACGTTTTATTTATAGGTTAATTATTTTCTTATTATAATATGTTTTTATCTTATATTTCATTAGATTTATTATGATATTTTTTTATGAAACTTAAGATATAAAATTCAACATATTTTTTATTTTTATTGTTTGTAATTTAATTTAACCGTGTATTGCACAGTAACTAGTAACATAATAAAATTAAAGATTTTAATTTTATGAATTATAAATATAAAATTTTTTACACTATAAATTAATTATAAATTATTCTAAAAATGATTTTTAAAGCAAATATCATAAAAGTCAACAATTTGACCATACGTAACATTCTATCATTGAATAATAAAAATAAATAACTTGACCATATGTAACATTCTATCTTGGAATAATAAAAGTCAATAATTTTACTATATATAACAATTTAACATTATATAGTAAAAATCAATAATTTTGCCACATATAACAATTTTCTTAGAATTTGAATTAAATTTAACTCAATTCTAAAAGTTAGATTGAACATTTGTAAGTGGTTCGATAACAGTTCAAGAACGGGTGACTCAATGACCCAGCAACACTCACTTAGAAATAGTTTATGATATCATTTTTTAATTTGGATTTAGACCTAACTTTATTTCAAAAGTTAGCTCTTGAGGTAAGAATTACTCTTTATATATATATATATATATATATATATTATTTTGATCTGGTTGACGTGAGATCTCCAATAAATTTATTATTGAAATGATAATATAATTCTAATTAAACTTTTAAATTAAATAAGGAGATATGATGTGATAGTGAAAATGTTACCACTTTTGTCAGAATCGGATGGCGTTGTTACAATTAGATGCAGTAGCGGCAACTGGCAATATTGAATGGCTTGGGTGCAGATATTAGTTAATTTGACAACATCGTCTAAATGTCGTTATCCCATCGTTTCTTGGAGTGAAATGAGAATGAGATTACAACATAACATCACTGGTTAGTGTTAAAATGTGGTTTTGATTTGGGTTGGAGAGGTAGGAACCTAGACTAGGAGCCAGCAAGGGTCAAAGAGAGAGGTTTAGTTTAGTTGGGTTATCTGGGTTCGATCTCCAACTTAAAAATGAATTGCGACTAAAGGTATTCTTTTACTCTAAAATGGACAGAATCGGTGGGAGAAAGAATAGTTGTGTGTCAAAATAGAAGTTTCAGATATCTCTTGGTTAGACAAAAAAGAAAAGTTTAGGCCACGTTTGGGGTGGTTGCGAGTTTTTGGTTTTTGGTTTTCAAATGTAATTTTCGAAACAAAATGCATTTGGCTAAAATGGAGCTGAAATGGTTTTTAACTCAATTTCAAAATATTTTTACATTCATTTTCAAAACTAAGAAAAAAGGATTTGGAAATTTTGTTTTTGTTTTTTTTTTTAAAATAAATATCATTATATTTGACAATAGTCTTTCTTGCCACCACCACCACCACAACCACCGCCATTGTCACCACCATGTCACCACCACCCCTACTGCTGCCGCCATCTCCGTAGCCACCATCACCACCACTACCATCACCACCATCACTGCTGCCACAACTACCACGACCACTAGCATCGCCACAACCACCACTACTACCACAACTACCACGACCACTAGCATCACCTCCACCACTACAAGCTTCATCACCACTACCATCGTTACCACCACCACCACAACCACGATCACAACCACTAGCGCTGCTGCCACCATCACAAGCAATGTCACCACCACCACTCACTCTGCCACCACCATCACCAGTGGCATCGCCACGATCACCACTTGTACTGCTACAACCACCTCCGTTGGCACCACCACAACCGCCACCGTCGGCATTACCACCACCACTATCATCATTATTGTCGTCACCACTACCATTGTCATCACCACACAAAAATATTCTTAAACTAATTTTAACAGAATAAGAAATTTTAAAGTGAGTTTATTTTAAAACCAAAAATTAGAAGAAAAAAAATTAAAACTAATTTTTAAAAACTAAAAACTAGTTATAATTTTTGAAAATTTCAAAATTCACAACAAAAAACCACTCCAAACGGACCCTTAGTTGGGTTGGGTCAGCAGCAGCTCCGAAAAGTGTTACTTGGTTACGTGGTCGTCGTGGGCCTGTCTGCGCTGTGTTTGTGGCTGCCTACCGCATTTCCTCATTAACACATGGGCAGCCGCAGACGCACGTGAGTATTACTCTCTCTTCACCCATAAATAATCACGTGGGTTATTTATTATATTGCCAATGACGTTTAAAAAATATTATATATTTTTAGAGTGTTACTATTACTAAGAATAAATAATATATGCATGAAAATTGTAAAGGCTTTTTTTATATGAGTTTAATGTTCATGCATTGTCAGTGTAGAAAGTTTTACACTGTTAATTAATCAGAAATCATCGTTGATATAACTTTTAAAGTATTTATTATAAAAGTTAACAAACTTACAATAAATGATAATTTGTGATTGGATGACAATGTAAAACTATTTTATACCGTCAGTGCATATCGTGTTTTCTCTTTTTATATTGTTATCAAATCATTAACTATTATATATAATAAATTTGTTGACTTTTAAGTTTTTCATAAATCTTAAATTTTTATGTTTGATATGACAATTGTAAAAATCATTTTTAGGAATTTAATATTTCAAGAATTATTTTTTAATTATGTTTCCTAGGAAAACTTTTTTATTAGAGGGGGTGAGAATCCAAGATATAAAAAAAAATTTATAATCCAAAAATATAATTATGTCCCTTATTTTTGGAAATATTTTAGATATATCAAACATATTTATAACATTCTAAGAAAACATGATTCTCAAAAAATATGATTTTCAGGAATGAAAAAAGATTCTATACACCAAATATCTCTTAAAAGTCATATTAGGGATGATTTCTTACTGATAGGCAGTGTAAAAACTTTTATATCGATAATGCATTTTGAGTAAACTTGTGTTACTAATACATTTTTTAATATATTTTAATAAAATATTTATTATTGATTAAAATTATTAAAAAATATAAAATTATGAGTAAGAATATATTAAATAAGGAGTGAGACTTATATAATTTTAACTTATATAATTTCATAATTTCTAAAAAGTTTTAGTCAATAATAAAGAATATATTTAAAAGAATGGGTTAGATAGTGCATTACTAATATTTCTCTTGTTTCGATACATTGTAGTTTTTCTTTTTATGTCATTTGTTTATGCTGATGAAAAACTGTATAAATCTAAACAGCTTTTGTATAATAAAAATAGAGATAAAGAGAGTGCGAGATAAGCTATGTAAAAAATATATATATATTATATAAATAATATTACTCTAATTTCTTAACAAAGGTCCCACAAGAACAAATTAACAAAACTCTAAACGTATAACAAAAATAAAACGTAGGAAATCGATACTTTCCGGAATAAATTCTTCGTGAAATTCTTATAAAGTCTGGTGTGCTTCACTTTGACTCTCTGTTTAACTTTTTTTAAATAATTCAAATAATATTATGATTATCTTAAAATTTGTCAAAAGTTTGTACAAATCATTAAATAAAACATGTGCAAGTATTGTTACTGAAAAATATAATATATTGGTCACGTCTTTCTCTTTTTATTCTTTTGAAGTTCATTAGCCTTCGTAGACTAGACTAGTGGAATATCCTCCAATTAGAAACAATTCAAAATCCTAATCAAGTAATTGTCTCGTGATTGTCTCGTAAGCGATTACGCACAATTAATTTAAATTACTTATAAAATTGTAATAAAATTGTTTTATATATGTAATAATTTGGAAAGGGGCATGACTCTTTAGTACTTAAATTCTAATTCCAAACAAACTTTACCTAATTAGAAGTTCAAATTCTAATTGCTATACCCGTAAAGTAATGTGTTGATCAACTAATCTAATTCAATATACATTGCTGAAGATCAAATTTTTAATCTTATGTTAAAAACTAATTCAATTCAAATCAAACTAAACTTTGTTATGTATTCAAGATTATTTAATAATTACTTATATGTTTACGTATTCAAGAACTTGTATGACTAAAAATTTGTTATATATTATATAGTTGTTCTTTGAAAATTTGTAAGATTGTTTTTAACTTACAATTTGAATATATACTTTGAACTATGTTTTGAGCTGTGATTGAAATGTGATGTTGAATGTCAAATTAATTATTGTATTTCATCATTTATTTTAATATTGTAGATTTTTTTCAAAAATAAAAACCAATCCAATTTAATCTAAAACAAAATTGATTAGATTGAATGATTTTTTCTTTAAAATTGATTCAATCCAATATGTAAACACCCCTACCCTTAAGTGATAATATTAAAGTGTCTATTTTTATTATTATATGTATATATAATTTAAAATATTTATTGTTTCATATTGGACTTCAAGATAGCTTAACTCAGATGAGCTTGACCTAAAACATAGCTTAATACTTCTTGAAATCAAGGTTCACCTCGACTTTATTTTAAGCACACTATGATGCCTCTAATGCTACTTCTCTACACCTCATATCAAA
Source organism: Spatholobus suberectus (assembly GCA_004329165.1). Classification (NCBI taxonomy): domain Eukaryota; kingdom Viridiplantae; phylum Streptophyta; class Magnoliopsida; order Fabales; family Fabaceae; genus Spatholobus; species Spatholobus suberectus. The sequence continues at coordinate 16,238,668 of CM014731.1, read as the reverse complement.
CTGTCTACCTAAGTAGTGTGAAGGCCTAGAAGTGTCTTATTTAGTCTCAAAAAGCATTCCCCCACTTAAGGAATATAATAAAGTCTCACTAGTCGCATCCCCCCAATGACAAAGGACCTAAGACACTCCTTAACCATCGATTCTGCTTAAAGGTCACAATCATCCAATGGCTTCTTGATTCCCCTGCTAGAACCTAGCCTACACCTAAGAGATTGCCTAACCTGAGTAGGTATCCATCTCAAAGCTAGCATCCCCTTTGCTAATGCCTATAAATATCAACGTTGCTTTTCCTTTAAAGTATGAACTTTGACCTTTATTTACATTGCTACCACCTCAAGTCTTCACAGACTTAAATGTTGGAATCCAAACAAATACCACCACCTCAACCACTAGGGTTCACCATCTTCGAACGAGCTCACCAACAACCACCTAAAAAACCATTCAACGCACCACCTAACCTAAACACAAGCCCTTTTGTCCTAACTTTGTCTTGTATTAATTAATGCTGTCGATGAAAACCAATAAACTAATTCTGACCACCTAAAAGAGTGAGCACACCTTACCTCACACTCCTTCCTCTTAGCCCAATGACGAAAATTGCATCCAACGAAGGCCATCACTTTTACCTACGAAGGCAAGCAACACCCTTCAACAAGGAGTACCAACACCCTCACGACTAACACCATAGGAATGAATGGAATAAAGTAAATTGTCACCTAAGGTACTAGATGGAAGCCAACAACCAAAGGAATAGAGGCTACCCTCTCCTAACCAATAACACCACATAGGGACACATATCTTCCTTTCCTAGTACAAGAACCCTTTCTGGTTATTGCATATGAATTCTTTCCTTCAATCATCATGCTAGAAACACTCTAATGGAACTATGTTTTATAACAAAGAAGAAACTTCATTAAAGTCAACACAATTTCTTTATATGAAGCTGTTTACTACAAATCTTTCTTTGAGCCTTATTCCATCTTTTTTTCCTTAAATATCCACTTGTAACCTATAATCTTTTCATCAACTGGTTTCTCAACAAGCTCCCAAGTATGATTCTTGTGGAGGGATTCAAACTCTTCTTTTATGGCACCAATCCACCATGACACTTCATAATTAATTGCCTCATGGAATGAATTGGGCTCTTATTCACCAATGCCCTCAATTATGTTGAGTACAAAAGTAATGAAATCCTCATACCTTTAAGGGGGTTTGATTTGTTTTCTTGTCCTATCTTTAGTCAAGATATATTCATGTATTATTGACACAATATCTTTATATGTCTCCCCTAGTTTCTACTTAAGTGCTTCAACTTTAAGCTTCAACTTCTTGCTAGCACCATGAACTTTAACTTTATTATAATGTTCCTTATGTGGTATTGGGGTAAGTATGGATGCCTTATCAAATGTCACAACTTTATCAATTATAAGTGTTGATTCTTTATGGTCCCACAATTTTTACCCTTTGACACCATCTTGATAACACAAAAATGTACATTTCTTGACTTTTGGCTTTAGTTTCCCCTCATTAACATGAGCATAAGTTGCACACCCAAATATACACTAAATTGAATAATTTGCTACAAAACTTGACCACATTTTTTCTAGAGTCTTGCAATCAATTAATGCAAAAGAAGACTTGTTCACTTAATAACATATAATATTAACTGCCTCTACCAAAAGTTCCTTGGACAAACATGCATTAGAGAACGTACATCAAGCCATTCCAAGTAATGTCCTATTCATTAGCTCTACCATGTCATTTAATTGTGGTGTATGTCCCATGGTTCTATGGCAAGTTATTCCTTTAGTTACATAGAACTCATTGAACTAGTTGCAAAATTCTAACATTGTTTGTTTTAAGTCATTTGACTTTTTTTTTTCTATATGCTTTTCCATAAGATATTTCCATTACTGGAAATTGAGGAATATATCACTCTTTTATTTCAAGACCTAAATCTAGACTTTTCGTGAATAATCAATAGAAGTCAATATGTACCTTGCTCCACCATAGGAAGGACCACTCGATGCACCTCATATGTTTGAACGGATGTAATCAAGAGTCCATTGTATTTTATGAACTCTAGTGTTGGAATTTTACTCTATTTGCTTTCCATAAACATAATGTTTTAAAAAATCTTGTTGAAGTAAAGATTTCAGTCACTAAGAAGGGGATTGAATTATGACCCTTTGAAAATCTTTCCACTTTGAAACTTTAATATCTTTTTGAGTTTCTTTCTCAAGTTAGAAAATAAACTTGGTACTTAGAAAGTTATCCATATATGGTTAGAGTGATCAAAAAGTTAGCTTTCAGAACTTCAAAAAAGCTCGGAAATATGTTGTCTAAAAATATTGATACACTCAAGTAATTATTAGATATGAGATAAACGAAGTTTAAGCTTTTTGACCGACCAATTTTTCTTCAAAAACTTGTTTATATGCTTTTTGAGCAAGCTTTCTGAGTATGCAAATGATAGAGAAAATGTTTTTCTAATTCTATGAACTTAACAATAAAACATACACAAAAGATTTAGAGAGAAATTTTAGCATAATGGTGTTTTTTCAAAAGGCTTTCTTAATCAAAAGTTCATCATGTAGCAAGTTTAGAATGCAATGCAAATATGATAAATATAATGCAACAGTTATATATGCAAACCATTGAGAGAGATATAGCAAAACACCAAGTTTTATAATTGTTCATCCAAACAATACTTGGTCTATATTCATTACTCCCACACAAGTGAGATTTTCACTATTCAACCAAGTACAACGAGTATTCTACTGTCTCTGCAGGTTATAAAGGATACAACCACAACAACTTTACAAAATACTTAACCAATATTCTTCCCATAGCCTCTATAGGCTTACGCACAATTTTTTTTCCAAGCAATCTTTACAAGCTCTTGTCAATGACAAAATCAACCACACATTATCGCTTCACAACCTAAACCAATATTATTTCTAAAGCAGTCTTTGCAGGCTTTCTCACAGTAACTAAATTCTTAAACTAACACTAGCAACCCTTCTAGCTTGGAAGAAAAACATAACAACACCATAAAGATAATGTGTTTTGGTTTTCCTTTCTTCAAAATACACAATAAAAGCTCACGAACTCTCTAAATAGAGGATGGACTTTAAGTTTAAGACATAAAACACCTTTTAGGATGATTTTAAATAAGACCAGACAAACAAACTAGGATAAAGGTGTTAAAAACCATAAAAAAAAAAAAAAAAGTAAAAGAAGAAGAACTTTGAAAAACAAGTTTTTTTTTTCTTTTGATTTCCTCCCTGTATCCCTTCATTTAACACTTTTTGGGCTTGTATTTATAAGCAAAGAACTTTTATTAACTATTGACAGTGAATTGGCAATGTATTTTAAAGTTTAAGTATGTCAACTGTAAAGTTCTCGCTTCAGGTACTATTCATTCAAAAGACAAAAGCTTTTTGAAGTTCATGCAATCTCCTTTTGAGTGTTAGTATGACACTTCTTTTAGTAGCCATATGGAATGTCCTTGAGTGCCTTGGCAGTATGAGAATATTGTTACCGCAATTAGAAAGTGAATTCATAGATGTTGTAAATCTGTAGAAAGAAAGGCCTGACAGCATTCTCATGAGCTTTATGTGCAAAGTGCTAACAAATTTATAAATATTCTTTTTTATTGGAATAAATGTATTTTGAGGAGGTTATTCTCCTTCACATGTTATTTTTTATTCAAAACAAACTTATTGATAGTAAGAAAGTCTTTAACTATGAGTGAGTCTATTAAAAAAATGACTAAGATAAACCTTTCTAATGTAGTTAGCGTGGTTCTTGAATTTTAAGATGTGGAAGGACTTCAAAATAAAGTGTTGAGCATGTTCTGTTACAAATCTTCATGAGTTATGATCACTATTAAGTTCTTGTTGAGTTTTTCTTATTGGTGTACTAACATTTTAATCATGGAGTATGTGTAACACCTATTTTTTTGCTAATATTTGATGACTGACATCATTTATAAATGAAAACATAATTTAAAGCATAAAATTTAGTTAAATAAAATTTCTGTGAAATTTGTATAATTCAACTAAAACTTAGATTACGCTATGAAACAGATAATAAGAGCATTTGTGATATTTTGGAATAATTTGATATCTTGGATTAAAATATTTGTTAACACAAAGGACATTCTTAAGACCCTCATTTTATTTTGATAATAACAAACAGTCTAACGTTTAATGTCTAATCGCACACTGTTACTGTATCCTCAATCCTCACAGATGACTCACATTAAGTATCGTTAGATCCAATATAGTTTTTGAAGTTCTTGCTCAGTAAACAATCCTCGTCTTGAAGTTCACACCTTTCTCTAAAAAGTAGGCATCAACGTACACCTTTTTGAAAAGAAATAGCTGTCTACTGGAAAGAAAGAACTATAGTACACTTGTTAGTACTAAAAAGAAAATATGTCTACCACAACAAGATGTAGTACGAAAAAGGCAAGATAAGTGGATTGCTTTATCTTATCAATGTGACCAGTTGGTGAAAATCATTTAATGCTCCAACATATAATTTCTTTCTCACACGACAACAGATGAAGGAAGCACTCATAACAAACACTTTGAAAGAGCACTATAAATAGAAGAGAAGATCTATGTTAAAGATATAGAACTCTTGGCAAAAGAATTTACTCTCATTTTGTGAACTTGGATAAATCCTTCTTGTAAAAATTCTTGAGCTTCAGTGTATATACGTCTGATAAGACGCTAGCCTAGTGTGATACTATACCTTTTAATCATTTTTCTGTGAAACTGGTGGAAGCCTAAAAAGGCTTTGTATCAAAGAATACTTGAGTGTTTGCTTGGAGAGGCAAGTGAAATATTACTTGAGTTGAGCCTGAAGAGGCTTGGATAAAAGAATACTTGTAACTTTGCTCTAAGTTATAGTGGGACTTGGTGGTATGCCAAGAACTGGACATAGTTTTTGGGGTGAGATGAACTAGTATAAATTTCTGTGTTTTTCCTTTTTACATCTTCTATTTGTTTTCATAAAAATCTTTTAAAATACCTATCTTCTGTCTAACAAACGATACACATCTTTGAAAAGGTTTGACATTTTTTTTAACAACACAATTCAACCCCCTTCTTGCATTGTTCCTGTGGTTTATAGTTTGGTATTAGAGCTCAGCCTTTAAGGGTTGAGCACCTTAACAAGTGTTAGAGGACAAAGATTCTTGTGGCAAACCTTAAAGGACAGTTTATCCCTAAAGGAGCCTCCTTGTCAAGGCCTCCAACCTTCAATTGAGAAGATTATGCCTATTGGAGAGATAGAATAGAGATGTATATCAAATCTACTCATTACAACAGCTAAAGAATCATCGCTCATGGAGATCTCATTGTCACAAAGCCTGAAAGCGAATACAACCAAGATGATTTTAACATGCTCCAACAAAATGCAAAAGCTAGATATATCATAACTTGTACTTTATCTAAAATTGAATATAACAAATTTTGCAGCTATAAATTCGCAAAAGAAATGTGGGATGCTATTCGCATAACACATGAAGGTATTGAAGATGTTCATCTAAGAAGAGTTACAACTCTTCAAAGACACTATAAAATGTTTACCATGAAGGAAATAAAAACCATTAATGAAATGTTTGGAAGATTTCAAACAATTCTCAATGGTCTTCAAAGTCTTGGTGTTAAGTTTACCAAAGCTCAAAATAATCTCAAGATTTTAGATAGTTTTCCAAAGTTATAGGAACCCAAAGCTACATCTATAGCAAAAGCCAAAGACATGAAAACTCTAACTCTTGATGAGCTATTAGGAGCTCTTAGAGTTCATGAGATTCATCTCTTTAAGATCAAAAGTTAGTCTAATGAATCAAACAGTTCAAACGAAAGTTCAAGTTGTTCAACAGATGATGAAATCTCCCTGATGACCAAAAAGTTCAAAAAGATGCTTAAAAAGAAAGGAAGATTCAAGCACTCTTCCAAGCAAAAGGACAATAGATTGAAAAGGCCTTCCCTAGAAGAAAGCAATGAAATCATTTGCTTTGAATGTAAGAAACTTAAACATATGAAGGCAGAATGTCCAAAATTGAAAAAGAGATGGAACACAAAGAAAAAAAAAGCAAGAGAAAGAACCTTCTAGCAACATGCGAAGACCTAGACAGTAGCAGTAGCAACTTAAACGAAGAAAATGCCAACATTAGCCTTATGGCAAATACAAATGAAACAATACTTGAGGTAAATATCACTCATGAATCTGATTCAATTGCCTCTGATAGTTATCAATCTAAGTTTGATAATGATGAAGAGATGTCTTATGATACTCTTACAAATTCTCACATGATCGCTCTTGAGTACAAAAAATACAAAGAAGCTATGCTAGAAAATGAAAAACTCAAGCAAGAGTTAGAGAAATTGTATCAAGCTTCAAATCCGAATAAGACTATGCTTTCGTCTTAGGTCAGTAGACTAAAGAAAGAAGTCATCAGTCTTAAACAAGATCTGGCCAAATTTGTAGATACAATTAATCCTAAAATACAAAAAAAAATCTATCTGACAACCTCTTGCAATTTTTGTAGATAAAAGTGCTTAGTAAAAGAATTGCCTGAGATTTCTTGGAAAACTCATCTTTTTTGTGAAGCATGTTAGAAAGGAAAACAAATTAAAACCTCTTTTAAATCTAAAAATGTTGTTTCCACTTTTAGACCGTTGGAACTATTACATATGGATTTGTTTGGTCCTATAAAGATTCTCAGTCTTGGCTGCAAAAAGTATGGACTTATTATTATAGATGACTATTCTAGATATACATAAGTTTACTTCCTAACTCACAAACATGAGTCTTTTAATGTGTTTGAAATATTCTATAAGCCTGTTCAAAATGTAAAAGGTTTTTGTATTACTGCCATCAAAGGTGACATGGAACTGAATTTGATAATGCTGAGTTCAAATTCTTTTGTGAAAAGAATGGTATTTTCCACAACTTCTCTTCACCGAGAACACCTCAACAAAATAGGGTAGTTGAACGAAAAAATAGAACTCTTCAAGAGATGGCTAGAACCATGCTTTGTGAAAATTCAATTCGTACATATTTTTGGGTAAAAGCTGTAAACACAACATGTGATGTTCAAAACAGAATATTAATCAAACCATTAATAAACAGGACCCCCTATGAACTGTGGAAAGGAAGAAGACCTATAAAGATTCTCAGTCTTGGCTGCAAAAAGTATGGACTTATTATTATAGATGACTATTCTAGATATACATAAGTTTACTTCCTAACTCACAAACATGAGTCTTTTAATGTGTTTGAAATATTCTATAAGCCTGTTCAAAATGTAAAAGGTTTTTGTATTACTGCCATCAAAGGTGACATGGAACTGAATTTGATAATGCTGAGTTCAAATTCTTTTGTGAAAAGAATGGTATTTTCCACAACTTCTCTTCACCGAGAACACCTCAACAAAATAGGGTAGTTGAACGAAAAAATAGAACTCTTCAAGAGATGGCTAGAACCATGCTTTGTGAAAATTCAATTCGTACATATTTTTGGGTAAAAGCTGTAAACACAACATGTGATGTTCAAAACAGAATATTAATCAAACCATTAATAAACAGGACCCCCTATGAACTGTGGAAAGGAAGAAGACCTAACATTTCATATTTTCATACATTTGGATGTGAGTGTTATATTCTGAACAATAGAAACCATCTTGGAAAGTTCGATTCCAAGATTGATAAAGGAATCTTCTTGGGGTGTTCTGATACATCAAAAGCATATAGAGTGTTTAACTCCAGAACTTATGTTGTTGAAGAATCTATTCATGTTAAATTTAATGATATAATAACCCCTGATAGAAGACTATCAGATCTTGAAGATGATCTTGAAGATTTACAAATAGGATCGTCTGATCTCATGAGGACAGACGAAGCAAAGCAACTAGAAGATGCTCTACCACAACGACAAATTGATGATCAGACTAAACAAGCTCACAAAGATTGGAAGTTTGTTACATACCACCCACAAGATCAGATCATTGGAGAACGAGCAAAAGGAGTCAAGACAAGGTCATCTTTTAGAAATCAAGCATTATATGCTCTAGCTTCAGAAGTAAAGCCAAAATCTATAGAAGAAACACTAACAGACGATGACTGGATTATAGCCATGGTAGAAGAATTACATCAATTTACAAAAAATGATGTATGGACTCTTGTTCCCAAACTAGAGCATAAAAGCATCATTGGAACAAGATGGATATTTCGTAATAAGCTTGATGAAAATGGAAAGGTAATAAGAAACAAAGCAAGGTTAGTATCACAAGGGCACAATCAACAAGAAGGTATTGACTTTACTGAAACATTTGCTCTTGTAGCTAGATTAAAACTTATTAGAATTATGCTTGCCTTTGTTGCTCATAAAAACATTAAGCTTTTTCAAATGGATGTTAAAAGTTCTTTTTTAAATGGATTTATTGAGGAAGAAGTCTATGTTAGACAACCTCCCAATTTTGAAGATCCAATCCTTACAAACCACATGTTTAAACTTAAAAAGGTTCTATATGGTCTTAAACAAGCACCCCTTGCTTGGTATGACAGACTAAGTAGTTTCTTAACTACAAATGGTTTTATGAGAAGCAAATTTGACACAACTCTTTTTAGAAAAGAATCTAACAAAGATTTCATTATAGTTCAAATATATATAGATGATATAATTTTTGGAGCCACTAATGAATCTTTGTACAAGGATTTTTCTAATTTGATGCAAAGTGAGTTTGACATGAGCATGATGGGTGAGTTAAAATTCTTTCTCAGTCTGCAAGTTAAACAAGAAAAAGGAGGTATATACATTCATCAACAAAAATATACTAAAGAACTACTCAAAAAATATAAGATGAATGAATCGAAGCTTATTAGTACACCTATGCATCCGTCTGTTGCCATGACAAAGGACGAATCAAATAAACCTGTAGACCAGACTGTCTACAAAGGTATGATTGGCTCACTCCTCTATTTAACTGCAAGTAGACCATATATAATGCATAGTGTCTGTTTATGTGCCAGATTTCAGTCTAATCCTAACGAATCTCATTTGAAAGCTGTAAAAACGATCCTTAGATATTTAGTTGGTACCTTTAACCTAAGTTTGTTCTATAAGAAAAATAAAGATTTCATATTAGTAGGCTACTTTGATGCAGACTATGTTGGTGACAGAATTGAAAGAAAAAATACAAGTGGTGGATATCACTTTATTGGACCACGCTTTATATCCTGGACCAGCAAAAGTGAAACTCAATTGTTCTATCAACTACTGAAGTAGAATACATGTCAGATGCCAGTTGTTGCTCACAACTACTATAGGTAAAATATCAACTTGAAGATTATTCTAGCTTTGAGCATAACATTCTAGTGTTATGTGATAATACTAGTGTAATCAATCTGTCCAAAAACCGCATTCAGCATTCTAAGACAAAACATATAGAAATAAGACATCATTTCATACATGACTATGTACAAAAAGGTGTTTTTGACATTAAGTTCATTGATATAGATCATCAATGGGATTATATCTTTACAAAGGCTTTGCCTGAAGAATGTTTTAATTTCATAATAGAAAGCTTGCATATGAAAATTTTGCATGACTAAAATGACTTATATGCATCGTCTTACATTTGATCACTTCATCTTATGCACCATCGTCTTATGATTTTATCTACTCACTTCGTCTTACTAACTTATGTGTTTTATGTGAAAGAATGTGAAAAGTTTTTCATTTATCTGATCCCTTCGTTTGGTCATTAAAATTATTACTTATCGAATAACCCCCAAAACGTGTACCGTTTTTCTCTGCTCCATTAAGTCACATTAAATGCATGTCCTTTCAATACTGTTAACCCTAAAAATATTCAAAATAACTACCTATTCTTTTTACCTTTTCTGAAACACCTACCCCATCGCATTCTCTGTTCTACCTTCTCTCTTAAACACTCAGAGCTTCAGAACTTGCATTCATGGCCGCTCCAAAGCAACTTGCTCCTATGGAAAGGTTTTTCGAGAATGGCTTTGTACCCAAAAAGTGGATTAACCTGAAAAAGCTAGAAGACGAAGGCTTCTCTATAACTCTCTACATTAGGAACATTAGGTGGGAGTCATTCGTGCAGATAAAGAGCCACTAGTACCATGCCCTTGCGCATACTTTTGGGCATCAACATCTAAAATTAACTGAACCATCACCGGGACCGTCGACAACCAAGCCATCATCATCTCCATCGACACAATTGCTGTAGCGTTTGGCTGTAAAGAAGAATGTGATTTATTTAGTGAAGACTGGGAAAGGGTTATAACCCCAAAAACTGTTGATCTGGCTCTCTATGGAAAACCCAGACCACAAACAGATAACAAGGATGCCCTGAAGAAGTTTCTCTATGCCTCTAACATGAAGAGAGATTGTAGACTTTTGCATAATTTTCTGTTACATATCATTCTACCACGAAAAAGATCAAAGGATAATGTGTCCTCACATGATCGCTTCTGTCTATACAGAGTGCTCACTAGACAAAAAGTCAATCTTCCAACACTCATTCTTAACAATAGAGCCTCATCAAATCCAAAGAAAGCTCCAAGGAAAAGCAAAGATACCCCATCCCCTATACTATGCTTTTTATTGAAATTTTAGGAATGGTTGGTGCAAACGAATCTAGTTGGGAGAAGAAGAAGTCTAGCGCTAAGATTGATGTGTCTATCATCAAGAAGATGAGGATAGCACATCTGTTTCTTGGGTATATTGCCAAGCATCCAAAGCTAGCAGTCATAAAGGAGGAACCTGCTAATGACTCAATAGGAATTGCGTTCAAAGTAGGATTGTCTGTTGATCTGTCTATCTGCTCTGAGTCAACCCAACAGACTCAACCAAAACCCTAATAGACTTAACCAAAACCCAATAGACTCAACCAAAACCCAAACATACCAAACCCCTCAAACACAAACTACCCATGAAAAGACCATCCCACCAAGAACCAAAGCCTAAACCACAAACACAAGACCAACCCTTTTCCTCACACAAAAAATAAAAACCCCTCACCAATCGTGTTAAACCCAAGCCAAGACTAAAGTTGATGAGGCCAAGTAGTTGAGGAAAGCCAAAGCCCAATTTAAATGAGTTGAGAAAAAGAAGAAGGAAGAAGAATATAAACTAGTTGTAGAAGAAGAAGAAGAAGAAGAACAGATAGAAGAAATAGTGTTGCAATCTGTAATTGAACATTCTCTGCATGTTGTAGCTGAAGAGCATGATGAAGTGGAGACATACAATCAAGAAGAATCTATTGGTGCATCTCAAGGCAAACTCCCTCGATCCCTATTGTGGGAGGTACCCTATTCTATCTCAGGCTTTTTAGCGGATAACAACTGATCTTATGGCAAAAGTAAGTCGTGTATAGTCTGAAAGGACTATTACATTCCTTGTGCCACAGTCTGATGCTACACAGACTGAATATTATGCTGAAGCCTCATCTTCTAGAGGTATGATTGAGTCGATGATTGAAGAAGCTACGCCTGACATATATAAATCAGAGACACCTCTATCTAAAAGACTCTGAAGAAATACATCCTCTTATGAAGGACAAGAATCCCGAAGCACTAAAGCGTCTAAGGAATATCATCCTTCTAAGCCTTTTAACCCAGAAATTCTTCAAGCTCTGATTGATTATGAATTAGGAGAAGTGAACAATCCGAAGATGTGGAGGACAATAATTGAAGAGGAATGGCCATTATTGATACGACACGGGTATGTAGAAAAGATGGTGGAACAAGGCGAAGCAACCCTTGCCGTTTCATATAAACCATATATAAGGCCATATATCTAGGAACCAAGGTATAGCACTAAATTAGATTCACCGATATTCGTCTACCCTCCTTCCACTAGAACCAAATTCCTTCCAGGTCATGAAGTATGGAGACAACGAGGAGTTCTCTGCCACACCTCGCCATTCCTTCTCAAATGAAACTATTCAGAATACTTGATCATGTGCAGAACGTATAACTACAAGCCTAAGATCATTTATCTGTTTTGTCATGGCTAGGTAAATACTTATCCTTTTGCCATCTGACTAGAAGACAACCTTGACTGTGATGAATGGAGATTGGGAAACGATGATTGGGAACTTGGCAGAGTTATGTACAACTTTCTCCATGAGAAGATGAAGATAACACTTCGCAGGGCTATCTTTGAAAAGAGGTGAATTGATTGCGGTGTTGGCATTCAAAATTTTATGGGAAGACAAGTAAGAATATTACTCAAACCATGGACTACCTTCAGGATTTGCTACCAAAAGAAATATAACTGTCAAAATCTGTCTATGGATAAGGGCAAAGAGCCAAAATTCAAAAGAAACCCAAAAAGACACTTCATGATCAGATGAAAAGCCCTCTCCCCAGCATAGCTCGCTATCCTTAAAGGAAAAGAAATCCTATGGAGCTCAAACTGTCAGAGGCTTCAAGATCACATTGAAGCTTTGAAGCATTTCTCTGGTCTTTCTGTTAAGGAGAAAAACATTCTAAGTCAACAAGTAGCTATTCGTCCCAGAGGCCACTAGGTGCAAGTCTCTCCTACCCCATCTCTATTCGACCCTCTTACCTCAAACTAGATTACTCATAATTCCTTGCGAACCTATGTTTTCTTTTCAACCAATGGAACCATTTTTGAAGTGTTCCTTTCTGTTGGCCATTTTTGGTTCTGTGAACCCCTTGTTCCCTACGTGTTTAATCTATGTTTTGTAGAAGAACCAATTAAAGAAGAAGAAGTTGGCTCCTCCTCTGCTTATAACCTTCAGAAGTTCGCAAATAAGTCACTGAACTGAAGCAGACTGTTCAACGTCTGGAGGCTGCACTTATTCGAGAAAATAGAAAGCGGAAGCGTGTGGAAGATTTGCTCAAAAAATTAGCGAAATGCTTCAAAGAAGAGCTGGGCTCATCATCCACATCTTCTTCAAACTCTAACTCTTCAAATTGATGATGCCAAAAGGGGAAGAACAATAAAGGGAGCACATACACAAGGGGAGAGAAAATAAAAGGAATATTACTTATCTTTTCTATTGGCAAACAATCAGTTTATGTTGTGCTCTTGTCTATGCCACAATCTGTCTATATTTTGGTTTTTGATTATGCTCATAATAGGAAGTATATCTACGACTTATATGCTTATATTATATAGGAAGTATATATATGGCTTATCTCATGTTTTTGCGTCTCTATAAATGTCTCTTTGAAAATCATTTGTTGATATATCTTTCAAAACTAAAAAGCTCTCACTTGGTAAACATCGTCTATCAAAGCACAAATCATATAAAAGAAACCTTTTTTAAGAAAAACATAGTTGTTTGTCGTCATTAAAAAGGGAGAGATTTTTAAGACAAAGGACGTTCTTAAGACCCTCATTTTATTTTGATAATAACAAACAGTCTAACGTTTAATCGTCTGATTGCACGCTTTTACTGTATGCTCAATCCTCATAGACGACTCACATTAAGTATCATTAGATTCAATATGGTTTTCGAAGTTCCTACTTAGTAAACAATCCTCGTCTTAAAGTTTACACCCTCTTTCTCTAAAAAGTAGGCATCAACATATATTTTTCTGAAAAGAAATAGTTGTCTATGGGAAAGAAGGAACTATAGTACACTTGTCAGTACTAAAAAATAAATATGTCTACTGCAACAAGATTTAGTACAAGAAAGACAAGATAAGCGAACTGCTTTATCTTATCAATGTGACCAATTGGTGAAAAGCATTAAATGCAGCATTTAATGCTCCATTGTTTACTTTCTTTCTCAAACAACAATAGACGAAGGATGTCTCTAAAAACACTCACAATGGACACTTTGGAATAACACTATAAATAGAAGAGAAGATCTATGTTAAAGATATGAAACTCTTGGCAAATTTTTTTTTACTCTCATTTTGTGAACTTGGATAAATCCTTCTTGTAAAAATTCTTGAGCTTCAGTGTATATCTGTTTGATAAGACACTAGCATAGTGTGATACTATACCTTTTAACCATTTTTTTGTGAAACTAGTGGAAGCCTGAAGAGGCTTTGTATTAAAGAATACTTGTAACTTTGCTTTAAGTTATAATGAGACTTAATGGTATACCAAGAACAAGACATAGTCTTTCGGGTGAGACAAACCAATATAAATTTTTGTGTTCTTCGTTTTTACATCTTCTATTTGTTTTCATAAAACTCTTTTGAAATACTTATCTTCTGTCTAGCAGACGATACACATCTTCGAAAAGGTTTGACATTTTTTTAACAACACAATTCAATCTCCCTTCTTGCATTGTTCCTGTGGTTTACAATATTATTATTTTATCAAGTGTTAAATGCATGCTTTATGAGGAGCAATTATAGTTAGGCTAGATTTGAAGAAAAAATTGCCTTTGGATTTATTTAAATTGAGTTGATTGTGAATATTATAGTCAAATTTGGTCAATTAGGGGCAAGACTTTAATTAACTTAATTAAGATTCTAGTTAAGTTAATTAAACTTAAAATGGTGTTTTTGCATTTAAAAGCTTTTGAAAAATGAAAGAATCTTATGTATAGAAAGATATTATTATTTTAGAATTTAAAAAAAAACTTCAAGTTAAAATACCTTAAGAATTTTTTGGAATTAATTTTTTTAAAGTTAAGAAATTATATTGGAAATCTAATTTAAATACAATAATGGAAAAATAATCATATATATAAATTTAATAAAAAAATACATATATGAACCTTTCATATTTAATTAATATTTTATTATGATTTTCAAGTGGAACCTTACAAGTTTTTGTCATAAAACTTATAAACAACGATTTAACTGCATAACATACAAAACTCACGAAAAACTTTTAGAGCTAAACATAATACTAACCAGATCCTTATTCAATGAATTAAAAATGTTTAAGACCTTGTGGAGTGCCACTTGTATAGTGTTGTTGTTGGAACCCACAATGGTTTATTTTGACTGTAACTTGAAGTTGTAAAGCTCAAGTACAATGTTGTTGGTTTTGTCTCCATAATATGGTTGAAAGATGAAAGTTTGTGAATATCCCTTAAGATTCAAAATTGAGAGTTATGATAGTTGGATCTAAGTAGAGAACCACCTGATTGTGACAATGCCACTTTGTGGCCTTAGAGCTTGGACACATGGTGATCCATGTAATGATACTATGGTCTTAGAGTTTGAACACATGTTAGATTTGGTTAATCTCTACTTAGAGGAAATTAGAAATTATAATTTAAGGGAGACTATGAGTGTGTGCAATTCTTGTTTGTGCATTTGAACATATGTTGAGCTATTGGAAAATGAGCACACACTTTGTCATTTGACAGGTGAAAGAAGGATGGTGGAAGTCGATGTTTTTACCTTGAGGATATACAAACATATTATTCCACAAAATGTCAAGGATGTATATCCCTAAATCATGGTAGTGACTACCTATATACAAATATCCTAATGAAGCCATGGTTGCTCCTATGGATTAGAGTTTTAGTGTGTCTGTCAAATGGTTTAGGCACTGACCATGCTTTTGGGCCAAAAAGCCCTTGTTGATGATATTTACCATATTAGGGGAAATAACCAGTTGATCGCTCTAATATGAATTGTTAACTCTATGGAGTAGAGTCAATCACATGCATGAGTTTCATCCATATATGTTTGTTTTCATGTAATTACTTATATGTTGATGATGTGATTGAAATATATACTGCTATTGTTGTTTGTATCTGCTTGTATTTTACTATATACATGATGTATGTTATATACACGTACTTTTGTAGTTGTGTCTACATGCTTACCATTTTTGTTAATGTTTGTGTGATGATCATGATGTTTGTGTTGTGGGAGCAAATGGTGCGTCGAGAACCTACCTCGTGACTTCATATGTGAGAGGCCTACGTCGTCAATTTGTAATCAACATCTTGAGACCTGAGAGAGATCCCCTAAAAAACTTAGAGTTTAGAATCTAGTGGGTTAGCATAGGGATTTATATCTTATTGTATTTTGACTTAGCTTTCTCAGTTTGTCATGTATTTTATTATTATTTCTATCAATTTTATTTCGTCAAATTAATGTTAGTTATTTGCTTCCAAATTATGGCTTTGTAGCACCATTAAGTGTAACACACTTGTTTTTATTTATGATGAATGAGTATTTATTCAAAAGTTATTTATGATGTCATTTTACATTTATTATTATTATGCATGTCATATTTCATATTCTAAATGCGAAGATTGACGAGGACTTTCATAATTAAATTAAATGACATTTGTTTAAAATTGAATTATTTCAACGATTAGAGTTAATTAATCAAATGTGATGTCTTGGGATGTTATAGTATGCTTTTTTCACAGTTGTCCTAACTTTCTGAGCATAAACTCAACATTTTGAGCAGTCATACTTGTATTATGATTAAAATTTTACATTTACATATTGTAACATTTTTCCACAATGATGCTTAGTCTTTGTCTCCTTTCAAGAAACATGTTCAATCTTATCACATTCTCATAGATATTCGTTAGTATTATTCATTCAGAATACTTAGAATTTGGTTCAAGAAATTTGTTAGAATTAAAACTATAAGAGTTCTCAAGCTAACACTAGCTTCCCAGTTTAATGTCAACCAAAAAACTTCTCTTGATAAGCTCATCCATTCCATGCTTACTCATATGACATAACCTCATATGCCACAAACGAGTTTGGTCAAGATTTGATATAGACGAAACTGTGACCTACCACTTTGTGACCTTGTAAGATATATAGTTCATTATTCCACTTTCCCTTCATAACTATCAAGGCACCTCTATAAACTCTTTAGACTCCACCCTCAGCTTGATATGTATAACCAATAGAGTCTAAAGTGCTCAAAGAAATTAAGTTCTTTCTAAATTTGAGCACATACCTCACATTAGTTAATGTTCTTACAATACCATCAACCGTCTTGATTTACACTATACCTTTTACTAGCTATGTTACAACCATCATCATTCCTTTTTGAAACTTTGATAGTATCAATCTCTTTGAATGTAGCAAACCAATCTTTGTTTGACATCAAGTGGAAATTACATGCTAAATCAAGAATTCAATCATCATCATTACTATTAGATGAGATAGAGAATATTTCCTCCATCCAATTCTTTTGAGACAACAATTGCTCCACTGAAATTCAAAGTACTCGTTTTGTCTTTCTTAGGCTTTGGGTAGTTTTTCTTCTAGTACCCTTCTCACTTATAGTTATAAAACCTATTACTGTTTTTATTCTTATTACGTGACTTAGACTATCTTCTTTTGAAATTCTTCCTCATTTTCTCCATTCTTCATTTTACCATTCGACTCTTACTTGAGCTAGCACCACCACATAATTGGTAATTTGCCTTTCCAATTCCAATATTGTAAGTTTGTTTTCACTATTTCTGTTTATAATGAACTCTTAGTGAAATTTATTGTGTCTACAAAATTGTCATAAGCTTTCAACAAATGACTAAGAAGAAGAAGAAATTAGTCCTTGTTATCAACCGCAACATCAATATTTTTCAAACTACTTAAAAATAATTTGGTTAGCATTATCAACATGTTTGTGAATGGACTCACCTTCATACATTTGCGTGGTGTATTATTATTTTTTTTCAATTATAGAAGATTATTGATACATTTTGTCATGTATCGGCTTTCAAGCTTTTCCCAAAACTAGTTAACAAACTTTACTCCATAGACTTTTCCTAGAACTTCATCACATAGTAATAACAATATTGAACTATATGTTTTTTTTCATTATCACCTTTTGTACAAATGATAGACAATACGCTAACAACTTTGCTTCTAACGCCATCTCACACTCTTGATGCATAAAGAGAGCAAGAATTTTCATTAGGGATGACAATTGGGCGAAGTGAGCACAGGTAGTAGCCCCTTGTCACCTTCCTCGTTGAATGAAAATTTGCCTCATGTTTGTTCCATACCTACACATGTATCTGTTAAGCAGGTATCCTTAAATTTTATGAATATCTGGAGTATCCATGCATATTTGTTAAAATATAAAATTTTAAATAAAAAGTAAAAAATAAATAAATAAATAAATAATTTTGAAACATATATTTATACTACAAATAAATAATTTGAAATATATTTATACTAAAAATAAATTAGAGTAACTTACTTTGTATATAATTAAGGACATTTAAGTATTTTCTAATTGTGGATATTTGTGAGTACGAATACTTTACTACCCATTCTCGCCTCGTTTATAAGTGAGTAGAAAAAAAAAAGTCAATTTATTTTACTCCTGCAAGTACTCATCTATCCATTTTCAATTCATAGTGGGTAGGGTATTCATGGGTGCGAACTTTTTTTGTCATCCCTAATTTTCACTTGCCACAAGTTGAAGGTATTTTTGTCAATAAATTTCTCATCATCTAATTTTGTAAATGTCATAGCTCTTATTCCAATTTGTTATGAAAAAAAAACTTTAATGAAAAGAATAATTATACAAAATATAAGTGACATATCTGATGTGAGAAAAATGAAATTACAAGGAATTTTTTTTTTAAGAATTTTTATCTTTCACAACTCTCTGCTCTCTAAGCATTGAATTCCTTTTTGTTTTCTTAATTCAATTCTACTATTTTATCTCATGCATTTATTGAATTATTGTAGAATACAAGTTAAGTATTGAACGATAATAAAAACATTCTTATTCTAAATCATTTATTATCAACTATTTATTTCATTAAACTATTAAATCTATTAACTAAAAATATAGAAATAATTCAAATCACAAATAAAAAGAAATGAAAGAAAACTAATATATGATAATTATTTAAACAACATTCTTATAAAAGAATACATTAGTAAATAAAAACAATTTTCTCCATTCAGTTCACTTTTGTTTTAGCGAGTGATATGTGTAATGTGAGGAGCATTATTTTCATCATAGGATGTAACATAACGATACACACGCATATAATAATTCAATCATCAAATTTTCTTTGACACGCAATAATGTTTTTTCCCCTTGGGTTTGTATTAAATTATTCAGTATTCAACTGTGAGATATTACTTTAAAGATAAAATCAATATATCTTATCCTTAGAATTATAGTAACTCTGTTCGAACTAAAAAATAACATATACATACTGCAACTTTTTCCTTGAGTAATATTACAGACATTCAAACTTCAATATAACTTAGCCAGAGACAAATCAACGAGAAATCTCATCACCAATTAAGAAAAACATATGGGATTGTGTGAATACTCCAGATCCTTTTTAGAATGAGAAGAAATGCTGTAATTAAAAATACAAGCAGGGTGGTTCGGCTTTCAATTAGAGAAAAAAGCTTCGCCTGTGGAAAGGCACAAAATTCTTATCCATAGAAGGCAAAGGACAAATTAAAGTATTATTCTTTATTTTCTTGTAGACTGGTCTCGTATCACTGCTGTTAGCACGATATGCAAGTTAAAGGATAAAAATGTGTTTCGGCGTAGAAGTAATATGACATGATTCATGAGGAAATCCATTTTGTATGCAGCTGTCCTTCTTTCTAGGCAAAAAGGTACATTGACCTGAAACCAACGAACGAGTAAATCAAATTATTCCATTTTTATTTTTTTTTTGCTTCAAAAATTATTCCAAATTTTACTATGAACTACTTTTGTAGAGTGCATATTAGTAACAACTAGAAAAATGTTAAATGAATAATGATGAAATAAACAAAAAAAGACGTCAAATGCTTGGTTTTATAATTAACTTTGAATATGTTAGAAATAAAGTGACACACCATTTGTGAAAATTCGTATATGAATTCTTTTGTGATAATTTATTTTAATTTATTTCATTTATAGAATTCTTGAAAATATTTCTTGTACTGCATATAACAATATTCATTCAAATTAAAGAAATTTCATATCACCTAAGTTGTAACAAACTCTTTCATAATATGTAATTATTTATATTCTTTAATTAAATTACACACAAAACCATGTGTCAAATTCAATTCAAAATCAATAATAAATTTCTTTTACACTTTGTTTGTTTGAGATGAAATAGGAAGAAGAGGAGGGCAAAAATGAATCACTTCCACTGTTTATTTAGAGGTAAAATTAACCAACATATAGTGTGTGTGTGTGTTAGTGTTCAGTATTAAGTTATTGGGAAAGGTAGTTAAGTTTAAAAGATGAAGGTGGGAGTATTTTTGGAAGAAAAATTAATTAAAAGTCATGTGAGCAATACATGCTCACTTTTTGTAAGTGTTTTGGACGGGATCTAACAGATAGGCGGGTCAGTGTTACATTTCACATACTTTTAGGGAGTATATTATAATGTGCCAAAACAAATGGATATCGAGCATATTTTCAAAAAAACTAAGGGGGTGTAAGTGTAATTTATTCTAAATTATTTTGTTTTCACAGTCAGATTGTGTCATACTTGAGGAGCAATTATTAGTTGGTTTAGAAACGAGTAGTCCATTGAATAATATACATAGAGCCACTGATGTGATGATTGTTGGATAGATTCTTGTTGTATGTAGCTATAGAAATGTTGGTAAGGGTCGTGTGTTGTTGCCTTGAAGTAGGCTCAAGCATTTTAGCGACAGCCGGTTAAAACACTGGAAGGAGAAACCACAAGCTCAAGATTTCCATTATAATTTTGAAAAGGTCAAGTCGTCTTTTAAATCCATACAATACATAATTTCACTTAAAATTCACTCCTATTTATATCCATATATTCTATTTCTTTCTTTTCTATTCTTTCCTTCATATTTCATAATATTTCATATGATATCTAAATAGGGTGCTAAAGTGAACTTATCTCTAAAATACATAAGGTGTGTATTTACCATTGAATTTTAGTTAAAATCACAATGTGGTTTAAATTTTAGTAAATTAAGATCACAATATACTTTAAATTAAGTTAATAACAAATATATTTTTAATTGTCTACTTTAGAGAAAAACTCACTTTAAAGAAACAGTAAAATAATAATTACTAAAAAAAATTGGTAACACTTAGGTTACATTAGACAAATCCATAGTCTTTTAGGATGATTGATTTATATAAGCAATAGTATAAACATACCAGTACAAAACAGGTTTTTGTTTATCCACTGTTTGGTGAAATTATTCTTTTTTTTTGTTATCAAAGTGATTCTTTATCTTTTGAAAAAAAAGAAGACTTAAATCAAGTTTTTTATATCTTTATCATCGAATTTTTTAATTGAATGAAGACACATATTTATTTATAATTCTACAATATGTATTTAATAGCAGTTATTTATTATTAAAAAAAATACCCATATGTCATCATATAGAATTTGGTGGCAATCATATAAGAAATTTGATCTCGTGCTTATTTTGATTCCAAAAATGTTTTTTTTCTATGATGAATAATTTTTTTTTTCAAATAAACTGATTTTGCTTTAAAGTATTATTCCTGGACCTCTACCCATGAAGCTTGATTACCGAGTACCAAGTTGAGTAGAATGTCAGCCCAATTTGAGAATTGTTGCTACTTAGCCATGATAGGCATGGGCTATGGAAAAAAAAACACGATACATATGGGCTACCTTCAGCGAAGCAGAAAACATATAGGAATAGCCACGTTTGTTTTGTCTTCGATTGATAAAAAAAAACTTGGGCTTAATTGTACTTTTGATCCCTCTATAATTTTTAATTTACAATTTTGGTCCTCTTTTTTTAATTGCACGAATTTTGTCCCTTAATTTTAAAATTAAGCAACTTTAATTCATCCGTTAGTTGATCATTCATTGACTGTTAGTTGACTCTGACATAGCATGGTTAACTATGATGTGACACGATGATGCTGACGTGGGCAGTACATTTGGTCATCATTTTTTTAATTGCACGAATTTAATTCCCAAATTTATAAAATTAAGCAATTCTTGCCCATTAGTTAGTTAACTCTGACATGGTAGTACACATGACATTGACAGTGACGCTAATGCAGTGACAGTCACTACATTAGCATGTTAATGTCACACCAGTGTCACTGTCAATGCCATGTGTAATGTCATGTTAGAGCCAACTAATAGATGGACCAAAATTGCTTAATTAAAAAAAAATGAGACTAAATTCGCACAATTTAAAAAGGTAAACCAGAATCACATGATTTAAAAAGGTGAACCAAAATCACATATTGGCAACCAAAAATGCAACTAAGGCATGTGTACTACCATGTTAGCATAGAACGCCACATCAACATCACCATACCACATCATAGTCAACCATGTCATGTTAGAGTCAAGTAACGGTCAACAGAAAGTCAACTAATAGATGGAGCAAAATTGCTTAATTTTAAAAATTAGGGGACTAAATTCACACAATTTTAAAAAAAGGAAAGCAAAATTATAGATTAGAAATTATAGGAGGATCAAAAGTACAATTAAGTCAAAAACTTAAAATAGATAGTGGAATTGAACTTATCTTTCACTTTTTTGGAGATTGTATACTTTCTAGTTTCTACTCTACATTAGTCTTATTTGTATTTTATAAACCTATGATTAGTGAAAAAATGTACAATTAGTAAAAAAATATAAGACTTAAATATGTTTTAAGTCCTTATAAATATGACTTTGTTTGGTCTTAGCCCTTGCAAAATTTGTTGTTATTTTTATAACTCTGACTTTTTCTTAATATTTTTTTTTTAGTTCTTATCATTAACTCTAGTTAGTTTAATGCTAGCATAGCTAATAAAATGAAGAATATTAATTAAGATAATTAGTTTAATTAAGGTAATGAAAAATATTTTAGATTAAGATAATTAGATTGTTTTAGGTGTGTAATTCAATTAAGTAATGTATTTATTATTTTATATAAATAAGGTAATTACATATAATTTGTTTTTATAATTTATTTTTAATTTTTAATATATTATGAATAGTAATTTTTATTGATTTTAATATTGTTCTTATTTTTTAATTCACTAATTTACTTTTAACATTATACATTTTTAAAAAAGTATAATTTACTCAGACGCTTATAATTTACTTTTAATATATTACTTTTGATGTTATTTTTACATTTTAATTTATTAATTTTGACTAAGTAATATAATTTCTTTTTTTAATATATCACAAGTAGTGATTTTGTCTCTAAAATGACATATATTAAAAGTAAATTATTTATAATTTTTTTTAAAAATACAATATTAAAAGGAAATTAGTGAATTAAAAAGTAAGAATAATATTAAAAACAATAAAAAATCACTGTTCATAGTATATTAAAAATTAAAAAAGTGAATTATATATAATTACTTTATTTATATAAAATAATAAATACATTACTTAATTGAATTACGTACTTAAAAATAATCTTATTATCTTAATTTAAAATATTTTATTATCTTAATTAATATTTTTTATTTTATTAGTCATGTTAGCACCAAACTAACTATAGTTAATAGTAAGGACTAAAAAAGAATACTAACAAAATATCAGGGATTTAAAAGTCACAAAATTTTGCAAGAACTAAAATCAGACAAAGTCATCTTTACAGGAACTTAAAACATATTTAAGGCAAAATGTAATCATCGTTTTAAATTTTTATTGTACATGTATAAACTCTAAATATTTGCATAATTTTGTGTTTTCTTTTTTTATCGCCGTATTTATATAAATAAATAAAAGTTCCAGGTTTTGTTTGATTTAAGAAAATATTATTTATCATTTTTATATTAAATATTTAATAAAAGTATATATCAAAGGCTCATTCTTTTTATTTTGGGATCAATTTATATGGTAGTTTTATAAAGTAAACCTGACTAGTTGGTCTGATCAGTTGAACTAGCAATCCGCCAAGTAAGTGATTGTTTGGATTTCAATTGGAACAGCTCAAAGTACTTTTACTTCCAAAGCAACAAAATCGAATGCCTATAAAACCAATAGAAAAAAAATCTAGTCATTTAACAGTTAACAGTTTCAAGTTTCAACCAATTTTGCAATCACATTGTCTGGGTGGGTTGTTAAAGGAAGATCATTTTCCTTCTTAATGCGGGTGATGTCATGCTTGTTCAAGATATATTAGTGAAACTAAGAACAACTTTAGTGTTAGTGCAAGTTGCTTATTTTTTAAGCAACCATTGCATTTGTATTATAATGTTAAAGTTGGAAAGAGAGAAGAGAGATGCATAAATAAAAAGGGTTGCTATAAATGTTAAAAAAAAAACAAGAGATTATGTGCAATTTCGAGAAACATCAAGAAAAGTTGGTGTAATTTACTCTAAATATAATGATCAAACACAAATGAGTTGAGCTTATATAGAACTTTGCAATGCGTATTGTTGCTTTGATAGGTTTTGGGTTGATTTTTAACCCATATGTTGTATGCCAACCATCTAATCTATATGGCTAAATTGTACTTTTGGTCCTTCTATAATTCTCAATTTGCGATTTTAGTCTCCCTATTTTTAAATCTGTAATTTTAGTCCTCTAATTTTTAAAAAATTTGCAATTTTAACCCCCCCTATTTTTAATTCCAGAATTTTAGTCCTTTAATTTTTAAAAATTTGCAATTTTAGTCCTTTGATTTTAGACTAAAATTTTTAAAACTGTGAAAATTTGCAATTTTAAAGGGTCTAAAGTTGTAAATATTTAAAAATTAGAAGACTAAAATCCAAAATTAAAAATAGGAGGACCAAAATTACGAATTTTTAAAAATTGGTGGACTAAATTCGCAAAATTAAAAATAGGAGGACCAAAAGTGCAATTTTGCCAATCTATGGCTTTGTTGTTCAAATAATATTAAATAGATAAATGATAGAAATAACAACAATAATAATATTTTTATTTAGATGATGTAATTTTTTTAAAATGTTTTGTTTTGGAGGTCACCTCGACCTCCAAGCTCTTATGTTGGTATTGCTTCCTTCAAGCAATACCGAGTTGGGTGCAACTGTTTTGGGGATTATCTTGACCCCTAATCACTCAAGCCAGTTTAGCCCTCAACAATCGTCTTCGAACACTTAACATCGGCACCTGATCCTAACCTGACCACACCAAGATAAAGGCTGACACATCATGAACCCGTAGATTTCAACACCCAAACGCGCTTAGCCACATGGTATCCCACTTGGCACTCAAGCAACCTCAACAACTTTTCTCGCCAAAAGCCTCTATATAAAGCGCTCCCCTTACCAAGTACTTATATAGCCATTCATTCTCCCATTTCTCTCTCACTTGCTAATTTTGGCATTGGAGTCCTTGCAGGTGCCGCAACTAGAAACGTCACGCACCATTGTATGTATCGCCATTGTAGCTCACCAGAAACTCAGTCTTTACATCCCTCGTGCCTACCTCAACATGTTCTATTATTTATTATTTTGCAATGGATCATATTACTTAACGGGTTAATTATGTTTTTGGTCCCTCATTTTTTGTCGATTTTCGTTTTTAGTCCCTCATAAATTTTCCGTCCGTGTTTTTAGTCCCTACCGTTAACTTGAACCGTTAAGTGATGACGTGGCTCCACATGGGCTGCTACGTGGACTACTAGGCTGACGTTGTAACGCCCGGCCGCTTTCAGGATGAGTGACTGTCCCCACAAACCAACACAAGACTTTTCAGCGTGCTTTGTCCTCACTCACACGCTTCCCGGGAAACTTCCCAGTAGGTCACCCATCCCTAAATTGCTCCAAGTCAAACACGCTTAACTATGAAGTTCTTAAGTGATAGGCTACCGAAAAGTAGATGCATCTTGATGGTATAGGTAGCACTTATTAATTCCTTTAAGCTATTCTTAACTGTACAGTCCCATACCCACACAGCCTCTGGATCCCTCTCGTTCGGGTGTGTATTCGATTCATTCATGTACCCCTCCCGCTGGAAGCCTGCCAGGAGCTGCTCATTGTCCGTGCCTCATCTCTTTTGTACCGGCGATCATTCTCCGCCCTAGTCAACGCCTGGGATGTTACAGACGTGGTAGCCACGTGGCAATTTTTTTTTAAAAATAAATTGATAGAAAATGTAAATTATGAAAATGGTCCCTCATTTTATCACGATTTACGTTTTTAGTCCCCCAAAAAAAAGTTTGACCGGTTTTAGTCCCTCAAAATTTTTTCATTCATGTTTTTAGTCTTTCCCATTAACTTACACAGTTAAACTTTAATAATTAATCAATTAATTATTATTTACATTCATACAAGTTTTTCCTCAAATTTTATTTTAACCAATAATTTATTAATTAATTATAGCTCAAAAGCTTATCACAACACTTCTCTTACCTCTTCATCGCTATGCTTCAATAATTCAAGGTATTCGTAATCTCTTATGAAAAGACTAACAATCTAACCTCTTTGATTATCCTTTACAAGTAATCTTTTTTTTTTCTTTTTTTTTGTATTTTTGTTGTGAAATAATGTGTAAAATAATAATATGTGAAAATAATAATTGATTAATTATTAAAGTTTAACTGTGTAAGTTAATGGGAGGGACTAAAAACATGAATGACAAAATTTTGAGGGACTAAAACCGGTCAAACTATTTTTTAGAGGACTAAAAACGTAAATCGTGTAAAATGAGGGACCATTTTCATAATTTACATTTTTTATCAATTTTTTTTTAAAAAAATTGCCACGTGGCTATCATGTCAGCCTAGTAGTCCACATGGCAGCCCATGTGGAGCCACGTCATCACTTAACGGTTCAAGTTAACGGCAGGGACTAAAAACACAGGCGGAAAATTTATGAGGGACTATGACCAGTCAAAATATTTTTGAGGGACTAAAAATGAAAATCGACAAAAAATGAGGGACCAAAAACATAATTAACCCTTACTTGACCATAATAATTTTATTTTATTATTTAATTTATGTAATTAAAAACATATTTATTATTATTGATTCAATTGTAATTTAATCACAATTGGACTAATAAATCATGAACTATTGCTCTTATAAGTTTAATCATTGTTCTAATTTTAAAACATTGATATTTAATACTCACAACAAGAAGTTTAGGATTTTTTTATTTTAAAAAAGTATATACACCTAGTAAAAAAGATAGAATGTAATATATTTCTAATTTATTTAGCAATAATGTTCTATACTTTAATATATTTTAATGTAAATAAATTTTTTAGCAATGATAAACAATTATCAACAAGTGCCTTGGAGAAATGACTTTTCACTATTAGAGATTCCTATCGTTAATGATAACTAATTTTGAACACCTTACTATCAATTTAAAAAGATTGAAGGATGGAATGAAATTTTTAACATCCCTAATATTGATTTAGAGACTTTACTTAAAATTTTAAATTCATCTTTTAAGTCACATATGTTAATAATAAAGGTTCAAAACTAGTCACCAATTATGCTAAAAGTTGTAGGGGGAAAAAAAATTGTCCTTAAGTTTGTTCGCATTAAATGAAGTAAATTATAGTGCATATTGCTCCCTCAAAGAAGATAATTCATTTTTTTTTTCAAAATAAATGATAGAACAATACAATTTAAGCATATCTCAAGAAAAATGTGTAATTTATCCTAAAATATCATTGTGAGGCTCGATTATAATTACTTACCACGGATAAAACATTTGTTTATAATAAAAAAAAGTGTAATTACTTATTTCATCTATTAAGAAAATTAGACATTGCAATTTAAATGAGAGGGCAATGCCATATTGTGATTTTTTAAATTAAACGAATAGACATAATAACTCAAACATATATCAAGAAAATATAATTCAAAGTGAAATCTTATTTAAATCCTCAAAAGATGAACTTTTTATCAATTTAGTCCCTTAAAAATAAATTTTATCAATTTAATCCTTAAGAGTTGAAATTTCTAATGTTTTGTGTCCTCCATCTATTCATACATAATGGCGTTAATTTTGCTTGCTAAGTTGTGTTTGTGACAATAAATGGCATCAACATCATCAACATGACTTAAGTCCATCAATTAAAAACCCCCCAAAACCCAATCATCCACTGTCTCAGTCGCCACCAACGAACCCTATTCTCTGTTTGCTGCCCCTAACAATTACCGTGTATCGCCCCCAACCCCTCAGACAAACCTTTCATTGGATGAAACTGAAAACAATGGTGGAGGATTTGATTTAACTTGGTTGTCTGCTTTTCCTTACGTTTCGGTTGCTTCAACGTCCAACTTTATATGGGATCATCTTCTCTTTGTATTTTATAGCAATAGATTTGATGAATGGAAATAAAAATATAATCAGAGGAATATCATGTCATTTTTAACTAAATTATGTTTAGAAAGATTCAAAGAAAATGTCGTTACGTTTAAGATATAGGAATTGAAATACTGAGAATTTTAACATATAAAAAATAGGTTTAATTGCACATTTCACACTCATCTTTTATGATTTTGTAATTTTTGTCACTCAATTATTTTAATTGTATATTTTGTCCTTCATCTTTTATGATTTCACAAACTTTGCCATCTAATTATTTTATTTGTACATTTGTCACCTAACTTTTAAAATTTTACACATTTTGTCACTCTTGTCCGAAGTTGTTGACCTATGATGTGACATTTTGACTTTTGACATGACAGGTTAATTACTAACATGATAAGTTGACCGCTAATATAAATTGATGGTGTAGTAGACTGATGATAACGTAACAACTAGTCATGTTAGTGGTCAACCGACCACATATCGATCAACTTAATGATGTCAAATTAGGTGTCAGATAAGATGACAAAATGCGTGAAATTTTAAAATTAGCAAAATCGTGAAATATAAGAGATAAAGTATGTAATTAAAATAATTAGGTGGTAAAATTTGTGAAATCATGAAAGATATTGCTTTTTTTTACGCATATTTTTTTCATGGAGATAATCCGTTTCAACTAGTTACGTTTCTGGATTCCAAACCGAAACATCTCTCATCCATCCTGAAGGTATATATACCGAGAAAGGTGTGAAACCAATATTACTCCCACAATAAATTAAAACATGGCATTAATCTTTTTGCTATATGATTTGCATCTATTTATTGTCCATTGATTACACATGGTAAGGGAATAAAACATAAAGTAATCGATTGAGACACATGGCATTAATTCTCTCACATGTGGTGGGACGCCTGCCAGTCTGCTAGTGTGACACCTTCCTTCCACCATGAAATGCTCTCCCTCTCTCTGTCTTTCTCTTTGATAAGAAACTTAGTGGGGGTTCTGTTATCCTTTCTCATAATTGACTCTGCCAAGGGCTTAACTATGACCTCTCTTGTGGTATCCATTAGTTTGTTTGTTTTTTTCTTTTTGGTCACGGGGTAAAGAGAAACTGAAATTAAGGGGTACGTGGTGTGTATATCTCGTTGGAAATTGAATGTCCCATACAAACTTTGTGTCCATTTTTCTTATTACAACATGTAATATATAAGTATTTGTCATTTGTATGTTGGTCACATCTTCTGCCAAACCCATCATGGTCATCAGTATGGGCCAGTTTCTGTTCTCTTTCGTTCCCTCTATGGAAGAAAATACCAAGACCCTATGCTAGCTACACGATTGTGCATGTGGGTTGACCATCTAACTCGTCTTTTCTGTCTCTATCAACGCATTACTCGACTCATTAGGCTCTACAAATGTCTTGAAATCATGTTCCATATCAACTCCATGTTGACAAGGAAAATGAAATCTTTGTTGATCTAGGGTGCGTGGTTTCAAGCATTGTGGAAGTTCTGTACCAACCCACATGTCCCCTTCTACACTAAGGTAGTGTATGCCCCTCACCTCCCCCAAATCTCGAGAAATTATTATATGGTCTCAAATTACTATGTAGTCATGGTTTCGATCAATTTGTATGTGATATTTAATCAAATTTTTTGATTTTAAAAAAAATTAATAAAACTTGATTATAGATAACGTAAAATTGGTTGGGACCATGGTGATCCATATCATGTAATAATTTTTCCCAAATCTCCACTTGCAGGAACAAATAAGTGCTTCACGTATACATATAAATGTCAGAAAACACCAATAGAGCCAGTAAGAATTGCAATTGCATATATGCCCAATGGTAGTGGCAGTGGAGTCCCTACTTCTAGAATATCGTTTCTCCTCCTCATCTTCAACAATTACTATCATATATTAATGTAAATTTTTATTTATTTACTTGTAACGGAGAAAGTTGTATTAATGTTTCGGGTTTTACTCTTTTAATTTCATAACCGAATGATGATCAGAGAAAAGGGGAATTTTGATTATGTGCACTCATATGTGCTATTTGATATGATAACTAATTTTTACAATTGTATATTTAAGTGGCCCGATCCAACTTTTGTTAGCAAGTCAAATGTGGTAGATGTGTGCTGCTATGATTACAGTGTGGTGTAAAATGTCGTAGATTCCCATAATGATGAGTTTCTTAAAACAGGTAAAATAATATTACTAATTACCAAATAATCGGATAAAGTTGTTCTATAGTTCGTAGTTAATTGTATAAACCAAATTTTACAAACCCAAGCACCAACACAAACACATTGTCAGTGCAAGGATATAGTTAACATAAGTTGAAGTCCAAAACCATGTGGAAAGAATTGCTTCTCCTCTAAATTAAAAGCATGAGTTTGTTGCTAGTTTCAAAAGGTCTGAAGCAAATTGTTGTATTGTACTTGTGTGTTCTAGGTTGGGAATTCATTTAATGTGGTGAGCGTTAACATTATCATTAGGGTTTTTCTTAATAAATGTTGTAAGAATATATATTAATTGAAAATTAATAAATCAATATCTTTTTTTAAAAATTATGATCAGTATGCATTGATAGTAAGTTACATTTCTGAAAAATGTTAATTTGTAAAATCTGCACAAACTGTGTACATCAAAACTTATTTTATATATATTTTAATTATTTAAATTATATTTATTGAAAAATAGTATTGATCTACGCTTGTTGTTCCTGCATTTCGTATTACTGCTATTTGTACTAAATGGCAGCATAATTTTTTTTTTTTTTTAATTTTTTAATCGTGTTGACACTGAGAAATGTAGCATTATTGTAAGATGAAAATTTAACATTGTATAACTCCGGAGGTAAGAAAATAAAGAATGGTAAGTGAAAAGAAAAATTTTGATGTCTACGTGCGCATCACTAAATTAACCATGAAAGTTGGAGTCCTTCTCGCAAACCCACTCCCCTGTTTTTTTATGAGTTTGTACTTGTCTTGGGGTCACAAAAAGTTTGGAAGCCTTTGATATAAATGAAGTTTCAAAAGGAAATTATCGAGAGAGAAAAAAATGTTTCAAAAGGAACCACCAAAAGAAGGTGGTGCAGGGCCAAGGCGATCATTCTTTTTTCACTTGAAATACATTTTTAGTTTTTGTTAAAAAAGAAAGAAAGAAATACAGTTTTATTTAATACAGCACGAACTTACAACTTACAACACTCCATTGGAAATTTATAAAAGATATAAAAAAAAATTGTGAAAATAGGAGAGGAATAGATGGTTAAGGGGTTGTTTAGTTTATATTTTAGTAAATTTGATTTTGAAAAAATTGATTTGAAAAATCAATTTATGTTTAAGAATGATACTTTAGAAGGAAGTTCTGATTTTGTTTGAATTGTATATTAAAATTACTTTTTTAATTGTAAATATAAATATATTTCTTATAATTTTGCAAGTCTCGCACCCCTTAAAATAAATTATATTATATTCAAGGAAAAGTTAAAACTTTTTAATTATCTTAAATTTAAGTTCATTTAGTATAAAAATAATTTAAAAAATAAAAATTAATCAAAAGGTATGTTGTTACTGTACAAATCAATTTTAAGTGCAGCCAAACTAATTCATATAATAATCAAACAAACACCACCAAGTGGATCGTTTTTAAGACTTTAGCAGTTAGCAATGTGAATGAATCATAATTAACTACACATTTTTACTTTTAATCGTGTGCATATTAAATTTGATAAAAAAAATGAGATTTGAATTTAGGACTTTATTTCAAAAGATATAAATGACTTAGGGTGTGTTTGGATTACAGTTGCATCCAACTGTCCAACGTTGAACTCAATCCATCCTTCACATAGCTTTTCTTTTTGTGCATTGGAAAGTGTAAAACCTCCATTCAACGTCATTCTAACGGATTTCCAAACACACACTTAATTAGTTTAATACCTTGAAGATATGTGGAATACAAGTAAAGATGTTTTGTGAGAGACTTTAGAATTTTATATACTTCTATTACCTCATTCAAACTTTTGATCTAGTGAAATTTTAAGATCTTAACTCGTTTTTAAGCTCAAAGTAGTTATGGAAATTAAATCTAAACTGGTAGATATCTCTTTGACCTTAACCCAATTTGATTAAAAATATATACTTTAATTGGTTTTAGATTCAGGTTCTAATTCTCTTTGATTTACAAAAGTGGAATCGAGGCAAGTCTATAAATATTCATCCTGAATTTGTCCCACAATGTATATTATTTTATAATTTTTTTTCCTTCTTTGCCTCTTGTAAGTGGTAAGTGTTACTTTAGTCGACATAATTTGTTTCTTAAACTCTAAACTCTTGCAAACTCTTGTTTTTTTCCTTTTGCTAGAGACAAAACCCTTTTTAATGAACTCCACCACAATATGAAGTTGAATGTCTTCAAACAAATATAGTACTAATGTTATCTTTTTGTAAAACTTGGCCAAGAAACTTTGTGACATTTTGCCAAGTTGCTAGATAACCATTGTCATCGTGTTAGAATCCTTGGGAGATTGTCTTTCAATCATGAAACGTCAATAAAATGTTGCAATAAGGTCATCCCAATTGTGAACCAACCTCTAAAAGAGTGATAAAAATCAACTAAAGAGCTTATCCCCCCAAGGTACTTGGGAAAGTTTTGCACACTATTACATCTAGTGCTCTAATAAACAACATCCAAATACTTACTAGGATTCTTTTCCCCTGCATAAGATTCAATGGACAAAGGAGCTCAATGTTAATATGCTACCTCCACAAAAGTAATGTGCTCAGCAAAAAGATACTAGAAAGGAACAAATCTTGATCCAACAAGACAAGTGAGGTGTGAAGCTCCCCCTTGAGCTCGATACATGTTAAGTAGAGGCCTAAACATGTGTTAGCTAGGACTAGGAGTTATAGCATTGTACTAAGGTTTCTCATAGTGAGGTTGGCCTTATTGATGATGTTCTTGATTTTAAGACAACGTAAGTTCCAATTGCTTTATACATTGTTGTAAATCATTTGTTGATGGCCAAAATGGCTTCGAATGTTGTTGCAACTCGATTACTTGCTCCTAAAGATGATGTCTTAACTTATATTTAAGATCAGCCATGGTGAGGTTGTTCTCGACTATGCCCTCACAAGTCAGATGTAGTATTAGTGAAAGGGGGCGAGATGGGGTTGAGTCGACATGAAGGTAATGATGTGAGTTCACCTCCTTGATGTGACAATCTAGAATGGCCATAACTTGGGTAGTCTAATGTTTGGTATTCACCATACTGAAGGGTAGGAATTAAATTTACTAGATTCTCATAAATGACACCAATGTTATGTACGAGGCTGGATGTTGACCTTGACTAAACTCTATAAAGGCTTTAAACTGAGGTGTGTTCCCCATTTATCGAGATCCAAAGTGTACAAACAGTGGTGTTGCATTCTTTCGTGATTGAAATGTCATGGATAAGGGGTGGGTACCTGCAAAAGGTAATCCAACAATTAAGTCAATAATAATTTTACTAGAGTGACTACATATAATAACTTCTTATCTAACATTGTGACATTGGTTGTATTTATAGGAGTCTAAGATGAGCTAGATTCCTTGGCACGAGGCTTAAGGCCTTTCAGAGGCAATATTACACTATTTTTGTGTAGTGATTAGGTACCTTTACTATTTCCAAATACATTGCAAGAATCCTATGCTTAAGTAATGATGTTGACCTCGATTTACACTTAGCAAATTGGGTTGGTCTAATGCTTTAAGTTTAGATGGCCAATTATATAAATTGGGCTTTAAGCCCAGTCTGGAACACAACACATCCGAGTTATGTCTACTTGGCTTGGTGATCTCAACACTAATGAAGTTTAAAAACATTTTTCTTTTAAAAGGTGGACTTAAAGAAAAAAAGTTTAGGGTTGAGGGCGAAAGGGGTAGGAATGGAGGGGTGGGGGCAAAGAAGGAGGGAGAAGGGGCAGCTAGTATCAGGGCCAAAGAGGAGGGCGAAGCAGATGGGGCAGTGGAGGCAGGGAGGCAAAAGAGAAGCGGCCAGTGATGGAGCTTGAACCGATAATACAAACGAGGACTAAGGCTATAACAGTGATGAAGACGGGTAATGGCACTATAATGGTGATAGAAACGAATCTTGGGATTTTACCAGTGATGATGGGCCTTTAGGGTGGGTACGAAGATGGTTGGTGGGCTATGGTCATGTAAGTGATGGAGGTGGGTCGTGTGATGGGTATGGAGACGACGACTAGGGTTATGGTTATTTTGGTAATAAGTGGTGGCTATGGTGGTGACGAAAGGGGCTATGACTATGGTGATGATGAAAGGGGCTATGACTATGGCGATTATGAAAGGGTCTATGACTATGGCAATGATGAAATTAGGGACGAGGGCATTGATGCTATGGAGGCAAGGGTAGCGGGGCTAATGATTGTGGTGGCATTAGAGGTTGTGGCGGTGGAGAGAGGTGGTTAGGGAGCGGGCCAAGATGGGGCCAGTGGCAATTACTAAGACAGTTGCTAGGGTGGTGATGGTCGAGACAGGGGCAAGGACATGGATATGAATGGGGACACAGTGATTGGCATTGGCCATGACGCCAGCAACACCAATTTTAGTGGAGGGAGAGCTTTGAGCTCTTACAACTATTAAGACAAATATTTAGTTAAATTTTTTAATCTCTGTTATTAGGAGTAGATTATTTTTTTAAAAATTGAATTTAAAATAGTATTAGGTTTTAATGAATTTATTTATTATTTTTAAAATTCTTCACTCCATTAGACTTATGCATTTGTTAAGTTAATTGTTAACATTTGTTAAGTTAATTGTTAACATATATGCCTCATGCATCAAAAGGTGTTCAAAGACAAAGGTTTATTTTAGCCTTATATCTTTTTTTTTATCACACACTTTAAGACATTGATGGAATCTAAACATGTTATAGAAAGTGGCTTTCAAGTAGCTCAAGCTCATCAACCATGGCTGTCATGTTCATCATTCTTACTTCCCTCTTATCAGGGATATTGGATCTCCTATACTCTTGCTCGTCCTACTCTTGCCACCGTGTTCAAAAAGATTAATGCATTCACTCATGCTTTAGATAAGCATGGCACATCTTTAGATTTAGGCCTTAAAGTTTTTGACATTCTTACATATTTTCTCTTTTTCCTAATGATGGCTAATGCTACTTGCACAGTGTATAGTTGTTAGGTGACTTTTGTTCTCATTTGGTCTTTGACAAGTCCTTTTTCAAATAAAAAAATTATTATTATCTATGAATGAAGGAGCACGACAAAGGGTGGGCTAAATGGGATGGTGGGGCAGAGGGGGTGGTAGAGTCTAGGACAATAATGCAAGTGGGAACTGGGACTATAACGATGATGAAGATAGGTGCTAGGGGCTATAATGGTGATGGAAACGTGTCTTGGATTATGAAGGTAATGGAGACGAGCTTTGGAGTAGATATGGAGACAGTGGTTGGGGTTATGGTAATATCGGTGATATAAGAAGGCCTTGGGATGGGTATGGAGATGGCGACCAGGGTTATGGCCATTTTTGGTGATGGCGGCAACTATGATTATGCTGATGACAGAGGTGGCTATGACGATTATGAAGGGGGCTATGGCTATGGCAGTGATGAAAGAGATTATGACTATGTCGGTGATGAAATTGGGGATGGAGGAATTAATGCTATGGACAAAGGGGAGGCAGAGGCAATGATTGTGGTGACACCAGAGGATGTGGTGGTAGGAAGGGAGGTGGCTTATGTGCAAGCCGAGATGAGGCCAGTAGTGGTTGCCTAGACAATTGTAAGGATGGCAATGACAAAGACGTGGACGAGGACTTGGACACAAATGAGGATGGTGGCATTGGCCATGGCGGTGGCGACGACAATTCTAGCAATGGGAGCACTTCGAGCTCCTACAACTGTTAAGACGAATATTTAGTTAGAGATTTTAATCTTTGTTGTTAGAAGTAGATTATGTTTTTTAAAAATTATCTTCAAAATTGTATTAGGTTTTGATGAATTTGTTTATTATCTTTTTAAAATTCTTCACTTTAGGAAACTTGTGCATTTGCTGAGTTCATTGTTAGCATATATGCCTCATAAATCAAAAGGTATTTAAAGACATGTGTTTATCTTAGCCTTATATCTTTTTTTTCTCACACACTTTGGGACATTGATGGAATCTAAACTTGTTATAAAAAGTGACTCTCGAGTAGCTCAAGCTCATTAACCATACCATGTTATAAAATAATGGAGGTGGAGGCAAAAGGGAGAGGTATATGAGGAAGGTGCAAGGGAAAAAGGGAGGTGGAGAGGGAGAGGGAGAGGGGGAGGTGCAGGTGGAGGGGGATAGGGATGGGAAAGTAAAGTGTGTGCTAAGAGAGAGGGAGAGAGAGAGAGAGAGAGGTGGAGGTGGAGAGAGAGAGGTAAACGAGGAGTTGTAGGTTGGCAGAGAGAGGGGAAGTGAGAGGGAGGTAGAGAAGGTGGAAAGGAAAGGGGAAAGAGGTGGAGAAGGAGGGAGGCAGAGAAGGAGAAAGGGGAGGTCTAGGTGGAGGGGTAGAGGGGGAAGGTTGAAGTAGAGTTGGAGAAAGAAAGAGGAAGATGAAATGGAGGGAAGGGGAGGCAAAGAGGGAGAGGGGGAGGTGTAGGTGGAGAAAGAAGGTAAGGGGAAGGGTGGAGGGGGAGGTGTAGGTAGACAGGGAAAGGGGGAGGGAGAGGAGGTGGAGGGGAAAAGGATGCGTGGAAGGAGAAGGGGGATGGGGAAAGAGAGGGAGATAGGGATGGGGAAAGGAGAAGAAAAGGGAGGTGTAAGTGGACAAGGAAAGGGAGAGGGAGAAAATTGAAGGAGGTGAAGGGGGAGGTGTAGTTGGAGGTGGATGGGGAGAGTAAAGGTAAGGGGGAGAAGAAGAGGTGGAGGGAGGGGGGCGTGGAGGGAGAAAGGGGAAAAGAAAGAGAGGGAGATGAGGAGGGGAGAAGAAGGGGGTGAAAGAGGGAGAGGATGGAAAGAGAAAGAAGAAGGAATTGTTTTTGTTATAAAGACTTGTTACTAGAGTTTTCATCTTAATACAATCTTTTGTTGTTTATAAAGACATGAAATTAATTTTTTTGTTTATAGTTTTTGACTTGTACCTTTTGTTAATGATTGGTTAAAAAGCTATGTTTCTTTGTTACTGTTAATTCAAGTTATTATTCTTGGATTATTCTACTTATTTATTATATGATCTCACATCTTTTTGAAATTGAATTCTTATGAAGTTTTTCATTTTTTTAATTATTATTTAATTATGCTTTTTTTATGAAATTAATAAAAGTGAGATAGATAGTTCATAAAGTGGGCTAAACATCCCATAAATTTGGTTGACCCTCTTTATGAGCCAAGTTGGTCAATTAAAGAATGATTAAATTTTAAAAATATAAGGCTTATGAGTTGGCTCTAACTCATAAGGCCCTATGAAATTTTCTTTATGTGATCCTTTTTTAGTCCGAGCCCATGGGGGGTAGAGCCAAGTGGGGTGTGGTGGGCCAATTTGATAGCTCTACATAATACACATAGGTTGTGACAACCCACTTTTTCCCCTATAGTTAAGAGCAAGTAGGTAGACATTACCTATAAGTTCTCCTTAAAAATGATTTCACTTGCAAGGGAATCTGGAGCTTCTGGATCAACATCCAATCAGTCAATCACCTATAACCCAAAGGTCATCAACATTTGTTATAGTGAACATACACACTTAATTCCCAAACTTAACCGAATATGAACCTATTTTTGTATAGGATCATATTTTTCTATCTTCCACAATTGAATTAATGAGAGGAACTTGCATTATGGACGTGACATCCTCTTCATGAAATAATGCATGGATCAATTAACTATCCAAGTGTCATTGATTGGCATGATCAAGTCTTTTACTCTGAGGCCCTCTAACTTAGCGATGGGGGGTGTTTGAATGGTTAGCTTTTGGGTACTTTTTAGCCAAGGCTCACCCCAAACCTTCATCTTCTCACCATTGTCAATCCGCCGTATGAATTAATAAGTATCAATCCATAATAAAGTTATTAAAATTAAATAATATGTATATGCTAGGACAATTGATCCAATTGTGTCCTGCATGTCCAAATTTAGAATATTGAACAATTTTTTATTCAAAACTAAATGTTATATTCAACTCAAATGGTTGAATTAAGGAATTAAACAAAATTTAGATACAGTTTTTAAAGTATTTTTAATATTATTTTCTAATTACAATTAAATTTCTACTTTTGTAACCTATGTTGACATTTAATATAAATCATTGTTATGCAAATATTGAAATGAAACTTTAATTTTGATGAGATAATAATATCCAAAATACTTTAAAAAATTATATCTAAGTTTTACCTTAAGGGGGTGTTAGGTAGGAGAATTCTTTTTAGTTTCCTAGGATTCTTAAGTTGAATATGTTAAATTTTTATGTTTAGTATAAAGATTTTAAAAATCATTCTCAGGAATCTAACATTCTCAGAAATTGTTTTTTAATTAAATTTTTCACTAAAACTTTTCTATGAGAGAGGATGAAAATCCAAGATTTTCATAAAGGAGAAAAGTTATTTATTATTATGTCTCTTATTCTCAAAAATATTTTAGATATACAAAACATATTTATGACATTTCTAGAAAACATAATTTTCAGGAAATATAATTCTTAAGAAACATGATTGACAAAATTGAAAAAAGATTTCGTATACCAAATACTCCCTAAAAGATAAAGTCGACTTTAAGACATCTCTAAATACAAGTAAAATGCTGGACAGATATACTATATTTAAAAGAAGAATATATTACCCTTTCCAAAACTAGTAAACTAAATTAAATATATTATTTAAGAAATGTAGCTACATTAAATATTTGAAGGAAGAATTTTGTCACTTATAATAATTACATGATTGAGCAAAATTGTCTATCACAAAATATATGTGGCTTCATACTAAAAAATAAAAAATAACTACCACTAAACATAAATTGTGTTTAGTACCGTTGGAATTCTGCATCCCTTTGTATGTAATTGTTGTTCTTTTTCCCGGCTGATGATGATCCCGCAGGCTTATAATTCACATTTTTTTATTAATTAATTACAGAATAATCTACCAAAATAAACTAATTACATGATAAGAACACGAATTATGCTCATTTTTTTTCTTCTTTTAATTAAATACGCATGCCATCGACCGCTCAGCAACAAGACGTCAAGACCCACGTCGAACCCGGTTTGATAATGTTAAAAACAGGGCCAAGCCGGGGGCGAGTTGCGACATGCATGATGCATGCATTCATGTCATGACCCATGACATGACCCCATACGCTTTTGAATGCCTTGTGCCACCCACGTTTTCGATTCGAAGCGTGGTTCGCAATCGCGTGCGTTCATGTGCTCCACCGCCACCATGTGACCCAATCACTTACCGTTGATAGAGTTGACCGTCAAACCATTTTTCACCGTCAGATCTTAGACCATAGGATTCTGATGCTGTCCAAACCGTTTAGATTTGTTGTCTTTCTTTTTGGCAGAAGAAGTGGGCCCCCCGCAAAAGCAAAAGTGTGTGAACTGCGGAATTGTATCTCAAGCAGCAGCCGCACCTCGCCCCTTAACTCTAGAGAGAAACGTCAGTAAAATATATATATATATATATATATATATATATTTTGGTATAAAGTAAAATATTTTTATTAAATAATTTAAAATTATTCTTCATTAATAAGTTTAATACAAAATTTAGAACAAATAACATTATTATTTTCTGCTATTTAGTCAAATTTTTTTGATATCTTTCTTTTTTATCCCTATATTAACTTGATCAATTGTTTAAAAAATACTATACTTACATCTCTTATATATTATACTAATTCTTCATAATTATTTTAAAATATTACATCGTATATTTCTATAAAAGATATTGTTAGAAACTCACTATAATCGGCTTAGTAGTAGAAAGTTTAGATAGTATATACAAGATCTTAAGTTTTAATCTTGTTGTTATCATTATACACATAAAAAAAAAAAGAGATTGTTATAAAGGTTAGAAAAGTAAAGAATTGTGTGTAATCTCTGAAAGGTTTAAGAGAAATTAGAATAATTTGTTCTAAAATTTCTTTTAATAAAATATTAAAAATAATGTCATTGATATTTTTAAAATTGTTATATTCCACTTTAAGAATCAGCACTATCGCTATGCGTGCTCTCGCACGACAAGTGGAGGACATTGGGGTGGGTTCCTTCCTTACTTGAAATGTCCAGATTCAAGCCTTTATTGTTATTTTATTAGATCTTGTACATAGCTGCAAAACTAGCAAAAATTCTCATACCGGTGTGCTTGTTTTGTCCAGCTGTGACGCTGTCACAATGTCGCATCTACTAGTAATCGTAACAAGAACTTCACCAAGATCTTATACTTATAAATTTTTTTTGTTTTAGCCTTTATATTTAAAAATTTTAAATACTTATTTGATGTTTATATTTATAAAAAAAATTTGTTTTAGTCTTTATACTTAAAAATATTTTTTTTTAGTTTTTATACATATCATTTTTAATTTTTTTAATCCTTGTCATAGGGATTAAAAGAGATTAAAACGATATCTGTAGAGACTAAAAAAAATTAAAAATAATATATGAAGAGACCAAAAGAAAATGTTTTTAAATAAAGAGACTAAAAGAAAAAAAGTTTTGTAACTATAGAGACCAAATAAATAATTAAACTATATTTATATAATAATTTTTTTCTTTTATGATTAATATTACTATTATAATAACAATCATGTTTTATTAATTGAGTTTAATAAATAAGTATTTTCAATGTAAAAACAAAAATTATATTGTCCACCAGGGGCGGGGCCTCTTATAATAGTTAGGTAGCTTTGACTGTAAAAAAATTATACACACAAATATTTATATATAAGTTTATTTTAAAAGAAAAAAAAACATATACACACAAATGTATATATAATTTTTTAATAATAATTTTATATACTTTTATTTCTTTGTAACATTTTTTTTATTTTTTTTTCCTTTCTACCTATGTCTTTCTTTTTATCACATCTCACATTTTCTCCCACTCCTCTTCATTTTTATAATTTTTTCTTAATTAAATTAAAACCCTGACCCTAACCCATAGGTTGAAAAAAATTATCCTTACTTTGATTTTATAAATAAAAATGACATTTTAAGGTCTTGTTTATTAATCAATATTTAGAACATATAAGAAATCATAAAAATTAAAGGTTTTTATTGGAAATTATAATAGAAGTATTTTCCCTTTTTACTACTTAACTCAAGATATCCTTTAACTGAGAGTCAAAAACTAATATCTTGAGATGCTAAAATTTATTAAAGAGGTTAATCTTTCCTAATATATGTTATTCCATACACACAAACTTGAGAATCAAACTTCTGACCATATGTTTAAAAATAATGATTATCTACCAATCATATCACACAAGGTTAGTGTAGAAGCATTTCCTTTATTCTTACTATAAATCACTTTTAACTATTTCATTGAGATTAAGAAAAATTGTTAAAATTAGTTAATAACCTTAGCTTTATAAAAAATAATCCAAACTTTTAAAATTATCCTCATTTAAAAATTCACAAATTTATCATTTTTTCTCTACCTTAATTATCTCTTTAACATCTCATTAATTTCTCTCTTTACATAATTATTTTTTGCAGCATTCTCTCTAAATAACAATTTAACTTTTCTAAAAAAATATTTCTCTCTTAATAGATTTTTCTAA
This sequence comes from Spatholobus suberectus, assembly GCA_004329165.1. Taxonomy (NCBI): domain Eukaryota; kingdom Viridiplantae; phylum Streptophyta; class Magnoliopsida; order Fabales; family Fabaceae; genus Spatholobus; species Spatholobus suberectus. The sequence continues at coordinate 16,196,731 of CM014731.1, read as the reverse complement.
GTATTCGAACAATTTTGAATACGCAAACGAGTATCTTCATCTGTACCAGCCTTGAATGCTGCAAAATAAATCAATAATTTTTTTAAAAAAATTATATTTATATAATATATTTGTCCAATTTTTTATATAATAAAAGCTAAAAAGACATAATAAAAATAAAATAAATAATATGATAGAAAAATAAAAAGTAATAATTTTATTATAAAAACATTATAAAAAATATTATATAACTATTATAACTTAAAATTTAAGTAGAATTTATCCTATCTTTTTGAGTTTATTTTAACTTAAAAGGAAATTTTGAGTCAATCGTATAATAATTTTTTTAAAAAAATTAAGTAAAGAAATTTTTAGGAAAAAAAAGAGATCGTCTTCTCTATTCTCTATGTCTTTCTCTCCCATACTCTATTGTTCTTTGATCTCTCTTGCTCTAAGTTACTCTCTTTCTCTCCTTGCTCTTTTCTTACTTTTTTCTTGAATTATATCTCTCAATTAAAAATAAATAAGAATATTTAATAATTTTTACATTATTTTTAAATTTAATTTTAAATATTTTTTGAAATTAAGAAATAGAGCAACAAAAATGCTAGCAATATATTCTCTAATATGTCCTTATTATTAGCCAAAATTTATTAGAAATCATAAAACTTTAGAGAATTTGGAAGTCACCTTTAGTGGAATCTTTCTTTCCAACCACTTTTTATTATTATTATTTACAAGACTCGAACTTGGAATCTTGTTTAGGAGATCAAAGTTCAATTCCACTCGGACCAACGTAATGCCAGTGTCCCACATTTTATTTAATAAATTTTTCTTATGATTTATAATTTTTAATACATTTTAATCAATAATAAATATGTTAATAAAACTCCTATTTCTGAATGAGAAATACTAGCAAAAAACTTTTTGATACATTTGTTTTAGCACACTCTTTTTTATTAGTTGAGATTTTTTGAAAATTATAAAAGTTTGTAAGTCTCACATTTTATTTAATGACAAGCTCTTATAATTTTATAATTTTTAATAAATTTTAACTAATAATAAAATTTATGTCAAAATATGTGTTATAAAATGTGTTGGTGACACTACTCTTTCTGAACAGAGCAAACACACCCTTAACGTCCATAAATGATCCAGGTATTTCTGCCATTATTATATTTTATATGCTGTCGGCAAAACTTGAAAATCCTTAGCCCCTCATAAAGTGCGTGTGGACTTTCTCTACCTCCGCCATAAAATCCAGAGCCTAGTGTCACCCCCCTTTGACAATGTCAAAAGTCAACCCCAAATCACCAAGCACTGTCTTCCAATGCCGAGTGGAACAAACAGGAGAAATAAATTAAAATAAATAAAATAAAAGCAAAAGAAACCCACAAACCAGAACAAACAGATAAGCATAGAGATGCCAAAATTCCAACCACACTCTCTCTCTCTCTCTCTCCCTTGAAAAAAAAAATAAAGCCACTTTTTGAGTTTTTTTATCCCTCTCTCTCTCTCTCACTAGACTTTGTGCTAAAAACGCCCTCTTTCTCTGTCTATAAATACAAGTCCATCCCCACTCATTGCACCTTATCATCTCTCTTCCCTCTAGCGAAAAGTCAGCGCCTTCTTTTGTCTTTTCTCTCGCTCTCTCTCTCAACACACTGCAGAGTTTGTCTCCATGGCGGAAGATTGGGATCTACATGCGGTGGTTAGAGGCTGCTCCACCGTCACATCATCCTCCGTGTCTTCTTCTTCTTCTTCCGCTACCTCTGGCTTTGGCTCTTGTTACTTGCACCACCCTGAAGCTTCTTCTTCTTCTGGCTTCTCCATCTTCAAGGGTGAACAAGGAGGCCAGGTTTTGTCGCTTTCTGCGTACCCCTTTGAGGCGAGGAGCTCCATTGAGGAGTTGCATGAGCTTTGCAAGCCTTTCTTCTCCAAATCTCAGCCCCTCTCGTTGCAAGCCTCTTCCCCCTTGTCCTCACTCTCTTCTTATTCCTCTGCAACACCCAAATCAGTTTCAACGCAGGAGAAACAACCGCAGCGGAATAAGCAGCCACAAGCTGTCACCACCCCACGATCTAAAAGAAGGTAACAAAAATTGTGCTTGCTTGGTTTTGATGCCCCAGAGGGAAGAAAAAAAAAAAAAAAGGATCTTGGACTTACCCATGTTGTAAAAATCATGCCTTTTAAGGTTTTAAATTGCGGTGACGGTCACATCGTGCTTTGATATTTTGGAAAATTGTGAACAGATGCTTGTTGATCTTTACTTTGCGGTCAAAATTGTGGTTGTGGACTGTTTTTTAAAACTTTGGTGGTGTGTGTGTATGTGTGATGTGCTTATGTTTGTTTTGGTCCTTTACAGGAAGAACCAGCTTAAGAAAGTTTGTCAAGTGCCAGTTGAGAATCTCTCCTCAGACATATGGGCATGGAGGAAATATGGCCAGAAACCCATAAAGGGGTCTCCATATCCAAGGTTAGCCTAGAAGAATTTCACTTGCAATTTTCCAAAAATGAATCGAAAATTCATGATTTGGGTCTTCTAATTTGATAGCCCTTGATTTGATATGTGCATGAATTATAAAGGTGTTTAAGGTCTCAATAGTGAATTTGGCAATTAATTATCACATCCCACTTTATGCTTGAAGTAATCAAATCCAATTTTTTTTAAAAAAAAGTTGTGTACTTTAAGGTCTAATTGAGGTTGCTTTGTTTCTGTAGGGGGTACTATAGATGTAGCAGCTCAAAAGGGTGTTTGGCAAGGAAACAGGTTGAGAGGAACAGATCAGACCCAACCATGTTTATAGTGACTTATACTGCCGAGCACAACCACCCTGCTCCTACTCACAGAAACTCTCTTGCTGGCTCCACACGCCAGAAGCCATTGGCACCCCAAACTGCCACCACTGAAGACTCTGACAAGAGCAAGAGCCTCACAAAACCCACTTCCCCTGCCTCCTCAGGGGCAGAGGAAGAGGCTCCAACTCAAGGGGAAAAATCTGAGAGCAGAGAAGAGAAAGAGGATGTGATGGATGATGAGGAAGAAGATGAATTTGGGTTGTCTGATATGGTGCTCACAGATGATTTCTTTGAAAGTTTGGATGAACTGAGTCAACTCACTGCTCCTTCTGTTGTCACTGGAGACTGCTTCAGTGACCCCTTTTCAGCCATTGCAACAATCCCTTCTTGGGTGGCTAGTAGTGCTGCTACTGCTGGTGGATGTAGATGATTCTTTTGGGAAATCATCAGAACAAGTGAAAATTGTTTCATGCTTTTCATTGATGACAATAGGGACCCTTTTTTTCGTTTGTAGAGAAATGGAACATTTTGGAGGAATCTTTACTAACAATGGTTTGTGAAGAGGAGGAAAAGTTTTCACAAGTAGAGTAGTGACTAGTAAGGTAGATCAAGCATTTGTATCTCCGTTAATCTTGTTAAAATTAATGATTATTTGGCATTCATAGTTTTATCTTTTATGTCATACCTATGTTAATGTAAAAACAATTTATTTTAGTAAGTTTTGTATGCTCCTTCAGTTGTGATTGAGTTCATTGTATTCAGCATTGGTTGTGATGTAAATTGGCAAAGCACTTTTGCGTTGACTTTTGTTTTTTCTTCTTGGCAATGATTATTATTGTGTGACTGTGGCGTACGGGTTCATAGTTGTTGCTTGTTGGGTATATATTCTACTAGTACTGTGCGTGACCACCAATGGTAGTGAACCTTTTTTGGGGACACGAAGGGTTAAGGTAATCAAGGAACTAGATTCCATCAAGCGTATGCGTTTTGATTTATATGGTATCTGGCTCCTCTCTGTTTTATTCACTGAGAAGCAAAGTATTTCACGTCAGCTCCATGCCTTCACCAAATAAGAGCCACGTTAGCTTGAAGTTAACATGTTAGGCACACCATTTAGCTTTGTGCTATTTGCTTGGCTCCCAATAACAGTGCATCTCATGCCTAGTGGAATCAATGGGTCAATGTACCAAACTTGCCTCAGATGGAAAATGAAAAAAAATGATAATTAGGTATTTTTTATCTTATCAAGTAAGGATTCTCACTAGGACACCGGACACAAAGTGATACTTTGTAGAACTTTGGCACATTGTGCATGCTCGAGTGTGTATATATATAACAAGAGTGACATAATAATAAATCTAAATTGATAATCAATATTATATTTTTGTATATTCACTTTATATATATATATATATATAATGAGCTTCACAAAAGAACATTATATTCACTTTTTTGTATGTTCATTATTTTATGATGAACACTTGATCTCTTTACAAAAAAATTCAAAATAAAGTGAAATTATATCTTGTAAAAAAGATATATTCACCCCGTCGAACTAGTTATATTTTACATTTTTTTTTCTATAATAACAACTCACACAAAAAAAGTTAGACATTTTTTATATCATTTTATATTTTAGACTTATTTTTCTTAAAGTTAAAAGCAAATATTTTAATAATATTAATGCGTGTCTATGTATATGGAAATGCCGATTCTAATAGCCAAGTCAATAAAAAAAATAATTTTTTTAATTCGACACCTTTTGAGAAGTGTCTAACATATGTGAGATGAGAAGTTATTAGGTGAGATAGATGTCAAAGTTGAAATCTTGTTCGACCCCATGACATTTCAAACAATAGATGTATTCATATATTCATATCATCATTGATGGTAAGCATAAACCACATGATTTTATATTTTAAAGGATTTTGAATCTGCCATTATCAACCGTAGAAAAAGATTCATTTCATACAATTGGAAGGAAAGTGAAAGGACTTAGTCGAATTTGATGATGTATGTATGCATTAAAGCGAGAATTTTTTGAGGAGCCGTGTGAGGGTGAAAATGTTAACAAGTTGATAGCTCACCAAGCATTTTTCAAATTTTAAACCAAGTGTCGAAATTGGAGAGTGGTACGCCCAATACTATGTCATGAAGAACGATACTTATCCTTCAATGTAGTTGGAAACAAAATTTAGATAGCATAAATTCCTTTTTTTAAAGCACATGAAACAGAACAACTTGGTTCCCTTTTTTAGAAATCAACATGGAAGTTCTACTCAATCCAACACTCCATTTGAAAAGCTTGGTGGAAATTACTTTTCAACGGTTTTTAAAATATTGAAATCCGAAGTTATATATGGAATGTTGGTAACTCTGTCGGTAATGGGGCAAAGAATTTACCGTGAACATCATCATCATCATGCCTTTTACTTGCCGGAAATATATGATTTTTGTAGGACAGCTTAACAATATAACTGATAAACTAACATACAATTCGTTTAAAAGCCACATTTGAAGGGTACTAGAAGAACCCCTAGTTCAAATAATAAACTTCATATGTTGCAATTAAATAAAGAAGAAATAAATAGACCCTTTTTTTCTTTCTTTTTTTGTTGTACAATGACGGCAACAAGATTTGAACTTAAGACCTTGTGTTTACTATTCAATCCCTCCAATCACTAGACCGACCCTAGTAGGTTAGACCCTTTTTTTCTATAAAAGAAACTAAATCGTAGTGGATTATTTAAGCTTATTACTCAATAGAGGACATCCAATGTTTCAACCTCACAATGTTTTCATTCCTTGAGAAATTTACAAACTTTAGGAAGGATCTTGTGGTGGGCAAATCCAACTTTACTAGAAAGAACTGTGTCACCAATTCACCATCCACAAGCATCGGTGGTAAAGAATCATGGCCTCAAAAGTTGACCTTACTCAAGCGCATTTAAGAGCAATCAAGATAAGCTTTTAAATAGACACAACACATAACAAAATTATACACTCAACTTACATGTAATTGACCTTGTTTGAAACATGCATTATGTCTGAGTTGGATACATGTGTCTAGGTTCAATATATACTGTAATTATATTTATTATGTTCATTGTATAATTATTAAGTCTCTGATGTAATTAAGATACACGTTTTCAGGAATGGTTCTGTTTTCTCTCTCTCTCGGGACCTAGCAAATTGCTTCACTAATGGCAATGCAAAAATGACCTAGAGTCCTTCCCTGGCATTATGCACCATGAAAGAACAGGTCACAATCTCTTTACAAATATGATTTGCACGATTTGAAGAGGTTGAGGAGTTAGTAGGACGGTTTTATTGATAGAAACATTGGATAAGCCAGAACTAGAGTACAGCAACACAATACAGATTATTCACTTCATAGGTAGAAATTTTTTCATGTTGGACTGGCCTGTTAGCTACACCGTTGCTTGATTAAATTATTCACTTTGTTGGAAGTAAAACACCATTTTGATCTTTGAAAGGTTTGAGATCCATCATGTTAATCTTTGAAAGATAAAAATCATTAGAAAGAAGAAAAAAGTCAAGCAATTTAATCCCATTTTAACATTAATTCAGTCCTGAAAAGGATTAAAGTGATCAACAATTTCATCTTTCAAGGATGAAAATAATGATTTTCATCTTTCAGGATTAATGTGATTGACCTCAAATTTTTTAGGAACTAAATTGTTTTTTTACTCCTTTGTTGAGTTTCCTTCATCAATTGATTTGGAAGTATCTATATTTTCAACTCCTTTAAATGCTGCAGATGCTGGCTTGTCCAAACCCAACCTTTGCAACTCATTTATGAAATCATTAGCATCTGCTTCACTCTATTTTTGTATGGGCTATGGGGAGAGCCAGGAAATGAACCATTTATCACATCTTCCTTATACTCTAATAAGGCTTTCTTAATGACATCTCCAACACGGGCATACTGCTTACAAAATATTGGAGTAACCTGCAAAAGGTGGATCGTCTTGATTTTAGCAAAGAATACAGTAGTAAAGGACAGAAAAAAACAAATATTTTCAAGAAATACTTTAGTATGAGGGTGTTGCAGCATTCCAAGCAGATCAAGGAAAACTAGCACCTGCATGATCAACAAATTAGAAATCAATTATGACTTTACTAAGAATCATTCGTAAATAAAAGGGCAGATCATGATTAACTAGCATATGCCATAATATTAGGGAGGTAAATAATTCATACCTGTACACGACTGTGAGAAATTTGTTCACAAAAAATGTCTAGATTTGTTATTTATATAAAAAGTCATTTCTTGAAGTGAAACAAGAGATAGAAGGTTTTTAAATTATTTCTCCGACAATAATAACTGTGAAGGAGACAAACATGTTCGGATGGTCTTAATTACCAGCAGCTGTATAGACTTTCAAATTTCATCAACCCTCAATTGATTTGAGAATATTAAAGGAAGTAGTATTTATGAGTAAAATTTTACAACTTTTAGTGAAGAGAATAAGGGGGTCTTTTCTGTGTTTGAGAAAGTTGATGCTGTCGTAGAAGATTTTTGGTTGAAAAGAAAGAAAATAGAGAAGAAAGAAAACATGGATAATGATTTATTTTTTTTTGATTGAAGAGAAAGTAGAAGGAAAAAGAAAAGAAAGTTAACTTCTGAAAACAAAAATTCAAAATTTTCCTTCCTTTCACTTTTTCTTCAATTCAAATTTTAAAATTTTCTCTCTTTCTATATTTTTTTTCTTCTTAAACAAACATAACATAATAGAGCATATGATGTGATTTTATTCAAGGACGGATTTGCATAACAGTTATATGATTTTCATCTCTATAATTTGTTAAGATCTGCCATTGAGAAGAGTTGTTGCTTTATGAGCAAATAACTCATTTGATGATTTGTCCCTACTTGTAATTTGCAATGATAGGCCTTCTATTCATTTTTTTCTTTTTTCTTTCTTTTACCTTGTGACTTAAATTCTCAATATATATCTACATACATACACAAGAAAATGAAAACATCACTTAATACAAGAATTTATCATGAAACACAATTCCCTACTTTCAACGTGATGAAGGATAAATGTCTCAAGAGGAATGTTAGTGTCACTCTCTCTAACACTCTCTTTCTAACACTCTCTCTACTATTAGCTTAAATTTATTGAAAATCACAAATTTTAGTGGGTCTCACTTCTAAACCACGAGAGAGACTCATTAAATGAAAGATGGGATCCAATGAAATTTGTGATTTCCAATAAATTTTAGCCAGTAGTAAAGAGAGTGTTAAAAAGAGTGTTAGAGAGAGCGACGCTAACATTCCTCATGTCTCAAAATAAAGCAATAGTCATGTGTTTTTAACTACACAAAAATAGTGGCTCTAGTCATAGTGAGAAATTATTAGGCAGTTCAGAACTATCACATGTATATATTCTCAATTAATCTCTATATACTATATACTCAAAATTTTCAATTTATAAAGAAGAATTAATAATACATAATTATGTGTCATGTAAAGATTAATGGAGACAACGATAATCCCATACCATTTAATAATTTTTCATAGTACAGGCCACTCCACTCTTACTAAAGTTCTCAAGCATACAATATTAGCTAAAGTTCAGTATGTGACCAACTTACCTGTCACTTCGAAATGGTCCAGCTCCAATTCCAGTTGTACGAATTTGAATGGCAGCAGTAGCAGCAGCAGCCACAGGTGCAGGCACACATTCTAGAACAATAGAAAAGCACCCAGTTTCCTCCAAAGCCAATGCCATCTCCACAACCTGCTTAGACTTATTATTCCTATTAGGATGACAATAAAATTATGCAAATGCCAACTAGATATACACATGAAGAGAGTAAGATAGACCTTGATAGCACTAGCAACATTCCTTTCCCTGAGGTCTAAAATCTGAATCCTCCTAAAACACTAATGGCCTGAGGAGTAAGTCCCACATGTCCCATGACTGCTATTCCAGCTTCAACAATGGCCTTTGCTGCAACAATCCTTGAAATTGATCCTCCTTCTAATTTTATGGCATCCATATCCCCTTCCTTTAACATACGAACTGCTGAATCAAACTGCCTACAACTTGCAATCAAATAGAAAATTTTAAAACCACTAGCTGCACACTGAACAATGTTTCATACACTGAAATACCTGTCCTTATTTTATCTAACATTTCTAACATTTTCCTTCATATTTCAATTCTAGTAAGTACTAAGTAGTAACAAAATGATTTGTTTAAATAAAAGGGAAAAAACATAAATAAATTCTTGACTCCTCAAAGCACACACACGAGCATTTTCAACTTCCCCTCGCATTATATTTTGGAAAATGTTTTGTTGACAATAAAATGGTACTTAGTTGTTCTCTTCGATTTTGAAGTATATTTTTAAAATACGTGTATAAAAAATAATAGATATATAAAAATGAAAATAATTAAATATAATATTACATACAGTATGAAATTTTTTCCATGCTTAAATAATATACCTGTTATATGTTTTTACAGCATACCTGATAAATCCATGCCTCCTTTTCAGGATAAAAAAAGGGGATATTATATTTGTATATTTAGTTTCTCTTCTATTTTATTTTTATCTCATTTTTTTTATATCTCTCTTAGTTTTCTAATTCTATCACGTTATTTATTATATTTAAAAATTTATCTCTCTTTTTTTTGTTTTTTTTCTCTCTATCTTTCCCTTCTTTTTATCCATATATTTTAAATTTGGAGTATACGTTTAATTTTTTTCCAAAAAAAAAAAAAGTGGGAAAGCTTGACCTCAATCTCTCTTTTTACACTTTCAAAAAAAATTTAATTGTAGAAAAAATTATAAAAAATATAAATAAGAATAGAATTTCTCTTATGACTCAAAAATATAGTAGCTTTTGTAACTTTTGAAGAAACTCGATCAAAAATTTGCTTTTAGCCTCTTACCAAGACTTTTGAACTCAACAGGAGGTAAGAGTCCGTCTCCGCCCTCGTGCAACTTCGTTTGTCAAACCATACCTGTACAATATATAAAAAAAAAAAATGTATTGATTTAAGTCCAAATTTTATCAATACAGGTGTCATTTCAGTCCGTTTTGTTTAAAATGTATTTTATTGAAAAAATATCAAAAATTGACAAGAAAAGGAAAAGATGAACCTGGTTGGAATGGATTCTTAATTAGGTACCGAATATTTGTTTTCGGTCAGATGTAGATAAAGCTAGCCAAATGCAACTTAGACTCTGGACCGAATCATACATCCCATCAGGCAGTAAAATCGTTCATGCTTTCTCCTAAGTTTTTGAAAAGGTTTGTTCAAAGCCTCAGTGTGATCAAATGATTTGGAGTTGGACCTTTACCATCTCAGTACAAGGTATGTTCAAAGAACTTTTGTACGATGAGTACATGATAGAAATATAACACCAAAATCACTGTTTTCACAGTTGAGCTTAAGATGCCGCAATGGTCAAAACCATCAAATTTTATCTCTTCTTCTGCCCAACAACCAGAAGACAACAAAGAAAAAAAAATTATTAAGATATTTAGAAATTTACGGTATAACTTTCAAAATAATTATTATAAAAGTTAACAACTTTATTATACATGATAATTTATAATTGAATGACAATATAAAAAAGTTTTACACTATTAGTGTATTTAAATTAAATTCATTTAAAAATTAAAAAAAATAAAAATATATTTATTATATTCAAAATATAAAGAGAAACTCTCAATAGTATGAATAAATCCCACTTACACTATGTTTGGTTCAGTAGTATCATAAAGGAAGAGGAGAGAATGAAAAAAGGGTAACTTCTTCTCAATTTCCTTGTTTGGTTTTACATTAAAAGAGAGGGATTGAAGATGTTATGTGGGTCTCGCATTCAAAAATATATTATTTTCAAATTGGAAAGAAAGGGAAGAAAGGAATTTTTTTTATGTAAAAAGACACCATTAATCTTATTTTTTAACATTTTTTTAAAGATATTTGTTAAAGATATGATTTGATTCACTATAAATAGGGTAACTAGGAAACTATTGTATAGTTGATTCTTAGGGATCTTGATTGTATTTCCTTTATTATTGTAATTCTATGATTATATAAAAATCATCTAGTGTGTGGGTTAAGACTCACACACTTTTTGTAACTTCTTCATGATATAAATGGGTTCGATCCCCTCTTTGCCTATCGTGCGAAACACTTTTCGTGGTGAATAGTACCGCGGACCTCCTCTACCCTTGTTTGGCAGCTTTCTAGTCACCTTCTCGCTGGCAACCACCACCGATCACCTTCGCCCCTCATCGGCGACCCCCACGCTGCCTGATGTAACGATCCTCTGCCGCTACAGTACTACTCACATTCCTCATCTTATGACCATAAGTTTAATCATTAACAAAACCTGATTATATCACCATTCATAACCATAAAATTTATACAAATCAAAATATATCATGTACGATTAAGGTTACAATATAATAACATAACTTCTTATAGTTGGTCAACTATATAACAATTCTACATCGAATCCAAAACAAAAGAAAGGAGCTTCCAAAAGAGCTCTGCCCAAAAAGGTCTCCAAAAGTCTTCATCTAAGACCTCCTCCATCAGCTCCGAGAAGCTGGATCTACAGACACCTCTCCTTCTGCTCCCACGCCAAACGATGTGATCATCATAGGCACGAACCACAAGTGCAAACAATGCAAGGGTAAGCTTACTTGAATAATAAAACGTATATTTTTAAAGTAAAATAATAGAAAAATCCCCTCATTCCATATCAATAATCAAATAGAAAATAGAAACAACATCAACAACAAAGCATCATCCACACCTTTACCACCATCTCCAACCATAATAACAACCACGACAATAAACAACCACAATTATCAAGTAATCATAACAACAATGACAACACTACCATTACCACCAGCAACATCATTAGTTACAAACAAAAACTTCATTTATATATAAGAATTCAAATAAAAGTTCATGATATATAGTCACATTCTTCGTTAGTGATATCAATCACTATACTAATGCATGAAGACACTACTCTCGAGAGATTTCTACATATCAGGTGATCAGTCAGGTCTTATCCCCTACCGTGGCCTTCCAAGCACCATTCAGGGATTGCCAAACCCTGATCAGTTGGATAAGCTTAGTGGTTTATCAAGATAAGTGTATGTGGGTGGTGGCTTACTACGACATAAGGCCTACATCGCCTTGGCCTCCTGTGAAGTCGCCCATCCACTCATCCCCAAAGGCCCATCGTCAGCTGCCCCACGTCTTATCCAGCACTAGGTTGGAGGCCTATCTGAGTACCAACTTTAGTCACCATCCAACTTACGTGCCTACCCGCACCACGACATAAGGTCCATCGTCAGCTACCTCAACCACCAACTATGCATGAATGCATGTACTACATGTTGGAACCAAAAACGTAGAAGCGTCTAAACCCTCAATGTTTTGAAGATAACAAAGCTTATTAATGTTTGTATTTTTGTGTATAAACTAACCCTATCACAGCGAAAGACGAAGACTCACTAAGAATGACCGTCCAGTGGACACTTTGAAGACCGTCCAGTAGACGCGATCAAAGACCATCCAGATGAACAGACCGAAGGCGATCGTCCAAATCTCGAGGATCATGTATTCAAATGATCAAGTTTTTCATTATGAAAAACAATCATGGCTATCCACCTCGAAACCTACACAGTATCACTTCAGTGAACCAACGTTCAAAACGGTTTGAAACATCAACATCAAGTCAGTACAAAAGCACAGCAGAATGGATAAAGCAAGTCAACTTGTCAAGCTGACAAGACAGATGAAGAAAGTTCAAAAGAACAGACTGTCAGCGCAGCCCTGAAACTTCTATTGAAGTGCAAGTTTTCAACTGCCACACCTGACTTTTCTGAAAAGATAGTCTGCACACGCCTCATTACGTGAAGAGTCAAGTTATCTGTAACGGATCTCTTTCTTAAAGACCCTATATATACGAGCATCAACAGAAAGTGAAAGTAGAACAGAAATAGGCAAAATCTTGTTAAAACAACAACGTACACATTCTTTCTGTGATATTCTGTTAAGAGCGTTCAGTGGACGATAGCCAATTTTTTTGTGTAAAAACCCTCAAAGTGATCCTGAGTCTAAGCTTTCAAATCCTCACTACGTGAGTTGATCTTTTCTCTGTAAAACTCTTAAGTGTTGTGAAAGCCTGGAGAGGCTTAGTGTAAAAAGAATACTTGGGTTAAGCAATCTGGGTAGATTGCGTTGTAAAGCCTGAAGAGGCCACGAACAATACATGTAACCAAAGATTGGTTAGTAGAAACCTTCTGGGTGAAGGGACTGGACGTAGCTCAGTTTGAGTGAACCAGTATAAAATCTTTTGTGTTTTTCCTCTCTCTACTCCTTCGTTTTAAAGAAACGTTCTTGTTGATCTGTTTTTAGTAAAAATTTAAAACCCACAATTCAACCCTCCCTTCTTGTGCGCCCTTTTCACACTTCAATTGGTATCAGAGCCCGGCCTCTTGGGGTTGAGCATCTAACACTGCAGAGGTAAAAACGATCCTGATCTCCCATGGAAAACGAAGGACAAGCCATTAACAGACCGCCTTTTTTCAAATGTCAAAACTACGACTACTGGAAGCAAAGAATGATAGCATTCTTTGATGCATGTCACATAGACATGTGGGATGTAGTAGAAACTGGCGACTACCTGCCCCTTGACCATGATGGAATGGAACTCCCAAGAAGTCAATGGACTGAATCTCACAAACAGAGGTATCTTCTAAACTCAAAGGCTAGAAATGCTATGATGTGTGCCTTATCTGAATCTGAATATGAAAAGGTACACAATCTAAAAAGTGCCAAGAAAATGTGGGATACCCTGTCTCTTGCTTACGAGGGCACCTCACAAGTAAAGAGGTCAAAATTGAGCTTACTCGTAAGACAATATGAACTTTTTACTATGGAGGAAAATGAAACTATTGAACTAATGTTTGGTAGATTTCAAACCATAACAAACAACCTAAGGTCCTTAGGCAAAACCTATGATAATTATGATTATATTGACAAAATTTTGAGAAGTTTGCCTAGGCAATGGAGACCGCAGGTTACAGCTTTAAGAGCTTCCAAAGATCTAACGACACTATCAATAGAAGAGTTACTTGGAACTCTTAAAGTACACGAATTGGAGCTGAAGCAAGACGAAGGACAGAAGAAGAAGTCCATCGCTTTAAGCGTCTAGCGACCATCCAGAGGATTAGCGTCCAAAGCGCTAAACGTAGAAGAAACCTCTGAGGAAGAATCTAAGAAAGACGATTCTGATGAGGATGAGATATCCTTCATCTCCAGGAAAATTCAGGCTATGTGGAGGAAGAAAGGAGGATCAAGAGCCCAAAAATTCACAAAGAAATTCAACAAAACTCCAAAAGAAAAAATTCCTTCAGTATGCTATGAATGCAAGAAGCCTGGACATTTCAGAGTTGAATGTACCAGTTTATAGAAAAATAAAAAGAGGACATTCTCCAAGAAAAAGGGTCTCATGGCTACCTGGGAAGACATGGACCTATCTTCATCAGATGAAGAAGGAGAAGAAGAAGCCAACCTGTGTCTCATGGCAGGAACAAACTCTAATAGCTTAGACAATGAGCAAGACGAATAGGTAAACTTCGACAACTTAATCTCCCTACAAGAAGCATATAATGATCTGCTTGCCAACTCTTCAACTCTTTCAGTAGGATATAGAGAACTGAAAAGGAAATTTTCAAAAATATCAAAAGATTTCAACTTGCTCAACGAAGAGTATAAAAATGTTTTGAAAGAAAATGAAGTTTTGAAAACTAAACATATTTCAGATGAGACATCTTCTCATGAAGTCCTAGAACTTCAAAAAGAAGTCACTCATCTAAAAGAAAGTTTGTCTAAATTTGTCAATGGTACTAAAAATCTAGATAAAATCCTATCATATAGAAGAAGTCCTCATGACAAATCTGGACTTGGTTTTATTAAAGAAGAAAACCATAATCTTGGTAAAAATATAACCTTTTGTAAAATATATGGAAAGAATGGGCATGAATCAACACTTTGTAGATATCGTCCAACAAAGAAGGCGTCCAATGCTTTCAGAACTAATAGAAAAGGACCCAAGTCCATTTGGGTACCTAAGTCTATGATAATACCTGTGCAGATTTGCTTGACAACAGAAAGGAAACCCCAGTCATGGTACCTGGACAGTGGTTGCTCACGGCACATGATGGGAGAAAGGTGTATGTTCCAAAGCCTACAACCCAAGAATGGTGGGTGGGTCACCTTTGGAGGAAACTAGAAGGGAAAGATCACAGATATAGGAACAATCGGTAAGCAGTCCTTTCCCTCTATTGAAAATGTTTTATATGTTGAAGGTCTCAGACACAATCTACTGAGCATAAGTCAATTATGTGACAGTGGACACAATGTCTCCTTTGACAAAGACAAATGCACTGTCAAGAATCTAGATGGATCCATATTATTCTCTGCCAAAAGGCAAAGCAATCTTTATAAGATTGATCTAGTTGACCTCACAAATCAAAATGTATCTTGTCTAGTATCCATCAAAGAAAATCAATGGATTTGGCACAAGAAGCTTGGACATGCAAGCCGGAGATTAATCTCAAAGCTATATAAGCATAACCTCGTAAGAGGACTTCCAAATCTTGCATACAAGTCTGATATTCTCTGTGATGCTTGTCAAAAAGGGAAACAAGTAAAAAGTTCTTTTGAATCAAAAAATACTGTTTCCACAACTAGACCTCTTGAACTATTACATATTGATTTGTTTGGTCCAACTAGAACAACCTCCCTAAGCGGAAAATGATATGGACTAGTCATAGTAGATGACTACTCTAGATGGGCATGGGTGATGTTCTTAAAACACAAGGATGAGTCTTACAAAATCTTTTCTACTTTCTGCAAAAGGATACAAAACGAAAAGGGTGTTAGTATAGCTTTAATAAGAAGTGATCACGGAGGAGAGTTTGAAAACGAAAGTTTTCAATGGTTCTGTGAGGAAAACGGAATTCTCCATAACTTCTCTGTACCACGAACACCACAACAAAATGGTGTGGTAGAGAGAAAGAACAGGTCATTGCAAGAAATGGCTAGAACCATGCTAAACGATAACTCAACTCCTAAGCATTTCTAGGCTGAAGCTATAAACATTGTCTGTTACTTACAAAATAGGATTTACATAAGACCTCTTTTGAAAAAGACTCCCTATGAATTGTGGAAAGGACGACAACCCAACATATCATATTTTCATCCCTTTGGATGTCAATGTTTCATTTTAAACACTAAGGACAACCTTGGTAAGTTTGATTCAAAGTGTGATGATGGAATATTGTTAGGCTATTCTGAAACATCTAAGGCTTATAGAGTTTACAATTCCAGAACCTTGGAAGTTGAAGAAGCCATCCACGTTAAATTTAATGACAAAAAGCCTGATAATGAAATATCAGAGCTAGACGACTCTTTTGCAGATATGAAACTAGATGATGCCAGACCTTCGGCGTCCAGAGATCAAATGGACGACCCAAAAATAGAAGAAAGAGAACCAATTGGACACTCCTGACAAATGAAGACCTATCATCCAGAAAATCAAATTCTTGGAAACGTTCAAGACTATGTTAGGACAAGATCGACCTTCAAGGAGCAAGCTCAAACTGCCTTGATCTCTCAACTGGAACCAAAGACAGTAGACGAAGCTCTCCTGGACGACGGCTGTATTAGTGCCATGAACTTAGTCAATTCGAAAAGAATGATGTCTGGATGCTAGTTCCTGCACCCAAGGACAAGTCTATCATTGGAACAAAGTGGGTATTCTGCAACAAGCTTGATGAAGTTGGAAATGTGGTAAGAAATAAAGCAAGACTTGTAGCACAAGGCTACTCTCAACAAGAAGATATAAACTTTACTGAAACCTTTGCACCAGTAGCTAGACTAGAAGTCATTCGCATCTTACTTTCGTTTGCTGCTCATAAAAATATGAAACTCTATCAAATGGGTGTAAAAAGTGCTTTCTTAAATGGCATAATAAACGAGGAAGTCTATGTGAAACAACCTCCTGGTTTTGAGTGTGATACTTTTCCCAAACATGTTTTCAAACTTAAAAAGGCTTTGTATGGTCTTAAACAAGCCCCAAGAGCTTGGTATGAAAAGCTAAGCTCTTTTCTTTTAGAAAATGGGTTCTCTAGAGGAAAAGTAGATACCACTCTTTTTCGTAAAGACGTCAAAACACATTTCATTATTGCACAGATATATGTAGATGACATTATTTTTGGAGCTACTATTGACCAGTTATGCAAGGATTTTTCTAAGATTATGACAGCGGAATTCGAAATGAGTATGATGGGAGAACTAAAGTTCTTCCTAGGGCTGCAAGTAAAACAGACTGGAAATGGAATATTCATACATCAGACAAAGTATGTCAACGAACTTCTAAAAAGGTATAAGATGGACGATGCAAAAGAAATGAGTACACCCATGCATCCATCATCAATACTTAACCTGGACGACTCTTCTAAAAAGGTAGATCAATCTACATATCGAGGTATGATTGGATCTCTTTTATATCTCACAGCGTCCAGACCTGATATTATGTTCAGTGTATGTCTATGTGCTCGTTTTCAGTCTGACCCTAGAGAAACTCATCTAACAGCAGTTAAAAGAATTTTTAGATACTTAAAGAAAACCACTAATCTTGGTTTATGTTTTAAGTCAACCAAAGAATACAGATTAGTTGGTTTTTGCGGTGCTGACTATGCGGGAGATAGAATAGAACGCAAAAGCACCAACGGAGGATGTCACCTCATTGGTGGAAATCTAGTCTCCTGGACGAGCAAAAGACAAGGAACAATTGCCCTATCAACAGCAGAAGCAGAATATGTCTCAGCTGCGTCTTGTTGCTCACAACTCTTATGGATCAAGCATCAATTAGAAGACTACAGTATCTACGAGAGTAAAATTCCTATTTTCTGTGACAATACTATTGCTATAAATCTGTCAAAAAATCCTATATTGCACTCTAGGGCAAAGCACATTGAAATAAAACATCATTTTATAAGAGATTATGTTCAGAAGGGAGTTGTTGATATTCAGTTTATTAATACTGAAAATCAATTGGCAAATATATTTACAAAACCCCTTCCTGAAGATAAACTCATCCATATTTGAGATCTTCTAGGTATGGAATTTATAAATGAATAGTTTTGTTCAACATGCCTTGATCGTCCAAGGATCAGTAGCGTCCAATAAATTCACAGTGTCAAATGTTTTCATAGCGTCCAATACATCATCGTCCATTTACTGTTTTTTTAAAACTGCCTTTACTTGCATATATTTTCGCATTCCATAATAACTTTAAATTGTGTGTGCATTATTATTAGTACTCA
This sequence comes from Spatholobus suberectus, assembly GCA_004329165.1. NCBI lineage: Eukaryota > Viridiplantae > Streptophyta > Magnoliopsida > Fabales > Fabaceae > Spatholobus > Spatholobus suberectus. The sequence continues at coordinate 16,178,541 of CM014731.1, read as the reverse complement.
ATCATGTTTTCTCTGAAAAAGATTTGAAATAAATGTTTTCTCTGTCTGAGTCACTCATAACCGACCTCGAGATACGTAAGCGCCTAAGCCAGCATTTATTATACATCATCTCTCTCTTCGAAAGTAAAAGAATCGCCAAAAAGGCAAAACCCTTCAGTTTCTTCATATACACTAAAACCCAACTCGTATACTCACTTCTTTTCAAAATCCACTTGAACTTATCATCTTCTCAAAACCCTAAACCTCTCTTCAAGCTCTCAGATATAGCAACCGAAAAGGTTGGTCCTGCTGCAAAGGCTGTGGCTCGTGTGGAAAGCCTAGACAAAGCTGCCATTCTCATCGAGAGCCGCTTTGATATACAAGCTCTCAACGACATGGGGGTGTCTGTAAAAGACAATCTGCTCAACTGTTGCATCCTCAACTATTTCCATCTGAACGAAATCATTTACCCAGAACTCATCCGACAGTTCTGGAACTCTACTGTTTTTTCAAAGACAGAGATTACTGGAACCACCCTGGGAGTCAAGGTCACTCTAGACCTAGGCTCCGTCGCCCAAGCCATTGGATGTGAACGGGCTGGGTGCTGCATCAAAAATGGCTGGGAAGATACCTTTGGAGGGCATGACACAATCAACGTTGCACTGATGGGTCCCGAAGGACAAGGCCCAGTCGAGTACAGCAAGCTGACGAAAGAAGGGAAGATATTCCAACAATTTTTGAATAAAGGAATTCTTCACAAAGCTGGATCCAAGGACAGCGTCACCTTCCTGCACAGGTTCACGCTGTTCCACATGATCACCGAACAACAGTTCAACTTACCGCACCTCATCCTGAGCAACATCTTCAAGACCATGAGAGGACGCAGAAAGCGCGACCAGATCACCTATGCTGCCCTTCTCAACAGAATCTTCTGGCAACAACAGGTATTCCATGCCTTCTTTGCTTTGTCTCTGGGGGAGCAAAACAAAATAAGGATTTTGGGTGGTGGACATAGATTCACCCAACTGCCATTCGGACACAACAACGTTGCACAGATGAAGGCTGGGTTCGTGTTGAAGCCTTTAGAAACCACGTCCAAACTCGTGGACGTCAAAGAAGAAGCAGTTGAGATGGAACCCTTACAAACAGTAGCCCCAAGTGTCCAGCATGCTGCACCTATGGATGACGAGGTACTATTTGAGAACCCTATAGTTGCCAGACCGTCCACCAGAAGGAGGACGTCCAAGGCGCAGAGGGCCAAAGCTACAAGGTCCAAAACTCAACAACCTTCAGCTTCACCTGCTCCACTTGCAGTTGCTCCTGTTGCTGCATCTGCTTTATCTGCTGCACCAACCACTCTTCCCGCAAAGAGACAGCTGATCGTCGCCTCTGATGATGAAGACGATGAGCCCATTGGCAAGCTTGTCAAGAAACAGAAAGCTGCCACTAATGCTGCTCCTGCTCAACCACTATCCCATCCATCCACCTCACCCAAACGACCAGCAGACACGCTGACAAGGGAAGCACAGTCTAAGAAACATAAGATTTCCTCTACTGCTGCTGCTGATGAACCTAAAATTGTTGTGATAGAATCCATTATTGATGAACCATATGAACCTCTCACCCTACCACAAACCGAAACACAAGTTACACCTGAACCAGGAATGTTGTTACCTGGTGATGAAGGTTACACCTGCACCATTCCCACTCCCGGCATCTCCAAAACTTACCTCTCCATAAAGCCTCCTAAATCATCTCCTTCCTCAACCATCATCCCCTTTCCTACCCCTCTCTCAGAAACCGTGGCTCAAACCAAAAAGAAACGGCCTTTGTTGTTTGTTGACGGAAATGCTCAAAACTTCTTGGATGACAATGCAATCGTTCTACGTCTAGAGCTTCCAAAGCCAGACTGTGGCTTTGACTATTCTCCAATTAATATGGAGAAGTACATGGACGACTACGTCCATCAGCTGTCTGAGCAATACCTGGCACTACCTCCTGGAGCCATTGAACACCTGCCGCTCAAGCGATTTATCAGACAGAGGTATTCGAATGTCATACGAGCTTGGCGCATAAATGCTCATCCTCCTGGAGTACTTTAGCACAAAGTGCTTCCAGTCGAAGACACGAAAAAAGCTCTACAACAACGGGGACGAACAGACGAACGGATTATCCAACTAAGGCCTGCAGATTTGAAGTTTCGGCCTTTGGATCCGGAAGAAGATGGATTCTTTCCATCTGTCTTTGAGCATATGTTCTGCAACATCCTTGAAGGCTCAGCTTTCCTGAAAAATTAGCTATTCATTCCCCCATCCCAACATATCTGACCTTCCACAACCATCCGCATCTAACCCGACCAAATATGCCCAAGATTGCCAATCATTGATGAAAATCGCAAGAAGGAGAAGATTCTGACCAAGGCACCGTCTTTGCCTCTCCCATCCAGAGCTGAAATTCAACATAACCCAACCCATTCCCGTGAATGGTTTTTAGCTCAACGTCTTCACACAGACATGGATGAGGTGGATGCTGAACGCTTCTAGCATCAACATATGTTCCAATGCGAACAGGAAGCATCCAACAATGGCGTCTCCACAGACGACAAGGCCGATATCCCAACTACAACGGACTGTGTAGTCACGCAGCGTCCAGCTCGTGTCTTTCACTTTTCAAACACTTCTGCTGCCTTTGTCCGTCCACCAGATGAGCGTCCACTCCTTGGTACAGAAACTTCTATCTTATATACAATGATTGCTGCTCTTATGCATACCAACACCTTCCAACCACCCTACCCTTGGAACCCCCCTCGCCTCTATCAACTTGATGTGCCTAAACTCAAGTTCCTAGAAGCACCTCCTTCTCCCTCTAAAATTCGTCCACCTTCTCCACCAGCTTCACCCACACCTTCACCACCGCCTACTCCTAGCTCCCAAACCTCCGCCAGCCTCCCTGTTTCTACTACCGCCCCTTCAACCATCCCACCTGTTGACCCTGTCGTTCAACAATATGTCGCCACTTAACTTCAACCCATCTTCACTCTTCTGTACCAAATTCTTCAAAACTAATAAGCCCTTCTCCATCCTTCTCAACCTCCTCCTCCGCCACCACTGCCACAGTGACTATGATGACGACTCCTTTTTGATAATAACAAAAGGGGAGAAAGCATTATGGATTTTTTTTATATATATAGTTTTTTTTTTTGTCAGATTTTATGCTCCGAATAGATAAATAAAAAGTTGATATGTTTTACTTCACATATTGTTCCATTTGTTAAATAATATGCTTAATACTTGGTACATCCGACTCAGGGGGAGCATAGTAAGTCTTTCGAAAACTTCGTTTTACGCTCCCTTACTTAAGAAATTAATAAGGTTTGTCATCATCAAAAAGGGGGAGATTATTGGAACCAAAGACGTAGAAGCGTCTATACCCTCAATGTTTTGACGATAACAAAGCTTATTAATGTTTGTATTTTAGTGTATAAACTAACCCTATCACAGCGAAAGACAAAGACTCGCCAATAATGACCATCTAGTGGACACTTTGAAGACCGTCAAGTAGACGCGATCAAAGACCATCCAGATGAAAAAACTGAAGGCGATCGTCCAAATCCCGAGGATCATATATTCAAACGATCAAGTTTTTCATTATGAAAAACAATCATGGCTATCCACCTCGAAACCTACACAGTATCACTTTAGTGAACCAACGTTCAAAACGATTTGAAACATCAACATCAAGTCAGTACAAAAGCACAGCAGAATGGATAAAGCAAGTCAACTTGTCAAGCCGACAAGACAGATGAAGAAAGTTCAGAAGAACAGACTGTCAGCGCAGCCCTGAAACTTCTATTGAAGTGCAAGTTTTCAACTGCCACGCCTGGCTTTTCTGAAAAGATAGTATGCACGCGCCTCATTACGTGAAGAGTCAAGTTATCTGTAACGAATCTCTTTCTTGAAGACCGTATATATACGAGCATCAACAGAAAGTGAAAGTAGAACAGAAATAGGCAAAAACTTGTTAAAACAACAACGTACACATTCTTTCTGTGATATTCTGTTAAGAGCGTCCAGTGGACGATAACCAAATTTTTTGTGTAAAAACCCTCAAAGTGATCCTGAGTCTAAGCTTTCAAATCCTCACTACGTGAGTTGATTTTTTCTCTGTAAAACTCTTGAGCGTTGTAAAAGCTTGGAGAGGCTTAGTGTAAAAAGAATACTTGGGTTAAGCAATCTGGGTAGATTGCGTTGTAAAGCCTGAAGAGGCCACGAACAATACTTGTAACCAAAGATTGATTAGTAGAAACCTTATGGGTGAAGGGACTGGACGTAGCTCAGTTTGAGTGAACCAGTATAAAATCTTTTGTGTTTTTCCTCTCTCTACTCCGTTTTAAAGAAACGTTCTTGTTGATCTGTTTTTAGTAAAAATTTAAAACGTACAATTCAACCCCCCCTTCTTGTGCGCCCTTTTCACACTTCACTACACACCATCAACTACTCAATCACAACCAATAAACATACGACATATATATATGTATATCAATACAACTAGTGGCAAAGAGGTCCATCGTCAGCTACCTCACATTACCACTCAACATCCATCAACACCATATTGGCCCCAAATCGGCCTCAACCATAATCAACAGGTAAGGCCCTATCTAAGCAGCCCACCTCGTGAGGAACAATATCATACATCACAAGCGAAGGTCCTATCTAAGCAACCTTCCACTCAATTACCACTTTCCAACAATTTATCAAACAAATCCACATCAATAATAAAGAAAACCAAGAACCAAGTTTAGAATTATAACAACAAAATGTGGAGGTCCTATCTAAGCAACCTTCCACTACAACAACATATCCAACATTCTAAAAGTGGTTGAAACAATCAACCTCACACACCATCAACAACCTTATTCATGATCATTCATTATATAACGACACAAATATCCTCAACAATCAAGTATACTATATGAATTTGCCTTTCTTGGGGAGTTTATACATTTTTCCAAAATTCTCAATTATCACACCAAACATTAAACCAATAGCATTCAACCACATCTTTATGTTTCTTAAAATTTCAACTTTAAGGGTCCATGCATAGCACCACAAAATTGACACAAAGCATCTCAAAAACAGGGGAGAATCAGGGGTTTTGTCATCCAGCGCCATAAACTTGTCGCCCGACATCAACATCACTAAGAGCATCAGCAAAAATCAGCGAAGCTGTCGCCCGGTGCTACTTTTTGTTGCCCAGCGACAAAATTTGTTGCTATAGGCAAAATTTCTGTTGCTAAACTAAAATTCCATCGCTAATTGACAGCATTTCAAACAGCATGCTATCAACTATCGCCCGGCGACATAAACTGGCGCCCGGCGCCGAATCGCGATTTCTGCAGTTGCAGGGAAGACGACCCACTGCTGTTCTTGACAAAATCAATTCATCCCAAGCACCACAAAACAATTCTAGACACTTTTAATACATTTCTAACCGATTACATACTGATTTTTCCCACAAATCATCCACGAATTTGGAAACCCCTTTTCAAAACCAATTTTATCACAATCCATAAACACACAAATAATCACCAAACCAACTGATTTCAAAGGCTTAAATTGACATATCAACAACCATAAACATGGAGCAATAGTAAGCTTCCCTTACCTCAAAAGCTTCTAAATTTGAATTTGAGTTCCTTAAGAGTTTGGTGTCCTGAGCCAAAAGCTTCCAAGAAATCTACCATCCGCAACTCAAGAACACAACATCTAGGCTTGGTATCTTGCTAAGCCCGTGATCACTAAAAAGATATAGAGAGATTGGGAGAGATGAAGAGTAGAGAGAGAAAGTGAAGAGAGAGAGTGAAAATGAGAGAATGAGGGGAAATCCCCCCTCCCTTTCCTTTATATAGTTGAACTCTCCGGAGCTCTCACATGGACTTTTGGCCAACTAAGGCTCAAGTCTCACCAAACCACTCCTCATATCTCATAACTGGTCTAATCCAACCGTTTTCCCTTAAAAACCCAAAATCACACTCTCAACACATCCACATAGGCTCAAGTTCCCTACATTTAGACCGGCATTTCAAACAACCAACACCAAAACATCACTACCTACTACATGCCATCATCACATTCTACAAATCATACAGAACAACAATTCATTTATTTTTTTTGATCACCTAGATCATATATAAAATTTCCACTTTTGAGTTATTAGAACACGTAACCATACATTATAAAAAAAACAAGATGTTACACCTAACGCCGCCGCGCGCGTCCCTACATGCGGCCTACTTCTAGCGCGTCAGATTCATGCACGCGCAGTTGATCTGCGCGTAACGCGTCTTTTGCCGCTATCCATTGGCCAAAGACCTTCCGTTAGCCCTCCTCTACCTCTGGTGACCCTCCTCAACCCCTATTTGACTGCTTTTTCATGTCTTCCAACGACTCATCTGTTGCTTTTGGCTCCACCATCACGTTTACGAATGTCCCTCTAATCCCCTGTGAAAAATTAAGCGGATCAACCAATTATAGTACCTGGGCAGCCGCTGTCCAGCTATGGTTCCATGGTTAAGGCATTGCCGACCACTTGACCACTAAAGCCACAGATATTCCCGAAAAGGATCACACTCGTTGGCAACAGATTGATGCCTCTTTATGCAGTGTCCTTTGGTTCTCTATTGTTCCTAACCTTCAACCTCAATACTAGGCCTTCCCCACCTGTTATGAGGTTTGGACCAAAGCCAAGAAAGTCTACTCCAATGATGTCCATCGTTTCTACAATGTGGTGACCGCTATGATATCCACCAAACTTGAGAATATGGACATGTAGACGTATCTTGGTAAGCCCGATCGTTTGATTGCTGATTTTAATAATCTAATGCCCTTCACTAGTGATGCAGAGACCTTTTTACAACAGCATAATCATTTCTTCATGGTTCTCACTCTCGCTAGTCTCCCACTTGATCTTGACTCAGTGCATAACCAGATCTTCTCAGGCCCTACTGTTCCTACCTATGACATGATTAGTGAACAATTGTTGCGTCTCTCCACTCCACATGCTTTTGGACATCCATTTGCCCCCTCTATTGATTCCTTCGCCCTTGTCTCTCACTCTTCTCACAGTGGTGGACGCGGTGGGGCCGTGGTGGCAAAAGTCGTCCCCATTGCACCTATTGTCACCGCTATGGCCACATTGAAGTGGAATGTCGCACCAAAGTCAAGGAACAATCGAAATCAGCTAATGTGGCTCAAGCTGCAGGACCTACTCCACTTGTAGATGTTACAATTTCCGTCGCCGAGTATCATGATTTCCTCGAGTTCTAGTCAGCCCAGCAACTTGCCTCACCTATTACTGCTATAGCTCAGTCTGGTAATCCTATTGCCTTTGTCTCTCAGTCCTCCTCCCTTGGCCCATGGATCCTTGACTCTGGTGCCTCATATCATATTACTGGTAACCAATCTCTTTTCTCTCAATTGTATTTTTTTCGACACCTTGCCGTCTGTTACCCTCGTAGACGGCTCTCAGATTAAACTTCGTGGCATTGGTCAAACCCACCCATTTCCTCATCTTCCTTTAAATTTTGTTTTGTTTGTTCCTGGTTGTCCTTTCAATTTAATTTCAATTTGCAAACTCACCCACTCACTTAATTTCTCTATCTTGTTTGTTAATAATTATGTCCTTGTTCAGGATCAACGTACCAGACAGACGATTAGGGCAAGACATAAGTCTGGGGGATTGCATCAACTCTCACCACCAGTTGCTTGTGTCTCAACGACCTCTCTAGAACTTGCTCATCAGCGCCTCAGTCATCCTAGTTTGGAAAAATTATTCCTTTTGGTTCCTACTCTCTTTTCCCTTAAGTCCTTAGAGTGTGAGTCATGTAGTTAGGAAAACATGTTCGTCATTCTTATAGTCCTCACGTCCATAAAGGTGCTGCGTCACCTTTTACTTTGGTTCACTTTGATATTTGGGGTCCTAGTCGAGTTATTTCATCTTTAAGATATTATTATTTTGTCATATTTATTGATGGCTTTTCTCGTTGTACTTGGGTTTTCTTAATAAAAAATCGTTCTGATGTTTTTCATGTATTTCAAGGCTTCTCGCATAAAATTCAAAATCAATTTAGGTCGTCCATTAAAATTTTACGCACTGATAATGCCAGAGAATATTTATCTTCTTAGTTTCAGTCATTTCTAACCTCGCAGGGAATTATTCATCAAATGTCCTGTGCTCACACACCACAACAAAATGGTGTTGCTGAACACAAAAATTGTCACCTAGTTGACATCGCTCGTACCCTCCTCCTCACTACCATGTTCCTCTCCATTTTTTGGGTGATGCGCTTCTTACCACCTGTTATTTGATCTATTGCATGCCTTCGTCTATCCTCAATAATCAGACTCCATACTCCATTCTATACCCTAAACAAGACCTCTACCCTGTTCCTTCCCGTGTTTTCAGTTGCACCTGTTTTGTCCATGATCTCACTCCAGGTAAACATAAACTCTCTCCTAAGTCCCTTAAATGTGTTTTTCTGGGTTACTCTCGCCTCCAGAAAGGATATCGTTGTTTCTGCCCTCAACTTCAACGATATCTTGTTTCTACTGATGTCATTTTCTTTGAGTCTACTTCGTTCTTCTCTCTGCCCACCACCAGCGATGTTCCTCTGGATGTTCCACCTGTTGTTCCAACCCCGGTCATTATCTCTACTCCACCACCACTGATTACCTATCAGTGTCGCCCACGACTTCTATTGGCGACCCCACCTACTAATCCCCTAGCATCATCTTCTGCTCCAAACGCCCCTCCACCAACGTCTCCTGCACATGAGCTTCCCATTGCCTTGCATAAAGGTATTCGGTCCTCTCACAATCCTCACCCATGATATGCTTGTACTCTTCATTATGACCGCTTATCTCTTTCTTATTTCTCTTTTATCTTTTCTTTGGATTCTGTGTCTATTCCTAAGTCTACAAGTGAAGCCATGACTAATCCCCGTTAGCAGCATGCAATGCTAGACGAAATCGCTGCTTTGGAAGCAAGTGGAACTTGGGAGCTAGTTCCCCTACCTCTCGACAAGACTATTGTTGGTTGTCGCTGGGTTTATACAGTGAATGTTGGACCAAATGGCATTATTGATCGATTCAAAGCTCGCTTGGTGGCTAAGGGCTATACTTAGATATTTGGCCTCGACTATGGGGACAATTTTTCCCCTGTGGCCAAGATCACTTCTATTCGATTGCTCATTACTATGGCTGCCATTCGCCATTGGCTACTTCACCAGTTGGATATTAAAAATGCCTTCCTGCATGGTGAGTTACAGGAAGAGGTTTATATGGACCAACTCCCTGGTTTTACTGTTTTTGGTGGATCTCACCTTGTTTGTCGCCTTCGACGTTCTCTCTATGGCTTGAAGTAGTGTCCCTGTGCTTGGTTTGACCATTTTAGCTCTGTCTTACTTCAGTTTGGTAAGACTCGCTGTGAGGTAGACCACTCCGTTTTTCCCTTCACTCTCCGTCTGGCTTGTGCATTTATTTGGTGGTCTATGTTGATGACATTGTCATCACTAGAGATGACTCTAACGGTATCCGCTGACTCAAATCTCACCTTCAGCATTAGTTTCAAACAAAAGATCTGGGTCTGCTCAAATATTTTTTAGGCATTGAGGTTGCTCAATCCACTTCTAACATTGCCATTTCCCAACGAAAATATGCTCTAAGTATTCTCACTGAGACTGGTATGCTTGACTGTTGCCCTAGTGACACTTCTATGGACCCCAATGCTAAGCTTCTTCTGGGTCAGGGGGAGCCACTTGAAGACCCGAGAAGATATTGCAGACTTGTTGGTAGACTCAACTACCTCACTGTCACTAGGCCAGACATCACATTTGCAGTGAGTGTGGTAAGTCAATTCCTTAATGCTCCTTATGATGGTCATTGGGATGCTGTCATGCGCATCCTTAGATATATCAAGAATGCACCAGGCCGCGAACTCTTATATAACGACAAAGGCAATGCCAAAATTGTCTGTTACTCTGATGCTGATTGGGCAAGATCTCCATCAGACAGAAGGTCTACCTTTGGCTATTGTGTTCTCATTGGAGGGAATTTAATTTCATGGAGAAGCAAAAAGCAAAATACAGTTGCTAGATCTAGTGCCGAAGTTGAATATCATGCCATAGCAGTAGCTGCATGCGAAATTACATGGCTTTCTCCAACAGTTACAGTTTGGAGACACTTAGGACACTAAACTTATCTGTGACAATCAAGCAGCCTTCTACATTGCATCTAATCCGGTCTTCTATGAACGGACTAAATACATAGAGATAGATTGTCACTTTGCGAGAGAAAAAGTGCTCTCAGGAGAAATTACTACTGATTTTGTTAACTCCAGCGACCAACTAGCATATATGTTTACTAAATCTCTCAAGGGGTCCCGCGTTGACTATATTTGTAACAAGCTTGGTGCATATGACATATATGCTCCAGCTTGAGGGGGGTGTTAAAGATATAAGTTGATTCACTGTAAATAGGGTAACTAGGAAACTATTGTATAGCTGATTCTTAGGGATCTGGATTGTATTTCCTTTATTATTGTAATTCTATGATTATAAATAAATCATCTAGTGTGTGGGTTAAGACACACACAGTTTCTGTAACTTCTTCAATATTTATGTCATTTATATACATGCTTATTTTTTACTTTCTATTTTTTAGACAACTAAACTATAAGAAAGAAATATTTTAACTTTCCTTCATTTTATTTTCTTTCATAACAAACTTAAAAATACATCATTTTTTTTCCTTCCACTTTTTTCTTTAAATCAAACATACCATTAATTTATCACCTTAATTTCTATCAAATTTCTTTCTTATGTTTATTTTATTAATTTTATATTTACCTTATGAAATATCAACACACGTGCTTCCTATTGAATTTGTACCGTTATTTTTTGAACTAACTAGCATGTTTTAAAGAATTTAATTAAAATATATTGAAAGTGTGAAAGTTTTATACACCGTCATTCATGCAATAGACAATCATGTATCAAATTGTTGACTTTTGTAATAATTATTGAATTTAATTTAAATGTACTTATAATACTAAAAAGGGATTTACATTGTCATCTAATTACATATTGATATATATGGTAAGTTTGTTAATTATTTTAACAATTAGCTTAAAAGTCATACTTAGTATGATTTCCGGTTGGTTGACAATATAAAAATATTTACATTAATAATACATGAAAATTACTCTCATAATTATTTTAAAAATCATTTCTAGGGTGATTTTTAATTGGTTTGTAGTGTAAAAAACTTTACATTAATATTGCATGAAAATTAAATTCTTTTCTTAATATAAAAGTCATTTATTTTTTGAGAAAATAATTCATGCATTGATGGTGTAAAATGTTCTTATACTATTATACAATCACAAATTGATATATATGATAAATTTGTTGACTTTTATTGTAATTATCTTAAAAGTTATACATACAATAATTTCTGACTGATTGATAATATAAAATTTTTTGTACTACTAGTTCATAAAAATTAAATTCTTATTTTTTTTAAGTTTATTTTTTATATATTTTTAGTATAAAAAAGTTTATATGACAATTTATGATTAGATAAAACTGAAAAAAAAAAACATAAGATAAATATTCAATTTTATTTTTTTTAAAAAAGGTGCACCTAATTAGAACTGGATTTATAGGTACCAAATGGCAAGTCTCCAATGAGAAAAGGCAACTTAGCGCCACTAGCAACAGCACGACTATGAGCAAGCATTTGTTCAAGGGTGATAGGAATGGTCAATGGTGGTGTCATGTCTGTGAAACACCATGGACATTGAGTTTCAAATATGACAAACATTGACACTAGCGACGTCGACGTGCACCACCGAAGGGTGGTCATAGGCAAAGACGATGGTGACGGGTTCACATTTTCAATGCTTTTGCATTCACCTTCTTGGCCACGTTGCTCATGCTATGTACGGAGATGGCACAAACAATTGTTGGCCAATATGGGAAGCTCTTGAAAGTTATACAAGGAAATGCATTGTGGAGAAGAATGTCTTTCTCTGTATAAATAATTAAAGAATTTAATTTAAATATATTAACAATCTAAAAGTCTTTTATACTAGTGTTAAACATTTTTTTAGTTCCTCTAAATATGGTCGTGTTTGCATTTAGTCCTTCCTTGAAATTAAAAACACCGACTTTCGGTCTTTCATTTCTAAAAATGTGTCACAAAAAACCCTTGTCACTAACTGCATTGACCGAAGTTAACAATGATGCCAAATTTGTGGTGGTTTTTTATCACCACAAAATGTGGAGTTTGGATTTTCACATTGTGTTTCTTTTTTGAGAAAAAGAAGTAATTCTCTCACTTGCTGCCTCTTCATCTCTCTCGCGCTCTCTCTCTCTCTCCATGCAACCTTCCCCATCACAGATCGGAGTCCTCTTCCACCGTGTTTGCATCGCCACTGCCATCCCCTTTTTGCATATCCCTCTCTATCTTTCCCCTTTTTATATATTGAACAACGTTGTCGACACCCTGCCTTCTCCTCTCCCCTTTTCCCCCTCTCTTTTTTCCTCACCAGTGGCCTTCCATGTCGTTGTGCATGGTAACATTGATGTTATCACTTGCTCTCCCGCAACCCCTCAAAGTGAACTTTCCCTCTTCTTTATTTTGCAAATGTGAGGATTTAGAACTGAATCGCAAATCAAAAAATAGGTACCCAAATGCATGGAGAGAGAGAGAGAGAGTGCAAGAGAGATGAAAAGGCAGTGAGCGAGAAGGAATGGCGATCTAAAGGTACGCAGTGGTAGGTCTTAGTCTAAACAAGTGTCGCAGGGTGCGTCTTGATTGGTGTTTTTTGCTTGGGGTTGGTGATGGCTGTCGTGGTGAGTTTGACATGTTGGTGATAAGTATATGGGTGGTGCGAGGCTTAGTTACTATTGGGTTTGGTGGTGGTTAGGTGATTCTTGTTGGTGATGGTTTCATGAAGGTGGGTTAAGGATGCGCACAAGAAGTGCTTGTATGTTACATGCCTTGTGTCTGTCACTATAGGGACAGTGGTTCGTTTATGACACTAAATATAGAGTGCAAGATTTGGTTAAAGGAGGTAGGTTGATGATTCCATAGTGTATAGCGTCACCTTCATACTTGGGTTCAGTTTGAGATAATTTGTTGATAGCATGGAGGTTGATATTGATAGCTTTCCTTTTGATTCATATCCTTATTATGTGTTTTATTATCTAAGCCTTTTAATTTGAAATTTAGGCTTGTTATTGAAGAAATAGAAAGGGAGTAATCAAAATGAGCAAAAGAAGAATGGTTGATGCTAAAAGGAAATGGATTTCAGCAAGTAGGGTAAAGGGTATTTTGTAGCGGTTAAAAACCATCACAGAGTATGAATATATAATCCACGTTTTGTGATGGTTAAAAATTGCCACAAATTGACATCACCATAATTGTAACCAATGGAGTTAGTAATAAGGGATTATTGTGACACATTTTTAGAAATGGAGAACCAAAAGTTGACCTTTTTGAAAAGAGTGACTAAAAGCAAACATGACCATATTTAGAGAGACCAAAAAGATGTTTAATCCTTTATACTATTATTTAATCATAAATTGTTACGTATGATAATTAATATTGTTGGCTTTTGTAATAACTATTAGTTAGAGTGACTTTTAATTCATTAATAATGTAAAATTTTTTATTTTGATAGTGCATGAAAATTAACCTAATAATTAAATTATTATTGAAAAACTTAAGATATATTTTATTTAATTTGGGATCTTATTTTTTAAAAAAAAATCATTTTTTAACGAAATGAGTCCTTCATTATTGACATGCAAAAGTTGTACATCAATTATTCTTTCTCTTGAAGGGGAGGCCAAGAGATATTTGATTGCCTTCATGACAAATTGAAGTTATTATTTAAACTAATTACAAGAATAATTGATAAAGATTAATTTATCAATTTAGAGAGATTTTTGTTTCACGATGTTAATTTATATTTATTTTAGAAAAAAATATAAATTAACATCTTGAGTTTTAAGTCATGTGTGATTTAGTCTTTGAATTTTAAAAATAACTTTATTTTAATCCTTAAAGTTTTCAGCACCTGTATTTTAATGCCTCCCTTCCATTTAGATATCCTTAAGAGTAAGGAGCTTAACGTCTTTGGCAACATTCAATTTTCTGTTATTTCTTAATTAACTTGATTTTCATTGTTTATTATGTAAATATTAAATAAATTAGAAATTTTAATTAATTAGAATCTTTGTGATTTTTTCAATAAGTTTCAATTGTTAATTCAACTAAAAATTAGACTGTGTTATGAAGCAGACAGTAAAATATTATACTAATTTTTGTGAGTAGACGATCAAATATATCATCAGGATTAATATGACAAGTGATTACTAATTATAATTAACTTACTGTAAAATTTTGAAGTAATTCTAACACTCTAAAATAAAATATTATTATTTTATTTGGTGTCAAATGCATAGTCTACGATGAGCAATTTTAAAGTAGAGATATACTTAGTACCACTCACCACATTCAATATATTACCATTTTACCCTATATTTGTCCTATGTAGCCTAATATAACAATAATACACAGTAACCATTTAATGTGGATGTTTCAAAAAATGGTTAAACATTACCTTACATTCCCTAGACAAGGTGTTCAAACTTATTCCAATTTGTATCAAAATTTGAAATATGCATGGGAATGGTCTCCCTAGGCTATTCATCCAGCCTTTTACCATTTGGAAGGGAAACTTAATTTGATTTATATTTATTAATTTACTTCATTAAGCCAATTTCAAATAACCCTAAATTGCTTTAAATATTAAAATGTAAGCCATTTTCCACTTCACTTTCTCACTCTTAGCTTTCAAATCCTTTCATTCTCTCCTCCCCTCAATTGGCTGAGACATCCCTTGCCCTAAAGGCACCATTTTTGTGTCATTCTTCGTCACAAAAGCTTGAATCCTTTACTTATCCACCATTCTAATGCTTTGATATCCCAAATTCTTCATTTTCTCTTCAACAAGATTGTGTTTATTGTGGTGAGATTTGGTGGCTACTTGAAAATTTTGGAGAAAAGACTTTAAAAGTTTAGAGCTTTGGTAAAAGGAGCTTCTTAACACAAGTCCTTGGAGGCTGCTTATGGACCCTTAGTGTTCTTCTATGGAAAAGTCTAATGGTGAACTCTTTTCTAAGAGTTTTGCTCTTATATGGTATAATTTGGTGGAAAAATTTGTTCCTAATATGTAAAGCTTACTTTATGATGCTTAGCTTCTCAATATCCACAAAAAATGCTCTTTGTATTTTTTGATATATGATGTGTGGTTGGCTGTATAAATGAGTTCTCATGGTCTATTTTGATGAATATATAATTTGGTATTGATTCTTGGTGATTTGGAATGAAAAGCCTAAACTTTAATGTTTCCATAAGCTTCAAATGATAAAAATGTGATCTTAGCCATGAAATACAAAAAATGTGACCTTTGGACAGACTATAATATATTCATATAATTTTAAGTTTGAATGTTAAAGATAGATTGAAGACCCTAAACAAGTTTCTAGTAAAGTTAGGTTAAGTTTTGACCAGAGAAACTTCTTAACATTGTGAGTTTTAACAAAATAGTGGCTAAATATGATTATTAAGCCTTATTACAATAATATTAACTTAATAAAAGTGATTAAAAGTCATTAGTGATGAATCAATAAGCTTAGGAAAAAATTTGGATTAAAAATAAGCTAATTTAAACTAGTTTTGGAATCTAAATTGAAAAATATGTTAAATAAAGACAAAATGGTAATTTTGTAATTATAAATTAAAATAATATTTAAATGACAAAATTTACTTAAAATAAATTTATTAGGGTTAGATGTGAAGAGTAAATAATTTTTAGACCTAAAATAAGTCAAATACTAGTAAATTAGTCAAAATTGTGAACTTAGAGGAAAAATAGTAATTTTACTCGTAAAATTCTTAGAAAATTTAGAAAACTTGATATTCTATAATTATAATATATTTTAGAAATTTTATAAAAGAATCAAGTCAAAAAGCTTTGTAAATATCTAGGAATAAAATTTTGAAGTTAAAGAAGTGTAATTAAAATGATAAGAATATTTTGTAACTTAAAAAATTTAAAATAATTGAATTCTAGATTTGTACAGAGAAATTAAATTTTAAAATATTAATTATTCAATTAACATTGATAAGAAATCCCAAGTGGAATCATTAATTAAATAAATCATAAAACTTTATAATACACATATTATGCCTATATCTAATAAATCGCATAATGCAAAATACTTACAGAAAAAATTGTAAAGAATGTAATGATACTTGTTGAGACTCTAATTAAAGGGTTCATGATGGTTGGATCCAAATGGAGAACCACATGATTGTGGTAGTTCCCCTTGTGACCCTTAGTGTTCTATATGTTAATTCTAAGGCCATAGAGCCTAGACATACACTGGATTAGGTTTATCTCCACTTAGAGGACTTGGTAGTGATGATTAAAAGATATTACAAGTGTGTGCATTGTTATTGTCATGCACACATAAGCATGTGTTAAGTGGTCGAAAATGGGCACACACTCTTTGTTTGATGGGGATAAAGGAAGGCTAGTACAGGTCATTTGAGTTGGACCTTGAGGAGGCATATACACATCATTCTATAAAGGATTGGTTTTATGCATTTCCATGTCATGGACCACCTGGTACGTGCATCCTAACGAAGTTGCAATTTCTCCTATTAGTCAAAGTTTAGTGTGTACATCAACTGGCTTTGGCATGTGCCATGCTTTGGGACTAAATGGTTTTGTTGATATACTTTTACCTTATTAAGAGACACAATTAGGTGATCACTCAAATAGAAAGTTGTTAACTCTATGGAGTAGTGTCATTTTCATGCATGAACATTTAATTGGATTCATATTGACAACATATGATTACTATTTACTACATGTGAGTAGTGTTATATTTGTTGTTATGAGAATATGATATTGTATAATATTTGATATTGTCCTTGTATGCACACATATGTATGTATTACTGTCATGTTTGCTTATGTGTCATCTACACATATTTCTAAAGTACTTGTATCTAGATTTTGTTGTATTTTCTATTGTTCTAGTTTGTGGATGTTATATTCGTAGACCAGATGGAACATAGTAAAAGGTTTATGGGACAACTTATAATTGAGTTCATAGAAGAAGAATAAGAGTCTAAAGAATCATGGCAGCTCGATTTTGAATATCATCATGGACGATATAATGGTAATGTTATATTCACCTACTTTTAGTGTAATATTCTTGTGTTCTCTATATTTGTCCACATAATGATGAAATTTGTCTTATCCATGGAGCGTATGTGGAGGGCACCTAAACTACACTCCTAAAAAGGGTTCTTTTATGTCTTCAACACGAGGTCCACATCCCATTCAGTTGTTCGTGTTATGAGTCTAAAGGAAAGCCCTTTGAAAGCCTCACAATATTAGTTAGGAGGGTAATAGTTGGCTCAGCTAAGATGTTAATGATTTTCTTTTAAGGAGATATCATGATGTACTTTAATAGGTAGATATTATTTTGTTGAATCGTAGTCTGATTATCTTTTCATTGGATGTCCTTATTTATTAGTCTGATTATCTTGATGTACTTTGGTAGATATTATCTTTTCATTTGAGAGCCTCACATTATTAGTCTTGCACTTATTTATTTTTGGATGATGGTATGTAGCACTTAAGTGCAGAATAGTTATATTTTCATTTAATTGTGCGATGATATTTAGTATTTATTATGTCTTATTCCTTTCAATGTTTAATTAATCACATGTAGGTTTTGATCTTATATTATAAAATGGAAAATTTTAATCATATTTGATTTGATTACATAAATTGTATTGTCACAAAATAATTCATTTTTGTGATTATAGTTTGTTAAGCCAATGTGACGTCACGGGATGTTACTGTTTTGGCTATTCCTTCACTTTCTTTGCCTTCTGCATAACATGAGACAAATATTATGAGAAAACCAGGTCACAATTATTCTTGTGGAAGTATAATTCAAAGGAATAGAACTTAGATTTCAAGATATTGAAGCCTAGGGTTTAAATGTAGTTAGATGAGCTGGGAGGCTAGTTTTCAATTGAATTGAATGTCATCGAAGGTGTCATTGATTTCTTGATTGTGATCAATGATAAGGAAGATGTGGTTATCTTTGGGAGGTATGGTGGCCCTAAAACATTTTGTGTTGGGGCATGCAAGGGTTGAGGTAGAACTCGGTGATGTTGAAAAGTTGGTTATATATGATGTAACACCCTCTATTTTATACACATATACTATTATTCATTTATTATTATTTTTTGATTTTATTCTATGATGAAAATCTAGATATTAATTTATAAATTCCAAGAGACTTCATTTAAATCAGGGTTACAAATAGTGTATAGATTTGTATTTTTAACAAATTTCGACATAAATTCGTAAACATAAAATATTAGTTGCTTTTGCTCATAAATAAAGAGTAAAAATAATTTATACATACATACATACATATATATATACATACATATATATATATATATATATATATATATGAAAAATAAATATATATCTTTTAGATTTAAAATGATAATAAAAAGGTAACAAAAAGATGAAAATAATTATTTTGTTGTTTAGAATAAAAATTAAAAATAATTATAATCAATAAATTAAATTAAAGGGATAAAATTAAGAAATAACATTTAGATAATTCAAAATAACAATAAAAGTATATTTTAAGCAAGTAGCTATGTTTAAAATATAATTTTGTAATTTTGAGAAGTTTCAGAAAATTTTCGGGGTTCTATACTAAATGAGCTTTGAAAATTACAAGGAAATTATAAGCACTACTCTAGTGAGTATAGAAGAGAACAAAAGAAGAAAATCATTTTTTGAGTACTCTGAGAATATTATTTAAAATTTAAAAGTAACTAATTTATCTATAATTAAAACAAGATTTTATTTTTCCTATGTGTTCATGTTGGAATAGAACAAAATGTGAATAGTGCCCAATTACTTAGAGACAATGCTAGTTACTTATAGATAAACATCCTATTTTTGAATTAAAATAAAAATTAGAAAATGATTAATTGTCAAATCACATCAATTTTTTTTAAGAAAGAAAGAAAACTCCTAATCCGTTGAAATTAAAAAGACCCTCTATTTCTCTCTATCTTCATGCTAACACTCAAACACTCTCAATAAGCTATTCCCATTTTCTTTGTCAAATACATTTTGCTTTCTGAAGTTTTAGGAGCCATAGAAGTCATTGACAACACTTGATTTTTGGGAAAAAAGAGCAGGCAAAAAGAGGCAAGTTACCACACTAATCTCTTCTTTCCCTTCTTTAATTCCTGTGACTCAAGAGGTAAGGGAGGATGGGTTCTAATTTAAATCTTGTCACAAATTGAGATTTAAGGGTAGAGGAAAATCCCCTAACCCTCTTTGCTTATAATGACATGTTGTTGTAGTTATATCATCTCTATAAATGTGAATTTTTACTGAGAAAAGATATTATATTATTCTGATTGTACATGCATGATGTGAACTTACACAAATATGTAATGTAGCTACTAAATAATGCATTTGAATGGCGAAAGTTTGAATCTTTCCTTGCTAGTGTGTCTTTGAGTCATGATTTTAATGATCAGAAAAAAAAAGGGAGAACTTGATTCTATTAATTTTCTTGAATCTTTGACAATAAAAGATTGGATTTATGTCTTGGAATTATGTTGTATGAATGTTGTGAAGAGTATTATAAATTTGTCCTATTTTTAGCTCTCTTGATTCACAATTTTATCGGCTTTCATGCCTTGAAATGGGTGCATGCATTCTCTAAAAAAATTGTAGATTTCTCCCTTTGCTATTTTCTTGGATTTTGACATTAAAAGATTGAACCTATGCCTTGAAATGATATTGTATGGATGTTGTGAAAAGTAGTACAAATTTGTCTTGTTTTTGTTCCTTATGATTTGTAATTTTATAAGCCTCAAAGAACTTGATTTGATTTAATTCTTTAGCAATCATGATCATACTTAAATGTGTATACTATTGTTGTGAAAAAAAAAAAATGCAAAGTCTGCATTGTTTTGGCCCAAAAAACTCACAACTAGATTGAGCTACAAGAGTTTAAACTGGTTTTAAATTTTTATAACCATGATTATATATAAGTACTATTGCAAAAAAATTATAAATTTATACTGGTTTGCCATTAACAAGCTCACGATTATGTGTTTATAAAAGCTTGGCTTGACTTTAATTTTTATAGCCAAGATCTTGTCTATGAATCTACATTATATTGTTGTTGTCAAAATTTAAAAAATTATTTTGTGTTTGTTATGACTTTAAATCTGGTTTTAAATTAGTTTTATGAATTGATATTGGCCTACAAATGTGGTCATATGATTTCCTAATGTGTATGTAGTGATTTGAAGCAAAAATATTTCATTTCAAAAGTGGTTTACACAGTTTTACTATCATGTATACAACTGCTATCTTGTATAGTATTTGACATTTTAAACCATGATTTTCACATTCTGCATGATGTGTTTATAGCTCTAAATGGTTACCATATAATTCCCTTATGAGTTGGATGATCAAGAGAGATGTATAACATTTGATTTAGTGAAAAATTCCTTTGTTTTGTTGTATAAAATTGCAACTGTTGTTCTACTACTTACTCCCACCAAAAACCAAGTTTTAAATAATGCTTTGCTGATGATTTACACTCCTTTAAGTGACCATAGGATTATATGTGGTGTTTCTATGCCAAAATTCCTTGGCTTGGAACCTTTTTGTACATGATTTATGCGGCCTACTGCAGAAAAATGTAGCTATTGCCCTACATCATTTTCCAACCCTTAAACGTGATTTAGATTATGGTTTTATGATGAATTAGTCTTCCTTATGTTGCCTTATGATTATATAAATGATATGAAGCATTTTAATGCATAATTTTATTGATTTGGAGTCTTAAAACTCATGATTTTGTAAGACCTTAGAAGAAAAGCGTGGTTGTTGTCCTACCACTTTTTACAACTTTTAATCATATTTTAAATGAATATTTTGTGTTGATTGAATCTCCCTTATGTTTCCATATGAATATATAAGTGGTATGGTATGTTTTTGTGCATCAATTCCTTAATTTAGAATCTTGTAGCTCATGCGTAATAGTAGAACAACATGGTTGTTGTCTTGCTACTTTTTATAGTCTTTAAATATGTTTTAAATGATGAATTGATATTCTATCACAATGGTTGCAATGTAAATTGAAAGTGATGTGGAGGAATATTTACCTCTATGATTCGGCCAAAGAGCCTTGATAAGGATAAAATTTGATTGTGTGATATTATGGACGATTTCAATGATTCCATTGTGATATGAATGGATTATCAAGTAGATAATTGTTATTTGTTTCTATACTATGAAAAAGGTATGAGTGGAAAGTACCAAAAAATAGAGGAAACTATGCCAGATTTTCTAGAGAGAATTGAGAGACCCTAAGTTAAGTGTATGCATTGGACCAAAGTCATGCATCATTTGCATAAGTATACATAAAGGAAAGAAAAGGGAAGATGATAATATGGTAATTGAGAGATAAAGGTAAGGACTCTTGCCAAGTCTTGGGGGTTAAATGGATTCAAGTTGTGAAATCCTAATAGCTGGGGCTTGCAACCTCGAGCTAGGAGACACTATCCAACTCGATAACCAATAACTGTTGAGGCATCACCAGAGTTGGCAGAGAGTATTCCTTCGAGCAATTGAAATTGCATAAGACTCATATACATGAAAAAGCATTATATGAAGGAATATGAACTCCCAACTATCTTCTTAAAAGTAAAATGTGAACCTTGATGAAGTGTATCAAGGAAAGAGCCCTTATATACATAAGTCCATTAAACTTAGAGTGAACCGTAAGAAACCCATTGCATATCATATACCATATTATCATTGACAATGATTAATCCATCTATTTGAACTCTTAAATTACATTTATGGCACATGCTGTTAAAAATTAAATTGCCTTGTAACATCCTCAAAATATTATTTAAATAATTATCTAATAATATTCGTTTGTTTAATTGTCTTGTGATATTAATCAAAAGTCTAGATAGAGATTTATAAATTTTTAAAGCTTTGATTTAGCTTCAATGAATAAATAATATCTAGACTTAATACTAATAATAATAATAATAATAATAATAATAATAATAAAGGTAATAATTGGAATTATATAGAAATGTCTACATAATTAGCAGAGACATTTCTAAAGTTAAGAAAAATATATTCTAGCCTTAGAATAATATTAGAAAGGTATCTAAGAAATAAAAATAATAATTTTGGTAATTTTATAAATAAAATTAGATTTATTGCAATTAATAAATTAGAATAAAGAAAGATAATTAAGAGATAAATCATAGAATGGTCAAAAAAAAAATTAAGAAAAATAATTTTTAAGTTTAGAAAAATGATTAGACAATTATCATGAATTTTTAGAAAATTTTCAAGAATTTTTATAATTTAGCATATATGAGTAAAAAGTGTTCACAAGCACTTATAGAGCACAGTTAGAAATGCTAAATGAGCTTTAAAAATTATAGAAAAATTACAAGAGGTTCTTTAGTGTGTCTAGACCTTACCTGAATAAGGAGAACACAAACTGAGATCTCTATAATATTTTTTTAAAAATAAGTTCATAAATAACTCATAAAATGACTTATAAAATAAACTAGTTATTTTTAGCTCTGTCTGTAGAGATATCTCAGATGTGTGACCAGAGAGAGACTAGATTAAGTCTAATACCATTAACTCCAATTCCATGTAAGCTCATTGAGTCGAAATTAAAACGAATACCAGACATTTTAGTGACATATGTCAACACTTAGTGGCCTAAGAATTATATTTTTCTCCTCCTTAGCTAACTAAAATCATGACCACCACTTCTCTCCCATAAGCTCTCATTCTTTTCTCTTCTTCCTCAACAAACCCTTTCCATTCCTCTCAAAATCTCTCAAGTTTCTCTACCATCCAAGCTTTCTCTCTTCCTTTCAAGACTAAGGAGACTCCATGGGTGGTGCAAGAAGCTCAACTCTCCTTCTTCTCCTTACAATCACACGCCCTCCTCTCTTTAAACCCTAGCCCTCTTTATCAAATTTTGCAATTCACACCAATCCAAGCCTCCAATTTCTAATCCAATCAAGGATTTAGCACTTCTTCCTCATAAGGTTTAAAAGCCCTATGGTAATTTTCCTCTTCTCCACCTAATTCAAATTTTGGTTAATATTCATTCTTTTATTCAATGTTGTTTTGTCAAATTAATCGGTGAATTCTTTGACTTTGCGGGTAGAAATGGTAGGAAAAACGATATTAGACCCGTTGGAGCTTGATTAGAACATGGATGAGCAAAACCCTCTCCTCCTCCTCTCATGGCAGCCATGGTCATCAATGGGTAAGGGAGTATAAACTAGATTAATTTGTTTTCAATAGTGACAATAGCCTAAATGGTGGTTTTGATGAATTATGTGTTATCAATTTCATTTGTATGACCCTTGAGGATTCTAACTATGATGTGCTTGCATGATTGGCCACATAGAGCATAGTTGGGCCTTCTATGATGTTCTTGATGATGGATTTGCTTGAAATATGTCAATTGCTTGATTACAATGCTTAAAGATTAAATTACAAGTTATTGAATTTTTACTGCAGTAGAACAGTCTCTGTTTTTCGTGTATAAATTCCTATGTTGTTGGAATTTTTGCATGATTTTTGGTAGAGAGATGCCTCGGTATGTCTAGAATATTCCTGTAAAATTTCGTAATCTAATTCCATGTGATGAATATTTGACGAATTTTTGATTGACTGTTGTTCTGTCAAATTCTGACAGCAACTAGCCATAAAAAAAGTGATCAATTGGACCTTTAAATGATTTTATAAAAATTAGAAAAAATTATATTTAGAAACCAGACATACTGAAGGTTAAAACTGCAAAACATGGTTGAAAGAAAAATTCATTTGCTATGCTAAAACGATCAACAAAAATAGGGTATCACAATATGGTAGAAAATAAAAAATTGCTTATGATGTAATTGGTTTGTTAATTGGCGGTGAGCTTAAGATGAATTACATGATTTGTAACCAATTAAATGGAATGCATGATTAAGACTCTTGAGGCAGTGGACACAATGTAGTTGCTTGAACCTTAAAGTGTTAGACATGAAATTGTGGTTTACTATTGAGTTAGCTAAAATTATAATTAATGTTTTATAATGATAGTATATGTGAGAGCTTATTTGGATTGAATAGCGAATGATAATGACTTTGGTTATGAAAAGCGGAGGAAAGATGAATAATGTGATATATTCTGGTGAGCTGAGTTAATTGGATGATTGAAGTGTTGAAAGTAGCATCGAAAGTGAAAGTGCAATTGAATTGACGAAATGTGCGATAGGAATGCTATCTATGAATGTTTATAATTGAATATATTGTTCTTGTGGATGTTCATACATCATATGCATATGTATTGATGTTGTAAACCATGCATTACTGGCATGTGTTTTGGATGGGGAAGCCATAGTTTGGTACACTAAGGAATAAAAGGCAGGGACCCACTTGCGGAGGTCTTGAGGGTAAGGTATTGAGCGGTGAAGGTCCCAATGGTTAGGGTAGCACCCTTGAGTCGGGATATTCACTTGACCAAGCTTGATTACTCCAACAACTGCTCAACATTCCAGGATTGGTGTGAGAGTATATCTCTATTTGGACTATGAATGTCCTTAGCTGAAAGATTGCTCGTTCCCTCGATGATGAGGAGGATTGTACCTTAGTGTGAGAGAGGTGTATGTACTCCCAATCACTTCCTATGGGTATTGATGAACACTAAATGGATTATGGGCCCACATGCATTGCACTAACGAGTGTCTCAATAAAACCCCAAATTTGGTATGGTATGGGACGCATCAATTTTGGATGGTAGTAGCACAAACGAACTTGTAGTGCTACCATTTGGATTTATTGAGTAACTTGATAGAAAAGGTTGATAGATTGAAAAGAAAAATGATAAGTCATGCATCAAATCTTTATTTGGGTGCAGCATGGGAATGAGATGCATTATGTGTATGAAATGACTGTAATAATTACATATGTTGTGATAATATGTTATGAGTTGTGAAGGTGTTATCTATTGAATGTTATGATGTTTGATACATGATTTTATAGTTTATTGAATGATATGAACTATGGTTTGGGTGAGTCTCTGGATTTATTTGATTCCTTGGTTTCAAATTGTCTGGTTCTTGCTCCTGATTAATTCGTCACTTCCTTCATCTACGGATGTTTGGAACAGAAATAGGGGGCAGATTGCCTTTTGGTTTGGATGTGAACAGGTACATGGGTTACAAGTGCGTGGTATTGGCAAAAGAAACACCTTGGTCAAGAGCTCTACTGGGATTAGAAGTCTTACAACTGCTAACCAAGATGGTATTAGAGTGACGTGGCAAAAATTTGTATGAAGATGTAGAAGACTTGTTCCTTAGGAAAGAGGATTTTAGAGTTTAGTCCTATCACACGAGATGCCGAAAAAGTCTAGTGTGGTGTCAGGGCTAGTATTCCTCTGAGATTAGAATGGTAATGCTCTAATCTAGAAGAGTATCTAGTTGTGTAGTAGACCGTGTTATAGTGTCATTAGAATGTAATGTAAACTCTTTTTGGGTCAAGAATATGTAGCTGCATGTTTGTAGAGTTTTAAATTATATTTCATTTTCATTGGTATTTGTTATCATGGTATTTTATTAATGATTTGGTAGTAAAACTCTTATTTCATTTTACATGAAAAAAGATTTCACATTTTATATTATGCTACAATTTTGGTTTTATAGGCTTTAAAAAAAATCTACCTTAATTTCTACTACTGAGCTATTAGAGCTCGAATTTGAGTTACAGAAAAGTTGACAGTTAAGGGTGTTACATGCCTCACTCCTTTCTTCATTGTGTGTATGTTCTATGGATCATAGGAGTACAACTAACTTAGATGGCAGGATTCCCACTACTGTTGAGACTCTTGCTTCAATACAACAAGGGAGATCCTTTTGAGGACACTTTGAAGATCTTAGTAATTGGAGGATAGGGTGTTATAAGACTTAGTTCATGGATTGATTGCTCTGAATCTAGGTTCTTCTATTTTGTTGTATTATATAGGGACAAGATATTAATTATATTGTTTATGTACATGTAGTCAATCAACTAGTTCTTTATATACATGTATATAAGGAGATCCTTTATGTACATGTAGTCAGTCAGCTAGTTCTTATTTAGTGATACCTTGATTTATTACAGGTTGTGTATATGACTCTATTACACACTTTCTATTGACTTTGGACGCAATATATAATATATGTACCACTACTTTATGCTCCAATATGGACAATTATATTTCTTATGTGAGTCTTATTTTGTTTAATGATATATTATATAAAAGGAAAAAAATCTCACAAAATAATTACTGAATATAATAAATAAAGAAAATAATAGTAAGGATAAACAATGTGATAAAAGGTATCACAGGTAATGGCTTTCAATGCAACTTATCAATAACAATAGTCAATTAAGAGGATATCAAACAGAGGAATTTGGAAATTGGTTAAAACCACGTAATTCTATACCATATAATAATTTCTTAGGTAACCACCTCAAAATAATTAAATATTAAGTTTCATTATGGCTAAAACTGCAAATAGCATATCATGTGAATAATATTGATAAATATTTAAAAGCCTTAAACAACCAAATGTTTCTAGTCAATTATTGAGATCATAGGAAGGACATTGCTACTTAGGACCATTGAAGCAAATTCCATCAATTAGCATTAATTTACTAGACAAAATTAAGCTATTTTGATTAATTTATAAATTTATAAAAAACTTACATAAAACTTTGTCGAAAATTAAATAATAAATAGTATTTGATATAAAAACTAAAGAGTTTAATTTCTATGTATAGTGTAAAGATTTTACATTATTAACTAGTTAGAAATTATTGTTAAATAATTTTTAAGATAGTTATTGTAAAAGTCAATATATTTACTATATATAACAATTTATGATTGGATATAAGTATGGAAATCTTTTTACACATAAATTCGGATAAATTGCAATTTTGGTCCTTTAAGTATCGTAAGTTAGATTTTGTTCTCTCAAGTTCCAATTGCACGAATTGGGTCCTCTGGGTATCACAATTGTACAATTTTGATCCATCTGTTAGTCTTCCGTTAAATATTTAATAGATTTTGTTGACGTAGCACTGAATGATGACGTGACAATTAACGTGTTGCTTGACCTATATGTTGACATGGTTTAATTGCACATTAGGTTTCTTAAGTATCGCAATTGTGCGATTTTGGTTTCTCCTAATTCCAATTGTGCGAATTTGGTCATCTAAGTATTACAATTGTGCGATTTTTAATATTAAATTAATAATATAAACTAATAATATTAAAGCTAATATTAATAAATGCATTCATAAAATAATATTAAGACGGAAAACATTATAAATTTAAATTGATTTATATTTATTAGTCTATAAATTTATTAATTAATATTTATGATATTTAATAAATATATTTAATATTATTAATATAATTAATTTACATTTATTAATATTAATTTAAAATATTACTAATGTATATATTTATTAACTTATTATTAGTAGTATATATTATTAATTTATTATTAAGTAAACCACTATGTTGGTCCCTAAAAGTGTAACGTGTGTCACATTAGCCCCTAAAACTTAGGAAATTTCAAGAAAGTCTTTAAAATTTTCAATTATTTTATCTAAGTTTCTAAAATTATTTATTGTCATTTTGGTCCATAAACATATGTTAATACTATCACTTCAATCACATATTTCTTTAAAATTTTGGACCAATGTGACAACGCTATACACTTTTAGAGATTAAAATAGTAGTTTACTCTTTATTATTAGCAGTACAAATTATTAGTATATATATTTCTTAATATTAATTTTAATATTATTAATATTCAATAATATATACTAATTTAAATTTATTAATTTAATATGAAAAAAAATTAAAAAGTTTACCAAAACATTTGATATTATCTTATCTTTTGTACATAGATTTACTACTACTAAATAAACCATATTAATATTACATATACTAATAATATTATAATTAATATTAATAAATTAATATTAGTATATATTTATTAGATATATAATAATATTAAAATTAATATTATTCAATATATACTAAAAATATATACTAATAATAATAAATTAATAAATGTATAATAAAAATATTAAAATTGAAGCGTAATGGATCAAAATTATACAATAGTGATACTTAATAGACTAAAAATACAATTAAATCACATAATCATATCTATTATTAAGCAACACACCACCTACCACATCATTGACAAGTCATAATTCAGTGTCACATTAGCAATGTCACACAAATGATTACTGAAAAATCCAAAAAAAACTAAAGTTGTACAATTATGATACTAAAAAACCAAAAAGTGCCCGTAAACTATTTAATTATTTATTCAAAACTAAATTAAAATAAATCTGGCATGTAATGGAAGGACTAAAATGAAAATTCCATCACTAATAAACGGCTGATATAAACTTTGTTTCTTTGAAAACCAATCACAGCCGTCCATAAAATCAGTCAAAGTTAGAAAACCGTTCAAATTTTATCCACTCTCGGCTCGCTTACCCTCACCTCGTCTCACTCGCCTCCCAACAATGGTGTTGTTCCACGCGCCACCACGACCTTTTCTGAGCACATTGCTTCATTATAATCATTATCATTGTTCTCGCGCTTTCTTCTCACTATCGCACTTCACTAAACCCTTTTCTATCGCCAACCGTTTCTTCTCGCATTCTCGCCGGAGCTCGCTCCCCCCGATGAACGGAGAAGGCCTCGCCGCCGGCAATTCTTCGCCGGAGCACGTCACTGGCGACTGGTACTCCGTGCCGGAGCTGAGGCTGCGCGATCACCGGTTCAAGGTCCCTCTCGACCACTCTCTGGGACAACACTCTTCTCCCAAGATCACCGTTTTCGCACGTGAAGTTGTTGCAGGTAACAGTAGTCAAAGTCAACTATGCTATTCAATCGTTTTCTGTTGGTTTGATTGATTGCATTCATTGGTTTCTTCGTTGCCCTTGGTTTCGTTATAGCATAAAGTTTTGTTTTTTTTTAGTTTTAAACGTTTAATTTGCGGGGAAAAAAAATTGGAATTTTGATGGTGGCTAATGAGTCACTGTGTGAAGTGAAGGAAAACCCAGTTGGGGTTTTTGTGCTAGTGTGATTAGGTTCAGGGTTTTGAATTATTGAACTGAATATTTTGTCAATGGGGTATCTGGGGCAGAATCTAATTCTAATAGTGGCTTTTTAGATTATATAATAGTTTGGAGTCCTTTTAGGTTATGTTTGAATTGATCATTGATGGAAGAAGATGGAGTGGAATGGGTTTAAGGTCCATCACTAGGATTGAAAAATAAGGAATAGAAAATGGAGGGTGATGGGGCCCTTTAGTGTCGCGGCACTGCTTCATTTTTAAAAGGTGGAGGTGTGGAACCTACTCGAGCTTTTGAAATTAAAAGCAAGGACTTAGGTAGTACCATAAAGTGTTTTGCGTTTGTGTTGTGTTTGCTTACAATTCCTCAAGGTCAAGCACTTTTCCTCAAGGGATTGAGGGAAACGGGGGGGATATCATTGGAGCAAAAGAGATTGAGTTCCTTTCAAGGAAGAGAGATAAGACCTATTACCATGTAATTGGAATGATGTGTTTGGGAAGATAACAGGATAGGAAGTTGACATGAATTTATGTGGATAATGAAGAAAGCTTTACTTGGAACTGCTGGTACTGGTAAAATGTGTTATGTACTGGCATTGGGCAATTATCCGGTTCCTACAGGTACAACTGTTATGTTTCAGTGAGGAACATGGTTGTCATGTAGGATGCAAATCAACATTTCAATGATTTCATGATTGAATGTTCTTTGTTTTGGTGGAGACTTACTGTATCCATATTCTAGTGTTGACCGGAGTACTTGGGTGTTGGGTATGTTGGCAATTAGAGCTGCATTGCATACATGATGACCAGAAGCATAAAGATTTCTCTATTATTATGTTCATATTGTTTTATGTTTAAATAATTAGTCATTCTTCAACAAAATCAGTTTTGATCCCAATTTTTTTGTGTGTAAATTTTCATTTTTTATATTGCTTAATGGATGAGCAGAGCACTCATGCTTATTGCTTAGTCTTGTACATCACCGTAGCATATTTTTCTTCAAAACTCAGTAATTTTGTTGCAGTTGGGAAAGAAGGGCAAAAATTGCCATACTTATTATATTTGCAAGGTGGACCTGGGTTTGAATGCCAGCAGCCAACTGAATCTAGTGGATGGGTTCAAAAAGTCTGTGAAGAATTCCGTCTCATCCTAATGGATCAGGCATGATTTGCTGGCATTTGTGTCATCATCTTTCTGATTTTGTAACAACTTTTATGAATAATCTGTTCTGTTATGTACTTTTCTGCAGCGAGGAACAGGCTTATCAACTCCCTTGACTGTGTCATCAATGTCACAATTCAAGTCTGCTGATGAATTAGCTGACTTTTTAAAACATTTTCGAGCTGATAATATAGTAAATGATGCAGAGTTTATTCGAGTACACCTTGTTCCAGATGCTGGTCCTTGGACAATTTTGGGACAGGTATTTAAGTTATTGTTTTTGATAGGTATTCATATGAGCCGCTGATTCAGATACCTAACCAGTCTGGCTTTACAATCTGTAACTTCTTCCTTTTCTTTTTTACCCCTTACTTTTTCCCGGTGTCCTTGAAAATTGATATTTATATGGGTCCTGCTGCAGGTATCATCTAATGCTTTATTGATTTACGAGCTTTGATTAGAATGCCTTTGTACCTTTGAAGCCAATATAACCTTGGAATTCTGTGCTTGCTTACACTTCTTCTGTTCCTTTTTAATTGTGGTAGAGCTATGGTGGATTTTGTGCAGTCACATATTTGAGTTTTGCACCACAAGGACTGAAACAAGTCCTTATAACGGGAGGAATTCCTCCAATTGGAGGTGGATGTACTGCAGATTCAGTGTACAAAGCAGGCTTTGAGCAAGCTATTCATCAAAATGAGAAGTACTACAAGAGATTCCCTCAAGATATTAAAATTGTTCAAGAACTTGTTAATTATTTAGCTGAAAAAGAAGGAGGAGGGGTGATTATCTGTTTCACATTTTTCTTTTTGTTGTTAAACATGAAAATATGAGCTTTGTTCTGTCAAATCCTTATTTCCTTCTCTGTTTGTGTAGGTGGCCCTTCCATCTGGGGGCTTCCTAACCCCAAGAGGGTTGCAGACTCTTGGTCTATCTGGCTTAGGATCCAGCACTGGTTTTGAGAGCATGCACTATTTGTAATGCATTATTACCTTGTGTGTTTTAAAACTATGTTGAATTAAATTTATTGAATTTTTTTTGTACTAACCTTTCTAGGTTTGAGAAAGTGTGGGATCCTACTTTAGTTCCGGGAGCACCGAAGAGAATAAGTTACAACTTCCTAAGTTCTGTAAGAAAAATGTTTGCTTTTCTGTGATTATGAATCCTGAATTTCAAGTTTCCTTCTGAATATCTAGTGCCGATTTTCATTCTGTGCAGTTTGAGACGTGGTTAAATTTTGATACTAATCCACTCTATGCAGTTCTGCACGAATCCATCTATTGTCAGGTAGATTTCTTGTTGGTTCCTTGTTTATGCATTATCTATGGTTCTCCTTCAACTCTGGTCCCTCATTCGCTCTGTAGGGTTCTGCCAGTAAATGGTCTGCTAATAGTATAAGGACTGAAGTTGAAGACAAGTTTGATGCAATTAGAGCTGTCAAAGAAGGACTCCCTGTACTTTTTACAGGAGAGGTAGGGTGTAAAGAATATCATTTTCGTTTACCTTGCACAAAACATCTTTAATTACATTATAAATATTGCATTAAAGCTATTCAGAGTAACATTGCTGGGCATAGTACCGTATGTCTTATTTTGATTCTTCCACATATCCTATTGGAGGGAAGCTGACACTTGGGCATGACGCTTAAATTGTAAAATAAAATAAAAACACTGTGGGACAAGGTTAAATAATACATAGCTGCCTGTAACCAAAGATAGAATTCTGTAACTTCTTTTCATGGACGATGTGAATAATTCAAGCCTTTTGCACATTTGTAATCGTCATCGATATATGCACTCATTTAGTCAGAAGATTAGGTTACAATTGGCATGCTATTTGGATATGGAGCATTATGCATGAAATTTTATTTCCCATATAGGTAATTAACCACTAAATTGAATGCTAATCTATTTATTTTCTTTTATTTGCTATTTCAAGGAGCGGATGCTTACTATGTTCCTTTGCTTTTATAGATGATTTTCCCATGGATGTTTGATGAGATTCATGCATTGAAACCATTCAAAGATGCAGCTCATATATTGGCAGAGAAGAGGAATTGGCCCCCACTATATGACGTTCAGGTTCTGAATAACAACAAGGTAGTTTCCTCAGTTATCTGTTATATTTCCTCCGTCTCATAATAAGTGTCGTGTAAGAAGAAAAAATAAGTGTCATTTTAGCTTTTCAATGTAATATTAATTACTTTTTTCCATTTATACCCTTAATAATATTTTTTAGAATGTTGTTGTGTTGTATCATTTTTAGCAAAGAAGATTAATAATAAGGTTAATTTTGTAAAATTGCTATTCTCTTTCATCTGTTTAATTGCTTTTCTTGGTCTGTGTAAAAAACTTAAGATGACGCTTATTATGGGACAAAGGGAGTACATAGCAAAATTTCTATCAAGACATATGAATTATGATTGACACATGCTTAATAATTGAATATGTTTTATCAAAATAATGGTGTGTCTCTTAAGTTTTTCTGTTGATAACTTTGATCCAATGCTGGCAGGTACCTGTTGCAGCAGCTGTTTACTATGAAGACTTGTACGTGAATTTTAAGCTGGCCATGGAAACAGCTTCTCAAATAGCAGGAATTAGGCTATGGATAACTAATGAGTTCATGCATTCAGGCTTGCGCGATGGTGGGAGCAAAGTTATTGATCATTTGTTGGGGATGCTAAATGGAAGGAAACCTCTATTTTGATCACCATTACCTCTATTTTGGGGAGCAAAATTTTATGCCTTTGGCTCCTTAGCCTTTGAATTTTGAACTTTTTTATTTTCTTCTAAGTTGGTGGAACCTTCCATTCTTCCATGTTTAAATTGTCATATTTTGCTTGTATTTCTTGAAATGCCTGTCAGGTTTGGCCTAAAGTTATTGGTTTGCCAAAATAAAGCTTTTGGTTCTTCCAAAATTGTGATTTTTTTTTTGTTTTATCTGATCCCTCATCTTTAATTTTTGTTTTCAAATGAATTCTTCATAAAACATTTTTCTTTTTCAAATGCTCGTTTTTAATTTTTAATTTTTATTGATTCCTCCAAATATTATGGGTTTTCATTTTGATGGTCTAAATATCATAATTTTACATTTGGCCCTCTTAAATATTTCATGTTTTTCTTTATATATAAAATTAAAAGTGCTGGGTTTGCTTTAGGGGTATTTTTTTTCCGTCCAAACAAGGGGGCGTATCAATTATATATAATTAATAATTATATAGTAAAATGAAAGTTCGAGAGTAAATTCTTAACTCTCTCTCTCTCTCTCTCTCTCTCACACACACACACACACACATATATATATCCTAAGTTTCATAAAGAAAGGCAAAATTAACCAATTATAAAAATTAGATGACTACAATTATCATTTTTAAAGGGAAAGTAGATTATACACTGATACTATAAAATTTACTTTGTCATATAATCACAAAAATCAATTTAAAAAAAAATTAAGAGACTTAAAAACACATTTACTCAAAAATTTAAATTCAATCACATTCCCAACCAATTTTGTTGGGTTTGAAAAAACTTGCGATAAACCAATTTCACCTTTTTTTTTAAAATATAATTTACTTAATTTTTTTAAGTTATCATATATTAAGCTATTAACAAATCAAGTTAAAAAATAATAAATAACAAAAATATTAAAAATGAAAACTTAAAAAATAATTTATATTTTTAGCAAAACATATAATTTTAACTTTAATATTTAATTATTATTATAATTTAAATCATTGAACTATTAAAATAATTAATTAATATTTTTAATAATTATATAAAATGAAAATACCAGAATAAATTCTTTGTATATATATATATAAGGTGAAGTTGGTTTATCGCAAGTTTTTTCAAACCCGACAAAATTGGTTGGGAATGTGGTTGAATTTAAATTTTGGGTAAATGTGTTTTAGGTCTCCTAATTTTTTTTCAAAATTGATTTTTGTGATTAAATGATAGTATAAATTTTACATTGTCAATGTATAATTTATTTTCTCTTTAAAAATAATAATTTTAGTCATCACAAATTTTATAATTAGTTAATTTTGTTTCTCTTTATGAAACTTAGGATACTAGGGTGAGAGATGAAATTCATTAATTATAAAAAAACACGATGACCAAAATTATCGGTTTTAAAATATGGAGATTAAGATCAATTATAGCTAAAAATTGAAAGACTTAAATTGCATTTTACCTTAAGTTTTTATTATCGTCTCTCCTAAACTCAACTTCAAACTCATCCAATCGATTGATACTTGATAGGATGGAAACGAGGAAAGCTAAACCTCTCCCATTACCATGTCTATTTGCAAATTAGCCTGAAACTACGAAAAGAACTTTTTTTTTCCCGACTGTTTTATTTTTTAAAAATTATATTATATTTTAATAACATAAAAATGAAAAATAAAAAATAATTTAATGTCATAAAAAAATAATTAAAATTAATTAATAATTATCTAATAAAGATTAGTCATCAATTAAACTAATAGATACTTTACACCAATAACATGATTACTCAAAATATAAATATTTTTTATATTTTTATCTAATCACATACTATCATTATTAGTAAAATTATTGACTTTTATTATAATTAATTGGTTGATAGTATAAAAATATTTTAAAAATATAAAAATTAAGCTCTTATAAAAGATAATAAAATAAAATTTTCAATTTTAATTTAATTTACTTTTTAATTAATACAAAATATTTTTATATAATTTACCTTTTTTTTTTTTTTCACAGGGTGAATATTTTCACACTGTCTTCTTCTTTCCCTAAAACATAGATAGGAACGAGCTAACTAAAGCGATTTAAGAAAACACGAGATAGTTAGTTTCCGTGGAGATTAGTGTTGAAGTTTTGTCAGAGTAATAATCCAATTACAAAAATACCGTCAATAGTAGAAGAGAAAACGCGTTCACTCAGGGCGATGCAAATGACAAGAAGTCGCAAGAGAAGTGACATCTTCTGCAGATAGGACCAACAATCCCCTCTTGCTTTTATTATTCCCTTCTTTTTGGTTTTCCAAATTCAGCATAAGATTGCGTGCCACAGTTATCACCAACATTATCAAATGATGGCATTGGGAAGAGGAATATACGTTGCCAACACAGTGGCTTTCAGATCAGAGCTTCAACCTATGGCACCCGACCGCATTGGTTCCTCCTCTTCTTCTCGTCAAAGGGACCTCGTTTTCGTCGTCAACCCTCTAGGTATGCTCAGAAAATTTTGGTGGAAAACACAAAAAGATTACTTTTTGTTCTTGGTTTTGAGCTGAATTAAATGGTGGGGTGTTGGAATTGTAACCACCCATTATGGAATTTTTATTTTGGCTAGCAAAGTAGAATTACCCTTTACTTTTTTGGGGATAAAGTTTAATTTTTTGGAAAAATTGGAGCATAATTGACACTCAAATCAACGGTTGGTTTTAAGATAAAATCGTTTTAAGTTTGTACATGTTAATTGGTGATGTGAGTGGCGGCTATGTGAAGTAGTGTCTACTTAAGAATTTATCAAAATTTTGAAACAAGAGCTTGGGTTGCAGGTGCTAATGGGAAGACGGGTAAGGAATGGAGGAAGCTAGTTCCATATCTACGGTCTCGCCTTGGTAAAGAGTGCAATGTGAGTGAGTCTTGTTGCTACTGTGTTGTGAGTGTTTATCTATTTGGTTTTGAGATGAACTCTACAAATTTGTTTGCTTTGTGTATTGTGTTTATTTGCAAATTCATTGTGTTTTTGTTTTTGGGTAGATATGTGAGTCCTTAACGTCAGGTCCTTGTCATGCTATTGATATAACGAGAGAGGTTAGTTTGGAGCGTTTGAGATAAGTTTGTTTTATCCCAAGTGCTTCCAATGAGTTGTTGGATTGTTGTCCTCATGCTATGTAGGCTATAAGGGAGGGGGCTGATGCTGTCATTGCTGTTGGAGGTGATGGAACTCTTCATGAGGTGAAAACTACATGCTTTTTTAATTTTAATTTTTATTGTTGGGAGTGATGATGTTGTTTGATGGATTTGTTGCTACTTAGATTGCTACATAAAGAAGTTCCTAAGGACAATTCTTGAGTAGCCAAGGTTCAACCAAACTTACCTTTACTTTGTTTGTAATAAAGAGAAATGCTAGCAATATACTTTTTGACATATTCTTTATTTGTTGAAATTCATAAGAGATTCACTAAATAAGGAGTAATACCCATTAAATAAGGAGTGAGAAAAGTGTATTGGAAAGAGTGTGTTGTTAGTATTCTTCTTGCTATAAAACAAATTTATTTGATATCAAGTAAAGTTGTTGACGAATCTCAACATTCTTTCTTGATTGTGCTCCTAATGCGCCTCAGTTTGTTACAAGCAGGTTGTTAATGGGTTTTTCTGGGCTGGAAAACCTGTTGTTAGTCAAGGGAAAGAGTCTACGCATTCAACTGCTCTTGGTGTGAGTACTTGCAACCAGAATGCAATATTCTCAGTTTTTATTTTTATGCCTGAGGTCTTAGATTCGGTCATCTGTAATACATATCCTGAATGGAATGCTTATTGAAAAATATGACCATGTTCTGCCTTTATACAGCTCATCCCCTTGGGAACTGGTTCTGATTTCGCAAGAACATTTGGGTGGTTAGTTTTTGTTTGCATCTTCATTCTCCTTGTGCTTCTTATTTAAATGGAGCTTATTAGCTCTATATATTTGAAGTGAATGGAAACATCTGTTGAGTCTTTTCCAGGAAAAATGATCCCCATGAGGCCATTGAACGTGTTGCTAGAGGTCTTTTCTTTTTCTTAATTTATAATTGCTTTATTATTCTATTGTGGCTGTGCAATAGCTCAAGCATGTTGATGATGGCCTCAAATGTTCCACATGTGCTTTTAGTTTGTCTCTTATTACTTTCTAATTTAGGTCTTCTTTAGGGTTGAGATCAAGGATAGATGTTGGTGTTATCACTGGAGAGAGTTGTGATCATCATTACTTCATTAATGTTGCCGACATTCATTTGTAAGGCTTAATTGGAAATTTCAGAATAAGTGTAACACATGGATCATATCTAAAGCATGCTTGATCAAAATTTACAGGAGTGCGAAGGCGGGCTTTTATGCTTCTAGGTACAAGAGATTTGGCAACCTGTGCTATATCATTGGTGCATTGCAAGCCTTCATCGGGCATCAAAACCAGGATCTAAGAATCAGGGTCAGTGTTTGTTTGAGGTCCTGTATAGTTTTAGTTCTTTCATGGCCTTTATGTTTGTGCATAAGAAAGAAGTGTCACGCAAGTTTTATAACGTGAAAAATGCAGCTCAATGATGGTCCGTGGGAGACATGTCCTCAAGTGACAGCCGTTTGCATTGGAAATGCAAAATACTTTGGTGGTGGCATGAAAATTACACCAAATGCTGATCCTTTCAGCAGAAGTTTAGAGGTGAATCCCTTTCTGTAAAATGTCAGATGAAGATTATCATCTATTGCAAATAATCTACTGGCTAAAC
Source organism: Spatholobus suberectus (assembly GCA_004329165.1). Lineage (NCBI taxonomy): Eukaryota > Viridiplantae > Streptophyta > Magnoliopsida > Fabales > Fabaceae > Spatholobus > Spatholobus suberectus. Next base: position 16,140,527 of record CM014731.1, on the reverse strand, counting down.
CTCATCCTGAATCCTGCTCATCTTTTTTAATTGAAGTACATTTTTTTTTTCATAAATTCTGCAGGTTGTGATTCTTCAGAGCTTCAAGTGGTATGATTTTGTGCTGAAATTACATAAGCTATATAGTGGGACACATCTCTCGGTTAAAAATGTATCTGCTAGAAGGTATAATCTTTTCCAAAGAAGTCAATCTCCCATTCTTCATGTTACCTTCCATTGCTACTTTCTAATTCTTGATGTTAAATATCAATTAATAAGGTTCAGATGACTAATGATATTGGATTACATGGTCTTGTCAAAGCTGAATATGACACATAGATATTGAATATTGTTAGTGTATGGTCAATTATCTTCTTTTCAAGTCATCTGGTTAACTATGATCCCAATTATATAAGTGGTTCTCGAAACCTACTCACTATCCTCTATAACCTACTTTTATCGTAATGCTGCAACAATAACAAAAGCCTGATCCCACTATTGAGGTCAGCTATATGGATTGCACAACACCATTGGAAAATCTGTTGTGAGTGATCCATGTTTGGTATATCAACAAATTTTATGTTGGCTGCCAAGGGCCTAACACAACCTTCCTCCTTTACTCAAGCTTGGGATTGGCTGTTAAACCATAGGTGGAGTTTTTTATTGTAATGTTGCAATCGGACAAAATTGTCTTGGATTTAGTATTGTGTATAATTGTTTTAGTTGGATATAACTTTGTTTGTGGATCTGCCTTAAGTGTACTGAAATGCAACTAACAAGGAATGTGGAGGTAAGTACCTAGCAACACGATTTTGTAGCAACCTTTGACAATTTACAGTATGTGCTACCTTTTTCAGCTCAATGGTAGCTTAGGATTGTTGTGGTACTCATCCAGAGTGTTTTTTATATTGTAGTGTACTTTCTATTGAGGTGGAGGACATCTCAGGCAAGGGTGGTATTTATATTCAATCTGATGGGGAACATTTGGGGTTCCTTCCAAAAAAGATTAGTGTTCTGCCTGCTGCCATTGAGATGATAGTCTGATTTAGCTGGAGAATGACAGAATCAGGGAAATAGAGATGATGCTGTTCATGCCTTGTAATTTGCCAACTGAAATCGAGGGAGGAAGAGTTTGTTTCAAGTGTGCAGGCATCAGAGTAGGCTTCTTACATCTTTTGCTGTGGCCTGAGGGAGAGTAATTGTAATTTTGAATCAGCAATGTATTATCATACAATATATTTTTTAACTGTAAAATGTTTCCACACTTATAGTGTAAAATAAATGTATAAATTAGAAATTCAATAAAGTTTATCATGTCATCAATGTTTTTCATACTTTTCACTTGTATGACTGGGTCAACTACTAACCCTTGTAATATGATTGATTGATTTCAGATCTGCTTGCAGGAAATTGATTTGGTTGATTGATGTAGAAAACCTTAGAATGAGTTCAATGTCAATACTGTTAAACAGTGTATCAATTCTAAATTTTTAAAAAATTACTTGAAGAAACAAGATTCTAAAGTGGAAAAATTACAACCAGCAATTTCTCTGCAGATTCTGAACTTCTGAGAAATGGACTTCTCAAGCTAGTTAGCATGGTATATCTCTGATTCTGAACTTCTGGACATTGCTTCCTGTGTTTTCTGTTTTCCCTCTAATGGGAAGCTCATTTGAGGGATCTTGAACTTGATGGAGATGGGTCAGGCTGAGGATCCGGAGCTGTTGACCATGCTACAGTTACGGAGCTCTCATCATTTCCAATTCTATGATATTGTTCTGTGATGCACCAATAGCTTTGCAACCTAGCTTTCTTGTCTCCTTAAGTAGGTCTACGACATATTTTCTTTGGGAGATGAAAATGCCTTGCTTAGAGTTGGAAATCTCGATCACAAGGAAATATTTCAGCTTACTCAAGTCTTTCCTTTCAAATTGTCTAAGTTCCTGAACTTTTAGGTAATTTTTAATTAGGTTCATATTATAAAAATTTGTAATTGAGTCTTTAATCTTTTAATTTTTTTAACTGGGTCTTGAAGTTAAATTGTTGTGAATATTCTGTTAACTTTGACAGAATATTTTCTGCTAAGGATTTAATTAAAAAAAATAGTATAGAGATCTAATTAAAAATTATCTAAAAGTTCAAGGATTTACTTAATAGTTTAACCTTATTTTATATTTTTATTTTGATTTTGCCTTTGTTTAATTTTAGAAAAAAAGAGACAGAAAGCATATTTCAATATTCAAATATTGTCGCATTATTGTTATGTGACTAAATTGTATTGTTGGTTCTCCTATAATTCTCAATTTGCAATTTTAGTCTCTATTTTTAATTTCGCAATTTTAGTCCTCCAATTTTTAAAAATCTTGAATCTTAGATTCTTTTATTTTTAATTCTGCAATTTTAGTCCTCCCAAATTTTAAAAATCTTCAATTTTGGTGTAATCGTTATATGTTTATCTGTTAACTGTTAATATCTCAACATTAACTATAACGTGACATTAATATGTTAATTAAAAATTGTCTAAAAATTCAGAGACCTACTGATGTATTATCCCTTTTTATATATATATATATCAAAATGGCATAAATCCCATAAAAAATGTGCCACATTGAAATAATACTCACCACGTTCATTTTTGCTATAGGAGTAAATATTTTCTCGTAAGCAATCTCGTATGATTGGGTACAACTAATCTTATTTTATACTAGTCTAGGGTACCATTAGACTAATATTTTACCATGTATACCCCACCTACATCCAACTAGTGTCATATCCTTGAGCCTTCAAAAATCTTCCAAGTCTTATTCTTCTCTAAAGAACTCAAACGGAGTCTAGCGTGTGATAGCAGCCAATATATCCCACCGTGCAAGAGGTTTCCTGAACCTTGGATATAATGATTTTTAATTTGACGGCTTGGATCTTCAGTGTTGTACCGGTTAAGAAAGTAGTTTTTGTAGGTTTTTTTTTTCTAAATGAATAATCCATGTGTAGTGTTAAAATGACGTAGACACCTATTCTCTTTTACTTGCTGATGTTTGAGGGGGCTCGATGAACTATTCCCTTTGCCCATTTTCATCGGAGGAGCGGCAAATCTTTCTTCCCATCTGCCTTGTGGATCCTTTCCACTCGAAGCTAGCACCCCACACATCCCCTTGTCCCCTTGACGAAATCGAACCCTGCGTTACACCAGAGTTTCAGGTTGGTGCCCTTTACCCAGTTTTCAGTCCGAATGTTTCTATTGGAGGCATGACACTCTTTCAGCTTTTATTTAAATCCAAGAATGTTGGTGTAAATGGAAAAGGGAGGAATATACTTGCGTCACCATTTGTGATTTTATGGTGATTCCATATTGCAGCTTAGACCCCTTTTTATTTTGTCTTGTTGACGAAATATTGTATGCATCACAGGGTGTATGTAAACGGCGTGCACACTGTTAAGGAAGGCTTGAAGGAAGGACCGTCTTATTCGTGGTGAGTCTCGACACTTTTGTGCGGTGCAAAACATAATTGAATTTATCTGTTTTAGCCTTTTGGTGTTTTTGGGACTGAAAGTCAAGAAGATACCAAATTACTGTACATTGTTTTTGTTGTAAATCTGGATGGTTGGAATAAGGATTTAATTGTTCGAAGGATGGGTGGCATTGGTGTATGCGTTGAATGATTTTAATTGTAAATTGGGGTTGAGTGAAAGTATGGATTGATATAATCTCTTTATTGGCAACATTACAAAACAAAATAGGTTGACGTTGTCATTACAAAAGTTTGAGGATTAGGCTTTAATCCTTTTGTTTGGTTTGTTGAAATGTTGTGCTGGACCATGAATCTAATTGTAAGGCAATGGCATGTAATGCACTAAACAATTCACAGTAGAAATATGTTTTACCTTTGTGTTGGAAACTGGAAAATGTATAGAAGAGTAACAATTAATTACTAAATAGGTATTTATTAAAAATAAAAAGTGTTTACTTAGTTGGAAGAATTAGTGTAATTTATTTTAATAGTGGCACTTTTTATAAAAAGGATATATTTTCTTTTAGTAAGAGAAGTCCACTTAAAAAAAACAATTTTATGTTGATTATTTTTATATGTATATCATTAGCCTTTGTAGGAGAAGGAACTAATTTGTATCTTTTGTTAAAAGGTATGAACATTAATGGAGAAGAAATGGAAGGAACATTTATGACTGAGGCAATGGAGTTGATGGTATGAATAATGAAGTTGATTGATATACTATGTTTTATTGTATTTGTTCATGTCTAAATAATTGTTTGTCTGTGCTTGTTGGTAGTGTTTGGAGGACATATCATTAAATGTGGAGGATAATGAGCCGTTTGGTAGTGATGGGGATGGGGATATAGATGGAAATGAGGATGCAGATGGAAACGAGGATGGAAATGAGGATGATGATTGTGAGGAGGATATAGAATATATAGTCGAAGAAGTTGATCAAGATAATTTTGTTGAAGATGGTATTATGATAAATGGCATGGTTGATATCTTAAATTTTGACATGGAAAATTTTCAATAGACAATGTTCCAAGGTTAGATTTTGTTGATCTAGAAGTTGCTTACCTATTCTATTGTTGGTATGCAAGAATTAATGGTTTCTCTATTCGCAAAAGCCACGTTCTTAGAAATAGCAAAGGGGAAACATTGCAGCAGACTTTTGTTTGCTCACGGGCTGGCTTTAGGCAAGATAGGGGTTTGACCTTGGAAATGAGAAAGCGTAAACCCAAAAATGAAACAAGGTGTGGGTGTGAGGCAATGTTTCGTGTTCATGTCCATGTTGATAATGGGAGATGGTATGTGACATTATTTAATTTTGAACACAATCATACGCTCTTGGATGAAATGTATTCTGCCTTGCTACCAGCACATAGGAAAATGACTGCAACTGAAATAATGCAAATTGAAAACTTTGAAAAGGTTGGTATTAGACCTCCCCATATATATGCTGCATTAGCGAACAATTCAGGGGGGTATGAGAAGGTTGGATTTGTTAGAAAAGATATTTATAATCAAGTTGCGAAGCAGAGACAAGAACAATCCTCTGATGTTAGTGGTGCATTGAATTATTTTCGAGAGTTGTCTTTGAAAGACCCATTGATGTTTGTGGCTTACACTGTTAATGATGATAAGAGGCTTCGACATCTTTTTTGGTGTGATGGGGAAAGCCAAATGAATTATTAGGTATTTGGTGATGTCCTATTGTTTGATGCAACATATAGGAAGAATAAGTATCTTTTCCCTTTTGTGGTTTTCTCAGGTGTTAATCATCACAATCAAACAATAGTTTTTGGTGCTGCTCTTATTACAAATGAGACGGAAGAAACATATGTTTGGTTGTTGGAACAATTTTTGTTGGCAATGAAAGGAAAAGCTCCTTCATCAGTAATAATCGACGGTGATGTTGCAATGAAGAATGCCATAAGAAGAGTGTTTCCTAATGTGCACCACAGGTTATGTGCATGGCATTTGCTTCGCAATGTTGGGATTCTCGCCTTTATGCCATATTTGAAAGGATGTATGTTGGGTGACATTGATGTTGTTGAATTTGAAAAAAGTTGGAATGAAATGGTTGTCAAATTTGGATTGAAAGATAACAATTGGATAACAGATTTGTATAAAAAAAGGAAAATGTGGGCTACAGCCTATATTCGGGGTAGTTTTTTTGCAGGCATAAGGACTACATCTCGTTGTGAAGCCTTCCATAGCCATGTTGGGAAATATGTTCATCCGAAGATTAATCTGACAGATTTTGTGCAACAATTTCATAGATGCCTTACTTATTTTCGCTTTAGGGAAGTTGAAGCTGATTTTCATTCCCAATATGGTGAGGTTGTGTTGCAAACGAGTTTTTGTTCTATTGAAAGGTCTAAATCAAGACAGTTGATGAAAGAGTTGTTCTATCTTTTTCGATCTTTCCTTAACAAAGCTTCCCTCATACGGATAGTTGATTGTCAACAAATGGTGATGTATTCAGTTTATACAGTTGTTAAGTATCGGTGCACTTCAAGTATGTGGCACGTGTCTTATTGTCCATCGCTTGTTCAATTTGGATGTTCTTGTTTAAGAATGGAGTCAATTGGCTTGCCATATGACCACATTTTAGTTGTGTTACAATCTTTAGATTTTTTGTGAATTGCTAGAGTCTTTGGTTCTTAAAAGGTGGTCAAAATTTGCAAAGGAGGACATATGTGGAACTTTTCCTAATCAAAGTTACTGGGATTCCCACTTGAAAGCAAGATATGCAACTCTTGTTCATTTTTCTAAGGAGGTGTGTGACTGTGCATATCGCGATGAGGAAGACTATAATCAAATGATGGACTACCTTACAGGGCAACTTAGTAGGTTGAAGTTGAAGTATAGACCTACAGATTGTGAAAATGGCATGGACACTTAGACACAAAGGAGAGAAGATGATATACTAGACCCGCCTCGTGTATGAACCAAAGGTTGTGGACCTTCGAAAAATAATGACACCGGGGGTCGTAAAAGAGCACAAGCATGTGGTAAATGTGGTGCAAGTGGGCACAATAGACGATCATGTACCAATCCTACTGTGGATGATCAAGCTTCACCTGTTGAGAGCACAATTGGGTTAGGTCAAAACAACATGAGTGCCTCTGATTTTGGTGAAGACTACAACAGAGAAGTGGTTAGTGCATATTTTTTGATTTTCTATAAAAGTCAATTTTGAATGTAGCTTAAAGAAATTTAGATAACATAAATTATGGTCACATATTTGTGTCTGATATAATGAGATAGTTGTTAGTATTGCATGGTTGATTATATTAATTTACTTTTTTGCTATTTTGTAGTTCCATGACCATTCACCGTCATTTATTCCTTTTTCCAGCCGTACAATTAATTGATGGTTATTAGGAATGGTAAAATGGGTTTTTTGTGGTGTGGTTAAATATGGTTTCGCAGTCATTGTTGTTCATGTAATGTTTTTGTATGACCTTATGGTGACTTTAATCATCTCTGGAAGATACAGTGTATTTGGTTTGGTTCCTTTTGTTTGAACACTTATTATGCAATGGAGTAGACAGTGGTATTGATATTTACATTGTAAACAGAGTGATTCCCATTGTGTTAATGATATTTAAGTTGTGTTTGTAGGTTGTATTTTCCAGCAAAAGTTGATTGATCACTGTATATAATGTGTCTCTGTTCTATACAGGATGATTCGCAGTATGTACCTGATAAAAATTTTATATTTTTTAATTATACATATTTGATGAATGGAAGATTTAGTTATTGTCCAAAAAATAAAAAACGATGCTTTATGACTTGTCCTTGAAAATGTATCTACATGTGGTACATTCGTATAACAATAATGGATGCCATGACGTGTGTCGCGATTGCTGCGAAAAAATTGTTACACACCTACATACTAATAATTAAAACACTAAAATAAACTGACAAACGGCATGGCTAGTGGCATTCGGGCTAGAGTACAAAAATTTGTGGGGCTTATAAATCACCATGCATTAAAAGTGGATACCTAAATTTCCTTCGTATTATATCTAATTGGCCTTGGTGATTTTGAAGCTGTTATTAGGCCTTTTGTCCAGAATGTACCCAATTTAATATATATATATATATATATATATATATATATATATATATATATATATATATTAATTAAGAGTTGACACCAACCACCCGAATGCGAATAAGGTCCATTGCTTTTAGATATTATGAAATTTTAATTTGGGTTTAGGAGTTTGGTCATGGACATACCTTACAAGGCTTGACAATTTTAAAATTTCATCTAGATTGAGTGAATAAATAAGAGATAAAAATTCGTTGGACGTTAAATGTCACACATTTGGGTGTAAATAATAAAGCAAATTGTGTGTATATAATTAAACATCACTGCACATGTACAATACTTAATAGAATCATAATAGGGGAAAAAAATAACCATGCCACAAGAGATTGCATAATTGATGATCTTAAATATTCATGTTTATAAGCTTGTCATTTAACGAAAGTTCAAAATAACGTGACCAACACAACAAAAAATTACATGGACAATAAAACCCATATCCACTGAAACCAATATATCAGTTGGGATGGGTATAGTAAAAAAAAAAAAAAACGAATACACCGTCATTGGCTACTACAACAAAGCAAAATGACCTTAGGATTCATTGGAACCCTAGCCACTGGAAATATCAAAACGATACTATATGTCAGTCAGTAAGGTCATTCACGTGTTCCCAATTTTTTTGTGCATTTGTCATTAAGGTCTTTTTGTGCTCATTATGATTTCCCAACAGCAAAGTCAATGTTACCTTCATCCGAACTAACTTTTCATCCAGCTGCATATGACATTATTGACACTAGTATTATTTAGTATTAATTTTTAACTTGCACCAAATGAAGAATGTTAGCTGATATGAAAAATATTAAATTACTTACAATTCGATAAAGAGTACTGACAAATGAATGTTGCATTTGCATCCATTCAAGTACCCAAATTGCAGAGTTGTCACTGCATTAGATAGTTGAAATAAAAAATCAAGTAAAATTTAAACAATATTAGTAACAAGGAATGAAACGTGACACAAATTAAGACTAGGTGGTGATTTTACACAAATAACGATTGTATTATATAAATTTCAATAATATTGGCTTACCTTTGACCACAATTGGGGATTCCTCTTGGTTCACAAATTTGCCATTCTTCTAAGTCTCCAACACTGAAAATGAATTCTTGTGTCTGGAATACAACTGCAATAATACGGGACCTTGCTTTTGTCTGTATAATGAGCATAAGTTAGTAATAGGTTAGTCACACATTGTTGCTTGGTATGCACGGTAAAAGAGTATATGAAATAGATTAATGTAAACCAACAATTGATCGTATTGTGTCTCTTCAGTAATCTAATGTCTCCGTGGTTAAATGTGAATCCAAATGATAAATTTTTCTCTCTTCGATGCAGATTACTAGTAGGTACCAGTGCTCCTTATTCTCATGTATTGGTATGTATATTTGTGCACACACAACAATAAGGTTAAGAAATGTAGTAATGTACTTTCTCAAGTAACAAACCAAATTAGCAAATAGAGAAGGTGTTAATTAATTGATTGTTATGCAAAAAATGTTTATGATAAAGTAAGTATTACACAATTAACAACAAGTGTTGAAAGTAAGAGTTAACGTTATTTTCTTGCAAAAAATGAATTTGATCGTGTCTTAACAATATGGAGTTGTAAGTAAGCTTCATACTAAATGGGATGGAGTTTGACATTTAAAATACCAGATTCAAGTTCAGGTATGGGGTCATCCAATCCTTCCCATAGAACATGACAAGATTTTCAATAGAACTCCCTCCTAAGACGTCAGCCTACGATGATAATGACAAGATGGTCAAAAAATAAACTAAAATAAAAAAAATTAATTATACAGGTAACTTACAACAAATATTGGTGGCAAACACCAGACACTTTTGTTGATCGTGCTGCTTTGAGAGTTGGTCACTTTCAGTGCCATGAATAATATAATCTAATAACAAAAAAAGGCTAAAAATAGTTCTAATAAATTTGATGTTTGTCAATATTCACTCATTTAATAACAAATCCAAACGATAAATTGTTTGAAATGTACCCCTGGGTGAACAATCCTAGATGGACACAAGGTGTCAAATTCCTTTCTGGTCCCTAAATTATTTCCTACCATAAAGAGAACCTCATTGCCACTGCATTGTGTAAAGCATAATAACAAATGGAAATTCGAATTAGTTCCCACCTAGTCATCAATCCTTTTTATGTGGGTTAATGACATATATATGTAAGCACGAAACTCCACGAAGTGGTTAGTTACCTTGGGTCGAGTTGGTTGTTGAAAATATATGCACAAACTTGGGTCACCATTAGTGTTAAACCCATATCCGCTGTTGGTCTAAATTGACAATTAACATGTTGCCAAATCATATAAATGTTATTATTGAGTATATATAACTTTGTTAGTTTGCCGAATGTAACTATATTTAAATCATTTTTTGTTGTCAATGGTAAAGCTTATAAACCTTGGGTAAAGTTTGACCATTTGGTCTATGATGGGAACCCTTTCCTTTTTCAGAAATACCAACTCCCTTGTGCGAGGCTTCTCTTGGTGAGGATCCTATTTTGGGGTTATTTTTGTTGCCATTGTTTACATTACATGCAACCTCAGTCTTTGGTTTTTTGAAAGTCCTTCCTACTACTCCGGTAGGGTATGATAATTTCCTAGCTACTGCTGATGTATGTGACGATGCTTGTGGCTTAATATTCACAATCAAAAAATGTCACATTAGTAAAGATTTTCCATGATAAATCTATTGCAGTTTGAGACAACAGATTTGGAGCAAATAAAAAAGTAAGTCAAATACTTGAAAACAAACCTTTGACTGTAGCCCCCTCCTATAATTACTCATGAATGGTTTTGGTTGTCCCACCAGATCTACATCTTCATTAGCTTCGTCCACATGATGAACATTAACATTTTTCGTTGCACCAATTTTTTTAGGAATTTGATGACGTAGATACTTTCCCTTCAAATTTGGTGTTGACTTGGTAGTGTTTTCAGTATGTTCATCCCCATATATATATATATATTGTTTCAATGTTCTTTATTCTCTCTGTAGGCTTATCAGTCGTTGATTCAAATGACTTCCTTCCATCCATGTGTCCACCAATGCATGTATTGTCTGCGCTATTTGCCTGTTCAAGTGGAGACGCAGCATTGCTACGATTCATCATAGCATGGTCTGGTGTGTTTTTAGCTGAATCGATGGCATCTTTTTTTACTATAGCAATCATTGTTTTTAGTAAATCACTGTATGATTTATCCATGTGATCCATTCTATTACCCAGACGCTGCATCCATACAAATCATGAAAAAAAAAAGGAAAATTATAAGAACACTGAATGAACTATGTATTCATTCGTTAACATATATAAATGTAGCACATATTATGGTCCAACCAGTAAAAGACAAGTCATAGACTTGCGTGAAGTAATATCAGTAACATGATACGCACTATTCATTATTGTACGTTGTGAAAAAATTACAATTATTACGAGGTGTACCATAATATGTACATTTTTTTAAAAAAGAAGTAATAACTAGAGTGTCACAAATTTAATGTCTACAAATTGTCAAACACACCTCCATCGCGTCCAATAATTTACTTAACGTGGCATGTAGGTTGATGTCAACATTTGCTTCATTGTTGTTTTCGCCTAAAGTGTTGGTTTGGACAGTATCGTCCTCCTTTCGTCAATATAACAACAAAGTGATCAAAATATTGTATAAGTTACTATTACTAACAAATGTACAGAACAAGGGAATGGAAAATGCACGAAAATATATATGTATACATGTGTGGAAGGAGGATTGTCAGTGACATCATTTGGGAGCTCAATACCCTTCCCAGAAAGCTCGTCCATCCTTCAAAATCAAGCCAGAAATTTTTTTAATAAAAGGAGACAATTGATACCAAATTATAGCATGAATGTGGAATATAATATTCATGGTTTATAACCATTGTAATAATTTAAGCAAGGTCAAAATGGATGGCAACTAGCACATACCCAGTTGCGTGATGGCTTTCATCTCCAACATTCATGTCCATTTCTTTAAAACCAGTAATGTATCTCCCACTGTGCATGGACGGAGTAGAAAATAATAACGAGGATAGCTTTAATTTATACAACTCCCATTGCACAATTTGCGGCCCAATTTTAGAAGGTTACGAAGGACACGTTTATCTCTCATTTTATTTAGGTATAACCGTGCGTAGATGTCATTCATATTTAATGCACTGTGCCACCATTACGTGCTAAATCATGCTGAGATTGCCGCATGGTTAACGTCGCAGTGTATACTTTATCATTACCTATCAATATTAGCTGCATAGGGTTGGAAGCCTAATTTAATGAGCCTGACACTTATTAAAGTAAATTAAAAATAAAAGGCTAGTAATATAAAATAGTAGGAAACATTTAATTACGAATTAAAAATACGTATATGTAGAGAGTAATTGTTATGTAAATAAAATGGCCTAAGAGATTAGGTTATATATGTCCTTGTCATTGGATATTTCCGTTACTTTTCATACGTGGATCTCTAGTAATAAGTGACGACCCTAATGCGATTCTATTAATAAAATATAATCAACAATTAGACTCCTCGTATTGGGCTTCTTTATATGATACTGTCAGATAAATTGGGCATGCCTCCTTCGACCTCACAGCGGGTTTGTCTTAATATATATATATATATATATATATATATATATATATATATATATATATATATATTTAGTCCATATATAAGCCTGGGTCAACAGACATCTTATAATTTAAACTTCTACAAAGGTTATATTAAATACTTATGCAATGTAATCGACTAGTGTATAGTAAATACCAATTAGGCTATTCTATTGTCAAACCGAAGTACTATCAAGTTAAAAAATATTTACCATATCAAGTTAATTCTGATTTCATGAATCGTTTAATATAAAGCACTGCATGCATGTCACTAAAAAGAGTTTTCTTCTTGAATACGGCCAATGTGAATTATCATCATTTCCAATAATAAAAAAGGCTATTAACCATTAATGATAATACTTTAAAAAAGACATTCATTTCATAAGATTGTGGGTCAAATCTAGAAGACAAAAAAAAAAGGTTTACTTTCCCAGTGCGCAAACACACAAACTAGACCCGGATCAAGTTGTGTGAAAAATGTCCCAAATTACTTACTACCTGTAATGCTAACGTACCCCAATTCCTTCTTTACTAAAGCAACTTGCATCATCATTGTCTAGGTTGTTGTCCATGGTATTCTGAAACTCGACATGCAGTTTGTCCACATTACAGTAATTATAATGTCTTATCTTTTTCCCCGTTGCAGTGCTAATTCTTCTGAGTTGGACTGCAGCGACCTCTTCCTTGGCTTGTAGTCATCTTTTGCAAATCACCCTGCACAAACAGCTGTAGGGCGATTCTAAGCCACCAGTGGCCAAACACGCATAGTATCTTCAAACCCCTACTCTGTTAATGACATTCACCACATGTAACGTGTAAACTGGGGTTGAAATTTTCAGGACAGAGCAAACTTGTTCCAGTTCTTCTTGCATGCTATGTTTGAAGAACTTATCCGACAATGTGTTTTCAGCCATATGTGTAAACCAATTCTCTACTAAAAAAAAGTATTGATATTGTTATAAAATAGGTAAAAATGTAATGAAATACAACATAACCAATAATACAAATGTTTTGCGTTACTATTCTTTTCTCTTGTGGTTGAAACTATGCCCTCTTTGCTTGATGTATCTATGTTACGTGGATGATGAATATGTTTGGGTGCGAAGGCCAAAACTTTCCTAGTATTGATACAACGTAAACCTTGATGTCTTTCCGTCTCCACATGGCGTCCAAATGTTGTGATGGTGTTTTAATCTGTGAAGTGGTATCGTACAACCACTCAAAAAGAAAACATGAACATAAAGGCCACGTAGTATTTAATACTCATCTAGATAACAGGTATATCTACCATTTGTTAATTAATTGTAGTTCTTGGCAAGGTTGGTGGCATTCAACGACACTATAACGTTAATTGTAATTTTTTTGGATGGACACGGACATGACTGTCCACGTTAAGACTATTAAAATAAAGTTTTGAACAATTAATTTAACATAAAGTGTTCTTAATGTGACAAAGTTAATTAGGTACAATACGATAAATGGATTTCTCTCATCTTTTTTTTTTTTAATTATGTTAATGAATTTATGATTATATATATATATATATATATATATGTCTTAATATGAGGAGTTCATATACAACTATATTAAGATCTTGATATATACACATCGGTAGTAGCATAAACACATTGGACAATTTAAATATGAATGACACATATTCGAAGAGTATTAATTTACATTATATTTTAATCAATCAATATAATTGATTTTTACGTAGGCTTTTATATAAAGTTTCCGTGTAGCAAAACTTAATTAAATTTACTACATGCAATGTATAATTTATCTTACTATGTAAAAAATTATTATCATAAATATATGAATTATTAATTTGATGAATTTTTTATTAGTCAAATTAATCGTCCAAAACTTTTTTATTTTATGAATTTTAATCTACCATTGGGTATAGAGATGGCAACTGGGTCAACCAAACCCAACCCAAATTTAACCCACCAAAAAACAAGTTTGGTTAGGGTAGTCACGTTATGAAAATTTGGTTAAAAATACATGCCAAAATTTAAAGAAAATTAAAAATAGGTATTACAGGCTGTCAAAGTGGGTTGAACCCGATGGCCAACCATTTAACCCGGCAAAACGAATTGGTTTGGGTTGGGTAATTAAACCCTCCAACCTACATAACCTAACCTGTATAACTCGTTACCCCAATTGGTTAAGGATCGGGTTGGGTTGACCTAATGGGTTGGTTTTTATTTTTAATAAATTATTTAGTTAAATATTAGGCTAAAATGAAATTTCGGTCCCTTATTTACATTTTACTTTTCAGTTTGGCCCCTTAAGGTTAAAAAGTTCTAGTTTGGTCCATTGAAGTTTCTGTATTAGATTAAATTGGTCCTTTCGTTAGTTTATCACACAAATTTGGTCAACTTAGTGACACATGATAAACTGTGAAAGATGCTACATTAGCCAAAATTAATACTATTAGTGCCAAAAACTAACGAAAGGACCAATTTGGTTTAACAAAGACATTACAAGGGTCTAAAGTGAAACTTTTAAAACTTAAGTGACTCAATTGAAACCTAAAATATAGATAAGGACCAAAATTCTATTTTAGCCTAAATATTACTTTATTAGATATAATATTTCATGAAGTATTATGGATTTCATGTTATTTTATGCTTTACTCTAAATTCATTTAACTCTTGATGCTAATTTTTAAAAAAATACAATTTACTAAGATAATATTCTTGACATTGTGTCATTATTTTTAGAATATCTATATTTATTTAGAGATGTTTTTTAAATAGGTTTTTTTTTGGGTCCAAATATCACTCTTTAGTAAAAAGCTTTTATAAGCGTCTAATATGCTTTACATATTTCAACGTCCAACGCATCTTGTTAAACCAGGTGTCCAACACTTGATACTATCTATATGCTTTCAAAGGACGTCCAAAGTTATCTTTTAAGCTAAGAAGTTCAAATCATTTTATACTTGTGTGCTCAAATACAAATGACTTATTTCTTTTAGGAGCACTAACGTTATCTTGTCAACACTATATATTCGCACCAATACCAAAGTTGCAAAATGAGTAGCAACGAACAAGAATTGATAGCAGCAACAGGTTTAAGTTCTTTTTGCAAAAGCACTAAAGTCTTTCCACTCTATTCTTTAGTGCATAGCAAAGTTTTTGTGTATTTGCTATGTATCTTCCTATCCTCACTGTATGAGTAGAACTCTGTAAAAACACTTGTCTGTGTTGTGTAAGCCAGGAAAGGCTTGGTGATGAAATAATACTTAAGTTGTGTAAGTGATATGGTGATCATCTTTGTAGGCTTGTAGAGGCTAGGAAGAATATTTGTCTGTAACAAAGGGTTAGTTAGTGGAAAATCCTTCTATAAGAATGTACTGAACATAGCTCAGATTGAGCGAATCAATATAAAGATCTCTTACATGCTTATCTTTCCTTATCCTTACCTTGCTTTATTTGTCTTGCTTGTTTTAACGTTTTGCGAAAAAGTTTTTAAACCCACAATTCATTTCCCCTTCTTGTGTGTTTCTTGTTTTCTTCACATGATAGGTTGGGTTGTGTTTAGATTTTCAACCATTTGTTCTATAGGTGACATAAAATTAGGTCAATAGGTTTAAACTTGATTTTCAACCACACGTAAGTAGCTATTGAGTGTCACATAATGATAAGGACCAACTCATTTTATATAAATTAAAAACATATTTAAGCCATTCTTAATTTTGAATGGTATCAATAAATAAAACTACCACTTAGTGTAACATTTCGGGCACTGACGAGGGCAGGGAGTGATCTCCTGTGAAAAGGGATGAGGCACGGAACAGGAGCGACTCCTGGTAAGCTGCCAATAGGAGGACACATGAATGAATCAAATACACACTAGAATAAGAGGAATCTAGAGACTGTGCAGGTATAGGACTATACAATTGATGATAGCTTCAAGGAATTAATAAGTGATACTTATACCAATAAGATGTATCTACTTTTTGGTAGTCTGTTACTTAAGAACTCCACAATTAAGCGTACTTGACTTGGAGCAATTTTGGGATAGGTGACCTCTTGGGAAGTTTCCTAAAAGCATGTGAGTGAGGATAAAACACGCAGAAAAGTCTTGTGTTAGTTTGTGAAAACAGTCACTGATCCTGAAAGCGGTCAGGCGTTACACTTAGGCCCTGTTTGGTAAGAGGAGAAGAAAAGGAGGGAAGAGGTGAGAAAACAAGTGAAGAGAATTAGGGAGAAATTGATGGTTGTTTGGTCTAAGAGAAATAGAGGAGAAATAGAGAAAAAGTAGATGTGTAAAGTTGTTTGGTCGAAAAGAAAAAAAAAAGAAATAAAATTGGCTTATTACACTTATACCCTTGACATATATAACATTTCTTTTTGAAATTTTTTACTTTTTTTTCAGTGAATCGATTTTTTTCCGAAAAAATGTATTTTGCCCCCCTCACAAACAAACTGATTTTGCTTGTATCCAAAATCAATTTCACATACAAAATTGTTGAAATTGATTTTCACAAATTCAAAATCGATTCCCGACGCCCCATGTTCAACACAAAATTGATTTTTCAATTGAGGAAATCAATCTCCTTAACTGTAGAGAATGTTGAAGCTCACGGGATCTACTATGGAGTCCACTATTCATCACGGTTTCAACCAAATATTTGCACACACAAGTCAATCAAGTGAAAAATGAACCAAATCTAACCACATATTCAACACCAAATCAAAAAAATGAAAACCATTTGCTAACAACCAACACCTAAAAACAAAACCTCAAGGCTGGTAATGGAAGGCTTTGCTGCACGTTGTTGTTCAGTTTGCTAATGGAAGAAGCTAGCTTCCAACACCCACAATAGCAGCACTGATGGAAGAGGTTCGTATGCTCTACAAGGACCACGCAAGGTTATTTTGGGCAACCTGACACTGTTGTGTACGATTTCCTCCACAATCCTCTTAGATTGGCGAGGATTATTTTTTAGCTTGGGCCCATGTTTTTTCGTAAAAAAACTCTCCTCTTCCACTAAACCAAACACAGGAAATTTCTTATATTCCACTCTCTTTTCTTCTCTTTTGTTCTCCTCACCCCAATTTCTCTCTAACCAAACAGGGCCTTAAACTCCTTAATTTTTTGTATATTTTTGATAGAAAATTTAAATATATGATAGACTTAATTAAATTTGACCAACTTAATTTTATTTTATTTTTGCTAAAAACTAACTCAAGTATTTTTATTGCTATCGTTGATTTTAACAAATAATAAAAATTCCAACCCATACTTCTACATAGGTTGAATAAAAATTTCTATTGTCATTAATTTGTTATACGTGTAATAATAAACATAACTTATCATTATGATTTCCCTTAATTCCTTAACCGTGCAGTGGTTTTGATAAAAATTAATTTAAAATCATTATTAACTTTCAATAATACGTGCTTAAAATAAATATTTATTTATTATAAAATTTCAATATTATAATTTTTTTATTTTTAATATATTTAAATTATATAAAAAAATATTTATTCTATTTAATACACATATTAAAATATTAGTTGATAATAAAATCAAATAATGGTTCTAAATACTACACAAAAATTAAATAATGAAAAATATGCACATTTTATTTGATGAAGACCAAAAAAAACAAATAAACATCCATTTTAGTCTTTGAATTTGTGATGCAGTGTCATAATAGTTCATTAAATTAGAAAAATATCAAATAATCTTTGAAATTAAAATTAATGTTATTTTGGTCCCTAAAATATACAAATTATTATTATAGTCTTTAAATTTTATAACTTACTATTATTATAGTTCTTAACAAAACTAACAATAGAGACTAATATAACTAACAAATTTTAATTTTTAGAATTTATTTAATATTTTTTTAATTTTAAAGACTATTATGGTAATATCTCATAAATTTAAGGATTAAAATGAGAATTTGGTCGAAAAAAACACGGGGAGTCCCTGTATTGTCAAGTCCAGCTAAAGTGCATCGCAGACAAATCAATAGACCCCATGTGATTGAAAGACATAATGCTTTGACACTGCATATATCACATCAGTCCACATCTTTGACTGACAAGCTTGTGCCATTCCCGCCACAAAAATTGAGCATGACGAGCTTGAACAATTACTTCATAGAATGAAAAATTGGCCACGAATTTTGAGAGTAACAAGTTCCCGCTTTCCTTATTAAAAAATATTTTAATTTAATGACAACAAATATGTACATAATTATAAACACAAACATAAATATAAATATAAATATAAAAAAATACAAAAATTATTATATATATATATATATAGAGAGAGAGAGAGAGAGCATACCAATACGTACAATACATGGCAATACTTATATTTAAATATGTGTTCAATAAAATACCTACTTCATTACTTAAATATTTAAAAAAAATGTGCACGTTCCCTCACCCGATACCCCCCTTATATTTAAATAACCTCTGCTTAGCATGTGAAACAGGCGTTCGAGTTTGATGTACTAAGCTTCACAATAACGTCGTCGCCACACATCCATTGCACTGAAGCTGTCATTCCCAGGCTAGTGTCTTCCGTTATTTTCATTGTCTTTAGTTACATGTATTATCGTTAACCTTTTTTACTTATGACAGACAAGGTCATGGAACCTTTTATGCAATTTAAAACAGTGCTACATGCTGATAGAGTATGAATATTTTAAACAAACTCTATTTTAATTAACCATACTTACGAAAATTTATAAACTAATGGAAGCAAAATTTTTGCGAATCCCATCTGTAGGATTTTGTTAAAATTCCTCGCCGCTTTTTTCGGCGTTGGAGACATGAATTGCACCACGAGGTCCACATCCAGGGTGAAGACGGAGGGGTATTTACATGCAAGTTAGAACCCCAGGGAGATTCGGCTCGGCTAACAAATGGTTTCGACGAAATCAAACTATTCTACGATATAGAGGAAACTGTCTTGATCAAATTCTATTACCTTCGCAACAGCCACTTCGCAATTTTCATTGCATATGATGCCGATGAATTTGAGAGTGACGAAGAAGATCCGCATGAGGAATTACTTTGGCGATCTACGATTACACAATCAATGAAGAATTTAACTAAAACTTTGGTAACGATATTCATTGTTTGACAAATTAATAATTTACTATATGTATTTAATTTACATTATTAAATTTTATACATTTCTTGTACCACAGAAAATTCCAGAACATGTTGTCCATTATATATTGCCTCATAGGCCGGAGGAAATAATTGTACTTTTGCCTGATCAAAGTCTAGAAATATGGACTCTACACTGGAATGTACTAACATCAAATGATTATCGACTTGGCCATGGATGGTATGACTTCATCGGATTTTTTGATATACACCAACACGATACCATCAAATTCATGACGATTATTGGTACTGATATCATACGAGTTGCTGTAAATGAAGATTAATCAAAATGATATTAGCTTGTACTCATGATGTTTAAATATTTTTTAAATTTGGTTAATTTAGTCATGTGTTCCAACTGAATTTCTGACTCTTATCTATTTCATGTCTTATGTACGTACATGACTTTAAATATTATGAATGAAAAAAGTTGGCCACTAAAAAGCCTTTGAAATTTAATTGTTCTGGAAACATCACATACGTCACAAAAAAGGAATAAAGATTTTTTTAGATTCAGCTGCAACAACACGCCACCAAGTACTGATTGGTCTGACCTAAGTCAGAACTTGCATTGAATTGTAATGTGAAATGATTTTCTTCCCTTCATATTCACGAATAAAAGGTGTGCAACAACCCCCTTGTTTTAAATACTAAATATGTTAATAAAATTTAAAATAGTTGCAATTTAAAAGTAAATGGTATGTAATTACCCCTTTCATGAAGTAATAATTATTTTTGTGAATCGTTGCATGTTATAACAACCTTAAACGAAAAAAAAAAAAAACTACTTCATGACTTATATATATATATATATATAAAACGAAAATTTGACCCCTATTTAATTCGGACATCCATCATAATTTAAGTTAAGTATTAATTTCAACGTACCCTTTAATATAATAAGGTTAATAACGTTTTTATAGTAGTCCATTCGAAATATATATAATAATGATTTAATATTATTTCTTCTTTTAATTATTATTGAAGTAAATTTTTCTTTACTTTCTAAATGCTTAGTGGTAATTTAAAGAATGCCGTCTCTGTTTTATAACTATAAGTGAGTGATTTAAACATTTCGTAAAATTATAAGATTTTAATATGAAACCATATTACGTTAAAATACATTACAATTGGTTATATTGTAATGCCTCGTAACATCAGTGAAAAAGTCGAATATGCCAATTATTCTCCGTTGAAATTATTATATTAATTTATAATTATTGCATATGTGAAATATAAATATTATATCATATATAATAAAATTTCATATTATATAAAAATATATCATCTAAAGTATATTATATATATATATATATATATATATATATATAGGAGTGGCAATATGGCCCAATCTAGCGGGTCAAACCGCATAATCTAATAAAAGGGTTGGGTTGGGTAATATAGTTCAACTCCTAATCTGTTTAACCCGCCAATCCCACAGGCCAAATGATGAGTTAGGTTGTAACTGACCTTTTTTTTCTTAACTTAAACTTTTGAATTGAGATTGTATTATATTTCATGTAATATTTTAAATTATCATTTCTTTTTATTTAAACATGTCATATGTGTAGTCTCAAGACAAAACCATAAATTTTGATGGTTATAAAAATTTAAGACAAATAAAAATTATTATTTAAAATTTATGATAAATTGATTATTTCTTAAGTATTAAGTAATTTTTTTTATTTACTAATTTTTTAATATTTTTTTAATTTTATATTTGATCATAAAATTTTTAAAAATTTTAAAAATTTATAATTTTTTTAGTGAGTTGTCAGCTCACTCAACCCAATAAAAAAATAAATTAAACTCAACCCAATTTATTTTTCAACAGATTAAAGATGAATTAGATTAAATTGACCTGTTTTGACACTCTTAATATATATATATATATATATATATATATATATATATGAGACGTAGATAATGAAAATTATAATTATATCCGAAACCTTTGTGCTTTCATTAAATATATATATTCCTTAAAAGTAACAAAAAATATAGTACATTATCAGTACTAATCGGACATCTCCTCGGACATCTCCTCCACGCAACAGACACTGAACTGACCTTTGCCAGTGAAGCTAGCTGTCTCGAGTCACAAAAAATGACCAGTTTTCAGTGTCACATGTTGAATTACCTTTACGCATCGAATAAATTATTAATTTAATTCTTAAGATATTATTTTTTTTAAGTAGTCAATTATAAAAATAGTTCTTAAATTATTAAATATTTATATATTTAGTTCTTAGTAAATGACTAATTTAAAGAATTTTTTAACAGTTAAAATATTATATAGCATGATTTTTAATACTTTAATGACTATTTATATAATTTTATTAATTTAAAGACTATTTTAAAAAAAGAGTGTGATACTTTAAAGACTAAATTGATGATTTTTCTTTATGCATCACGCACTGCTATTTTGGCACTAGATTTTCCATCAAATAACATAATTTTAAAAATAATATTCATTTTTCTCCATCATTATTTCTAATAAAACTTCTTCACCATATTAATAATTAGTTATTAATTAAATTATTGTGTGCTGTACAAAATAATTATAAGGAATTTAATACATCTTAAATTACCGTAAGTTATACATTTTGTTAACACTATCATTTTTTAAATCAATTAATTAAAAAACAAATTTATGTGAACATTTTTTTAAATAATAAATATTACTATTTCATTCTTTATTTCACCATTTACTTAATCAGAGCACACTTATCAAATAATACTTAATTGTAAATAAATGATCACATTAAATAAGTAATAACTATTTAATATTAACTTGATAACACGAGGATTGCCTTGGAGGGGCAGTGAACGAAATCAAGTGACCCGCAAATGACACAAACCAAATAAAAAAAATCAATTGTAAGAAAAAACGTTCTGTTTCTTCAAACAAACAACAACTGACCCACAAATGACAAACACACACACAAAAACAAAAGTAAGCCCATTGCTTGTTTTCCAGTTGGGCCTGTGCAAACAAAACCGATCATTATTAATTATCAATTGGATTTCCCAAAAAGATCCAATAGTAACATATGCCAATTTACTCGGTGCTCGGCTGTCTGATCTCTTACAACGGGCCATTCGGGGTCAACATCCGCATCTGCCAATGTACCGTTTGTGCGACGATTTTAACCGGGTCTGTACACCCCCCAATGAACATGTAATGTACAATGGGCCTGTTATAAATTCAATACCCAAATATTTTATGTTCTTATATAGTACTTAAATATCAATTTCATAATTAATCAATTCAAAAATAACATAAAATCAATTAATAGAAATAAGTAAACCAAATAAAGTCATAATTACAAACAACAATTTTCCATCCCTCAAATTTTACTACAATACGACAACGAAATGCATCACGTGAGGGTGTTGCATCTTACATCGTTCCATTCTCCCCTTGTTTAACAATTGCAAACACCTACTAATACAGTGGCAGATAAAAACCCTTGTTTTCGAACATGACACTGACATCACCACCTTATTGAGTAATTGTTTGCCACATCACAACAACATGCAATATATATTATTACAACTTACAACGTTTAAATAAGGAACGCAATTACAACCACTAGCTATTGTTTAAACAAAACCTTAAGACCATCAATAATTTTCCATTACATTTTAAAATCAATGTCATAAACCTTGTACCTGCCCTTAGACATACTCTGTACTCAATAATTATGACTTTATACTACTTAATTGTACATTAAAAAATTAACACTACCAAAATAGTTTTACAGGAAAATCATTTAAAACTACTCCATCCCTTGAAGTTAATGCACACTCAAAACTTTTGTAATTATTTTATACAACAACAATGAAGACAAATGTGGATTTCAAATGTCAACATCATTCCCTGCAACCATTGCACACAAAATACATTTCATAAGTTACCTAACATCAATCCACCCACCACAAATCTTTTTTTCTACACAGGTGGTACCCATGATGGTCTTAAAAATAGCAATTGTTTGCATGTCACATGTCATTATTGATTGCATCGTCATGACGTCCTATGATCTTTGCATTATGGCTCCTGCTAAAAATTTCTTAACAAGTTATAAACGCATGCATCTTCCACACATAATCAAAACGCTTAAAGACTGCAAAAAACTAAAAAAAATACACTAGTTGAAATTGAACACGAGAATCCTGTTCGTTAGAAGACAACTTTCGCCTATGTTATACCCAAGCCTTACACTTTTTATTTTTAATAAATACCTATTTAGTAATTAATTGTTACTCTTCTATACATTTTCCAGTTTCCAACACAAAGGTAAAACATATTTCTATTGTGAATTGTTCAGTGCATTACATGCCATTGCCTTATTTGCCTTACAATTAGATTCATGGTCCAGCACAACATTTCAACAAACCAAACAAAAGGATTAAAGCCTAATCCTCAAACTTTTGTAATGACAACGTCAACCTATTTTGTTTTGTAACGTTGCCAATAAAAAGATTATATCAATCCATACTTTCACTCAACCCCAATTTACAATTAAAATCATTCAATGCATACACCAATGCCACCCATCCTTTGAACAATTAAATCCTTATTCCAACCATCTAGATTTACAACAAAACAATGTACAATAATTTGGTATCTTCTTGACTTTCAATCCTAAAAACACCAAAAGGCTAAAACAGATAAATTCAATTATGTTTTGCACCGCACAAAAGTGTCGAGACTCACCACGAATAAGACGGTCCTTCCTTCAAGCCTTCCTTAACAGTGTGCACGCCGTTTACATACACCCTGTGATGCATACAATATTTCGTCAACGAGACAAAATAAAAGGGGGTCTAAGCTGCAATATGGAATCACCATAGAATCACAAATGGTGACGCAAGTATATTCCTCCCTTTTCCATTTACACCAACATTCTTGGATTTAAATAAAACCTGAAAGAGTGTCATGCCTCCAACAGAAACATTTGGAATGAAAACTGGGTAAAGGGCACCAACCTGAAACGCAAGGTTCGATTTCGTCAAGGGGACAAGGGGATGTGTAGGGTGCTAGCTTCGGGTGGAAAGGATCCATATGGCAGATGGGAAGAAAGATCTACCGCTCCTCCGATGAAAATGGGCAAAGGGAATAGTTCAACGAGCCCCCTCAAACATCAGCAAGTAAAAAAGAATAGGTGTCTACATCATTTTAACACTACACGTGGATTATTCATTTAGAAAAAAAAAAACCTACAAAAACTACTTTCTTAACCGGTACAACATTCAAGATCCAAGCCGTCAAATTAAAAATCATTATATCCAAGGTTCAGGAAACCTCTCGCACAGTGGGATATATTGGCTGCTATCGCACGCTAGACTCCGTCAAGAACTCATCTCATTCATGGTACAAAAACTCAATTTTCATCATTTAAAGCTTCTAGTATTGATGTAAATATTTTGGTGGAGTCAAGAGATGAAATAAAACCCTAGCGCTACATGGAAAGACAATGAATGGATACAAATTAAGATATATGATACTTGACACAAAACCTTTCTCCTTTTCTCAAGGCAATTGACAAATCATCATAGTGACTAAATTTTAAATTATTAATTACAAGTTGTTATCACAAAAAATAAATTTTCTTGTAATGTTTAGGGGCCCCTACTATTTCCACCCTATTTTTTGCTATTTTCACCTCTTGCTTTCTTCAAAAAATGGTGAAATTACTCTTTTATCCTTATTATGCTTTTTATTTTTTCCCACCCATCTTCTCACCATCGTTCGATGCACATTCTTCATCGAAGGCCACATCTTCCTCTCTTCCTCTCCCACATCCATTTCTTCCTTCTCCCCACCTACAATTCAGTTTGCTATCCCCAGAGTCCCTACCCCCTACCTTGTTGTCGCTACACTTCGTTGGAGTCCCCACGTTTCACCATTTTAGTCTTCGTCGTCGTAGGTAAGCTTTTCTCCCTTTTTTTTCACTTCAAGATTTTCATTGTGTATCTATACAACAAAATCGAGATTCTGTTATGTATCTTTGTTGCGTACATAACGGATTCACAATTTCGTTATGTATCCAGCAAAGATACATAACGTTATGTGTCCTACCCAGATACATAACAGACTCAATTTCGTTATGTATATACACAATTTCGTTATGTATGTTACAATTTTTAATTTTTCCCCTTTATTTATTTAATTGATTTAAATAATATATTTATTGATTGTTGACTTATCGCAGGATTTGTGTAATGGAGCAAAGTTGGAATACATTTTTTTTTTTGATGAAGTTAATATGCCAAGTGTTTGGAGAATGTAAATGAAGCAAACGATGATGCTTTTGAGCATCCATTTCAAGCAAGTGATAATGCTTTGAAAGATCCTATGGAAGCCAATGAGAACTATGTCATAGAGAGGTTGGACATGAACCCACAAGAAATGTTTCTAGATTACAATAAATTTTTCACGACTATAGAGGTATATTGATTAATTAACCGTTTAGGGTTGAAATATTGATTGATAATTTTTTATTGTTGAATTGATAAAGGACGATTGGATATAGGTTTTTGCAGAACGTGATGATTTGTTGAAGTGGGTTCGACAAATTGAAAAAATGTGCAAATTTGTTGTTGTTATAGAACGATTAGAGACAGGACCAAGGAAGACATTTATCTTATTGTCTTGTAGAGGGGAGGAAAGTATAAACAATACAAGGACTTGTTAACCCACAAGTCTACTAGAACCAAAAAATGTGATTGTCTTTTTAAACTGAAAGGGAAGTTTGTGAAAGGCATTGGATGGAGACTTTTTGTTATTTGTGGATATCATAACCACGATGTAGTTGAGACATTGTTGGGCCATGCATATGCAGATTAGTTGAGTGGTGAAGAAAAATCATTGCTAGATGAAATGACAAAAAACATGGTGAAGCTTAGTCAGATTTTGCTAACAATTAAAAGCTAAGATGAGACGAATGTCAGCATTATCAAAACCATATATAATGCACGTCAAAAATATTGTCGACCTTAAAGGAGTTCAAGAACTGAAATGCAACATCTAATGAAGTTGATGGAATGTGATGAATATATCTACTAGTATAGAAGGGTTGATGATGAAGATGTTGTTAGAAATATATTGTGGTCACCTCCAAATTCCATTAGGCTTTTAAATGCATTCTCCATTGTGTTGATTATTAATTCTACCTACAAGACAAACAAATATCAGCTTCCATTACTAGAGATTGTCGATATTACTTGTATTGAGATGACCTTCTTTGTGGCATTTGTTTATCTGGAATTTGAGGATAGATAACTTTACATTGGCATTAACTAAGGTAAAAGGATTGTTAGTAAAAGATGATGTATTACCTCAAGTTATTGTCACTAACAGGGACCTTGCTCTGATGAATGCATAGCAAGATGTTTTCCAAGTACAACTATGTCAATTTCATATTGCTAAATGTGTCAGAGCAAAATTCAAGATGTATGTGAGTCCTGCTAAGGAATGGGATAAGGTGTTAGATACTTGGAATGAGTTAATGTTATCTCCTGATGAATATGTGTACAAACAATGCCTGACAAGCTTTGAAGAGAAGTGCTCACACTTTCTTTTCTTCATTGATTACGTCAAAAATATATGGTTGATACCTCACAAGAAGAAGTTTGTCACAACATGGATAGATCGGGTGATGCATTTGGGTACTACAACAACTAATAGGTATTTGTATTCACTTGCTAATTGACTTGACATATATCATATGTTATTTATAACAATGTGCTTTAGTTTCCTAATAGGGTTGAGGACGCACATGCAAGAATGAAGAGGTTACTTTGAGATAGCATGAGAGACTTGTGTAGTTGTTGGGATGTAATGAATAATACGCTCATATTGCAACACACTGAAATAAAGGCGTCATTTCAAAAGAGCATTAATGTAGTGGAACACAAGTTTAATAACAGATTTTACTTGAAGCTATGAGGCTTTGTGTCAATAGAAGCATAGAACCTGATGTTTCATGAGCATAAACGTGTTGACATTGTTGGTGCTAATAGTTGTACTTGTGGCTACACACTTAAAACTACTCATGGACTACCTTGTGGATGCAAACTTGCTACATATAGCAATATGTTTAGTTTCATTCCGTTGCGGTCCATTCATGTACATTGAAGGAGGTTGTCATTTTCTACATATGAAATGACTCATTCCTGGTGGGACTTATCACTTACTCATAAGGTCGATGCATTGTTAAAGCGATTTTCAAAACTTGACATGTTTAGAAAAATCACATTGAAGACTAAAGTTTGTGAACTAGCATTTTCATATACGACTTCAATGTGTCTTTCTATAAAGAAGGTAAAAACAAAGGGAGCACCAAAGTTTGAGAAATTCACTAAATGTCTTCCTTCGATGTGGGAGCGAGTTGATGTAATGCACGCGGTTGTAGATAGTTCATCACCTCCTACTGTGCCTTGTAAAGTTTCCCGTGACACTAAGCACAAAAAAGTGTGCCATTTATAGATGAATTTCCAGATGAGTTACATGAATATATTGTCTAATTGTTGACGTAAGATCAAACGAAAATTGTGGTTAGTGGACAATTGCAGCTTTGCTAGGTAAGGGTGGGCATTTGCAAACTTTAATGGTAGCACGTTGAATATGCCAAGCTCTTTGGCACAGAACAACGAGTGGATGAACCTAAGACCTCTTTGTATGTTGATCATCACACAATAGCAAGTTATGATAAGTGGATGTCCATTTTTGACATGGGTTATGTTATTGCTAGTTGATATAATGTTGTGCTGGTCCATTTATCCAAGTTGCAAAGCTGGACATTTTTTCCCTTTAGGATTCAATCGTCATCGGTTGGACATCACCGACTTATTGCTATTGGATTTGTTCATGGTCGTCACCTTGTATAGGTCTACATTTGCTAATTATTCTATTATTTAGCATTAAGTGTGCTAATGTATCTACTAAATTTATACAATTGTGTCTTTTTCTAGGTTTATTTAAAGGATATAGCTACCCTACCTCCTATTGCACTACAATGGCATAAATATTGCAATGATGACGCTAGTTTATGACAAAATCCATACTTGCACCACATACAACATTTTAATTTTTTATTTGTACCTAGAGGAGATGAATATGTAGTAGATATTACTAGAGATTCATTGTAATCAAATAAATGTATAGTAGATAGATCATTTACTTTGTCACACAAACTTATTTTATGATGATTAATGTTATGGTAATGACTTATATTTTATACCAATTGATACTAGTTTTGGTCCCATTTTTTGTCTGGTTGTCTCTAATATATAATTAATGATATATGTTTAGGGCACACCCCTTAGTAACACAATAGAAACACGATTCAATCAAAGAGTATTTTTAGAAAAAAAAAAATTACCAAACACATGTTAAGGTGAAAAAAGCAAAAAGTGGGGCGGGAATAACAAGACCCATGTTTAGGGTTTAGCCCATTAATGTAAACCCCATATGCTTTTGGGCTTCTTTAGACCTAATAAGGGGTATTAGAGCTAATGATTTGGCTGTTGAGTTATATATAAGCCCACATTGACAATGTGGACACTTTACCTCTATTAAGAAACCCATTGATCAATATGTACTCAAGGAGGTTTTTGCATGAAGGACATATTAATGTGATAATTCACGTTTGAGACAAAAAATATTAGAAAATGAAGTGTAAGTTTAAAATCTCAATGAGTTAAATGAAAATAATATAAGAATATATAGAAATTAAAATTTTAAATAGTTTCACATTTATTTTTAGGACAAAACTTATATGCAGTTTCATGTGTTTTTGGCATTGTTTTCCAATTAGAATTAAAATTTTATCTCATTAATCTTTGATGGAAACTTTCATTATGCACATTGCTAGGGTCAAATTTCAATCTTGATTGGAAAACAACACCAAAAGCACCTATATATGAATTTGTATCTAAGTTTATCCTTACTTTTAGTGTTGAGAGTGGATCATCTCCATTACTGGACAAGTCCAATAGGAGAGAAATACATAGAAACCCATTGTGTCATTTTTTTTAAGGAGATGGGTTTGTGTGTATCCCTCTCCTACTATCCAAGAAAAGTTACACTCTCCATTGTGCCTATTCCCCTTGCTTTGAGTTTCCCAACTCCCCTTGCTTTGAGTTTCCCAACTCCCCGACAAGCTCAAACAATCAAATTAGCTTTCAATTTAGGAGTTGTCTAACTTATCTTAAGTAAAAATGTGTTTAATTAAATAACTTCATTAAAGATAATTGGTACAATTTTCTATGTACTTAAAGATAATCCGTACAACATAAAAAATTATAGTAATCATCTTTGATGGGATTGTCTAACCCCATATTTATTTACGTAAGTTAAACAAACCCTTCAGTTTAAATCCACAAATCACTAGTTGGATTCCTCATTTTTTTTCTTTCTTAGTTAGTGACTACCCAATTTACCACGTTCTGTTCAATATCCATGGTAAATGGTATCTAAGTCAGCGGTCTAATACCATGTGCATTGAATATCATTGAGCAAATGCGTGCCTTTGCAAATATATTAGGTTACTTAAGAGCACTTAGGAATTTCAGCTGTCTAACCGTGAACTTTCTGCTTCCACAAGCTATTCCTTTTTAC
The DNA here is from genome assembly GCA_004329165.1 of Spatholobus suberectus. Taxonomy (NCBI): domain Eukaryota; kingdom Viridiplantae; phylum Streptophyta; class Magnoliopsida; order Fabales; family Fabaceae; genus Spatholobus; species Spatholobus suberectus. Next base: position 16,110,507 of record CM014731.1, on the reverse strand, counting down.
TCATTCTAGCAAGCTACCTCAACGCCTGGCTTCACTGGTTTTATCTTCGTTTTCCTTCCCAAAAAGCAAAGCAAAAGCTTACACTCTTATTTTAAAATATATACTATTCCTTTTTTTTTTAAAGATAAATATATGGTATATATATTTGAAATCATTTTAATACAAATGAGTCTTTTACATAATTTTTTACTATTGCATTGATTCTCAACATAATTAATAGTTAGTTTTAAATATTTATTATCAATTTCGTGACTTATAAGATAAAATAAAGATTTTAGATGAAATTTTAAAACTGATAATAGAGATATTTAAAACTTCATTCTACATTCTAAAATAATAAAATCAAGACTTGAATGTTTAAAATTCGTTATTGGTGACACTAATACCCTAATAGTTGGAAAAAAAGACAAATATTATTACAAGACACATTTATAATTATTCATCACTCATTTTAAGAGATTTGTTTATATCGAAGAAGATTAAAGGGTAACTCATATTCATCTTTTAGTAATGGAAATTATAATTTAAGCATATCTGAATGGAGGAAAGAGTAATTTACACACACACACACAAAAAGATATGCATGTAAACAGCATTACCCGATTTACATATTTCTGTTTTTCTTTCATGAAATTGAATAAGATTTTTGGTTTCATTAATAATCAGTTCTCATATTAAAAGGTTAAAAGTGAAAAGTTCTGAAAAACCGATGTTAACAAAATCCTAAAATTAATAGCATGAAAATTATAAGGGTACATTTGACATAAGCAAATTATTACCTTGTACAAGTTTTATCGGTAGGTAAACAGTACATCGTTTCAACCAGTGTGAGGAGAATGTATCGTGAGAGATGTACAAATATTATGGAATAGGTCAATAGGCTTGTTCTCTATCTCCCATATATATCTTGTACCCAATGGTAAACTCAACTAAATCCAACTACTTCTGTTCAACTGCCCTTTAAGGTTCATGCCATAACACATAGAAGACGTGTTCCATTTTCCATACTAATTTTTCGTTATCATCAATGCATACACACTCGGTGTGTGTATATATGTACATGCGTGTGTGTGTGTGTATGAGATGGTTGCCAAACTTCTTCTACCCTCCACGCTTTTCCATTAATTTCCCCTTTATAAGTTTTTCAACGCCAAATCATTCTCATTTTCTCTTCAGTTAATCTTCTTCACTTCATTGTGGAATCAAGACCCAATGGAAAGCCAAGACCCACCAAACCCACCACCCCCTCCATTAATGTTTCCACCCCAAAACAACAACCCCTTCCTCTTCACGCCTTCGGTGTTGCAAAACCCTTTGGATCCTCAAGAGCAAGGCCTATGTGACATTGATTGGGGTAACCTTTTCTCTGCCCAAAACAGCTTATTGCTTAACGGGGATGCCAAGGACACTATTGAATGCGCTTCTTCGTCTTCTCTCGTGGCTGAAAGTAAAGGAGCTCGTGAGGAGGAAAAGGGAAACAAGGAGAAAAGGAGAGCGGGGAGGATGAAGAAAACAACACGAGTGCCAAGGTTTGCGTTTCAAACGAGAAGTGCAGATGATATTTTGGATGATGGTTATCGCTGGAGGAAATATGGGCAGAAAGCTGTGAAGAATAGCACATATCCAAGGTATATGTGTGTGTGTGTGTGAAATGAAATTGATTGGTTTTTCTTTTACGTTGCACATATGCATGCATGCATGGTTTCTCTAATTTTGAATGGAACAATTCATCGTATGGGAACACACAAAAGATGGCTCTCACCACTTGTACTTATTCGAACACATAGTTAAACAATTAGGGAAAGAATGATATATGGTCTTTCTTAAACTGATCATTAGCCGTATAATGTGTATAAAGAAATGGCTGTCCAAAGCTTCAATTTGAGTCGTCAAATGCACGGAGTCTTCTTTTGTTCTATAATACAACACCATTTGATCCCCGAAAGATTTTGAGTCGATCACATTTAATTTGTGAAAGATAAAAATTACCAATTTTCTTCTTAAAAGCAGAAAACGACAATCAGTTTAATTTTTTTAAAATATAAATTAATGTAAAAAAAGGACTAAACTGATCGACCTTTTAATTTTTAAGGGATTGATATGATTAATTTCAAATCCTTCAAGAATCAAAATATTTTACTCTTTGTTGTATTTCCTTTTGTGTTTTCTAGGGCCATATACACTGCTGTATAAATGCTGGAGAATTTTCACCCTTGACCCTGTGAATTGAACTTAGGTAACCATCAATTTAACTTGGATAAATCGAGGAAGGGGTCCCAGTGTTGTCTCTATTCCTATTATACAGACCTCAACTACATGGATATTACAAGATGCTTTCATTAACGTATTCATTTCTCAACCAGGATGACTAAAATATGTGATCAAATAAAAAAGATATTCACAAATTTAAAAATACAACCAATTTGTTGAAACCATAAAATTTAAAATGGGACTAATTAATTTGCATCTTGGTTAATTTTAATGAGATCACTGAATGGCTTTGTGCTTCATTCTCATTTTGCATTGCGAAAATGGGCAATAAAGAAGCTACTACCGCTGCACGCATCACACATGCAATGTGAAGAAACAAGTGCAAAGGCTATCCAAAGACACAAGCATCGTGGTGACGACTTACGAGGGAATTCACAACCACCCATGCGAGAAGCTGATGGAAACTCTAACCCCACTTCTGAAGCAAATACAGTTTCTTGCTAGCTTGTAACGTGGAACTGTTTCTCTGCTACAGCTAGCTACATGCATGCACGTACATATCAAGCACACAATTAAGTTAACTTATTTATATGTTCTTTGGCTTTCTAATTAATGTCACTATGTGCACTATATATATATACTCTTAGTTAATTACTGGTTTGATTGTGAACTTAATTTGTTTATAAATCAAGATCTGTGTCTATGTATGATCATGATCACGTGTCTGGGTAATCAAACTTCTGTAAATTTTACAAGGTATCGTGCATGCTTTACTTTTCAACTTTAGTTTTTCCTTGGATTTCTTGACCCGATTGTTTAAGCTTTGCATCCGCACATTATGTTAAAAGAAAATTTGCTAATTTTGTGGTAACCTGAAGAGTGGTGTTGTACTGCTATATAGTAAATACAACAAATTGTACACCAGAAGCCATGTTTAAATATTGGTTTTAATGAAATAAATTGTGATTATATAGACGGATTTAGCTAGAAAATAAATTCATAAATATTATTTGCAATGTGTATAAAATACTGAAGATAATTATACATATAGTTTAAGGATATGCAACAAAAAAATAAAAAACAATAAATACAGTAAATATATGTGACAAATATTTAATTAAATTAATTAGGTTAACGAATTAGAAATTCAACTTTACTTTGATTTGTGTAAGTTTCAAAATTTTCTCAACAATTAGTACTTAGAAGTTTGATCTTTTTAAAGTTAATTATGACCGGCTTGCATTAAGATTATATTGAATAAATATTTATGTATAAGTTATTTATATATAATTGAAAAAAAATAAAGTTAAATCATTTTTATATAAGCTGTTTTCATAAGCTATCTTCTAGAGCTTATGAACACATTCGGGCACCTCCATCGACGGTGCTTATTTTGCTTTTGCATATTAAGCACCAATGCTTAATAAGACTTTTTCATTGGGCTGGTGCTTAATTAAGCACTCATCAAGCAATAGGTGTTTATATAAGCATTGGTCCTTAAAAATTGTGAGTCCTATATGCATGTATTTTTATGAAATAGTGATAAAATGTAAGGATGTGAGGTTATTTATGGGACCTATTTAGTAAAATTTTTAAAATTGCTGGGTTAGAAAGGTGGGTTGCTTAAATTATAAAAAGTAAAATGAGTTGCTGAATAGAGATGATCTCATAAACTATTTTCATAAGTTCTCATAAACACGTACATAAATGTTTATGTCATAAGATAAGTCTAAATAAGTTGTACATAAGCTATTCTAAATGATTCCTAAAACACATTTCCTTTATGCATAAATATATGAGAAATGTTACTCCCTTTGTTCCTTTTTAAGTGTCGTTTAAGGTTTTTATACATAAGCCAAGTAATACAATAAATTTTATTGTTTTTCATAAAATAGTTTTGAAGTTTTTAATGTACTCTTTCTCGTTTCTACTCTTCAATAAATGCATACTAGTTGTAAATGTGTAAATTAATTAAAAATTAAGTGAGAAGTAAAGATATATAATTGACAAAAAGTACTTAATGTTATCTTGAACTTTGAAAATGACAAATAAATAAAAATAAAAATTTTCTACAAAATCAACAAGTAAAAAAGAACAAAAGGAGTATTTTTACAACAACTCCTCGTACAACAAATTATACAACTAAGTAAAAGAAAGAGAAGTATAAAGGTAATAAATAATGCAATGATGAGAGAGATACAAAAAATGTTATATAAAATGTATAAATTGTTGTATGAATAAATCAAATCTAAATAAATACCTTTAGTTACTGACATATAAAAAATTATATTAGGTAGATGACACATCAATAAATTGGGTGGAAGTATTAACACTCCAGTATATATACTTATTTACTTTTTTCTCTCTCTTTTTTTATTTTAATTTAATTTTTCATTTTTCCTTATTTATTTTTATTTAAACAAAAGTTAAAATCAATATGTCTCTATTCACACCCTTTATTTAATTTTATTTTATAATTTTTCCCTTATTCAATTTTTTAAAACAAAAATCAAAATTATATAAGTTTACTTCCTTTATACATTGTATGAAATACTAAAAAAGTGATACAAAATTTAAAGTAAATACATTTGATTTTTATTTTCACAAAATAAAAAATATAATTGTGATACGGGGTGAAAATAGGGCAAACCGTCTCACAATAGTTTATGACCTAACTTACATGAGGCTCAAACTAGATTAGATTGTTTTTAGTAATTAAACTAAGCCAAGACTTTTATATATAAAAAACTTATGGTTATTTAGTTTAAAAGATCAAACTTTAGGCTATTCAAAAAGTTTTTTAGGTCTAACTAATTGACCTATATAAGTATAATTATAAATAATAATTTTTGTTAGTATAATTATTATATTTAATTTTGTATGATATATTAAAATCATACATTTATTTACTTTTGTAAATATTAAGCATGTTGACCAATATATGGAGTCAAACTTATAAATTTATTGAAGGATAAACTTATGTCTTATTTAGATGTCCTATTGTAAAATTGGATTTTAAATAAGTTGTCATGAAGGTCATATTAAACCTTAAGAATGAGCTTATAACATATAAACAAGTTAAATTCAACTCTTTTAAAGCCCAACCTACTTATTTTCACCTTTATCTTATGCTTTGAGTAACAGTAGCTATAATTTGGTTTAAGTATAATTTTACTCCATGTAATATATCAACTTTTTTTAGACCCTTTAATTTTTTTTTTAAATAGTCTCTGTAATATTTAAATTTTTGGTGTTAGTTCTTGTCATTATGTAGTTGTTGTTAATTGTTGCTTTAGCATGTTGTGATGACATATTACTTTATAAATTTTTAATTTAGTCCATGCAAATATATTTCGTTTTTATTATAGTCTCTCTAATATACCTTGCTTTTTTTTAGTCTTTGACTTTTTAGCCATCTCAGCAGTTAATGGTGACTAAATAACAACTAACACAAAAAATTTGAATATTACAAGTACTATTTTAAAAAAATAATTTCAAAAGGACTAAAATAAAAAGTATGTATATTACATGGACTAAAAATATATTTAAGTTTTTAATTTTCATATTTTATAGTTTGTTTTAAATAAAATCTTTTCCTATTGGCCTATTAGTTGATTAACCTATTTAAAAATAGGTCACACTCTTATAAAAGCTTTAATATGAAAAAGACCTTTAAGTAGACTAATATGTCATGTCAAACTTTTAAAAAAGTCAAGTCAAGCTTAACATTAATGATTCCTATAACAAATAATAGGTCAGACTTTGGCATTTAATTTGTTAAACAAGTCAATATTATTTAAGCAAACCCTTTCTTTTTGCCTAGTCTATTTTCACCCCTAATTGCGATAGACTAATTTAAATGATGATTAATTTGAATGATAAATAATTTTTATAACATATCTAGTAAATGAATATTATATTAAATGAAAGTATTATAAAAAAAAAATTGAGAAAAAATTATTTATTAAAATATTAAGTGTAAATCTGAAAATAAAAAAAAAATTCAAAAACTTCCTTTTTAGTTAAATATTAAAATATAAAAAATATGGTATAAAAAAGGCAAGCTAAAAAGGTCAAAATAACTATTTTTCTATACTTTGTTCTGTATAAATTGTCCTTTAAAAAATAAAATTTTCCTTTTAAATAAATAATAACAACAGATAATATATTTAACCTTTTTCTTGAATCTCTATGACTAATTTATTTCAATAATAAATAAATAAGTATATAAAAGGTTCACACAACAAATAACAACATTAATTCTATGATTTTATCGAGTGTTGTTCGCGTTGTAAGAACCTATATATAATTATTCGACCATAAGTTCTATGCAATGTGATTTGGTTTTAAAAAAAAAAATATTTATTTAAAGACTTTTCAATAAACTTACAAGTTCAATTTTCATACAATGTCAATGTAAAGATTTTTACATTGTCAATTAATTGGAAATTACTTATGAGAATATAACTTTTAAAGTAATTATTACAAACGTCAATAATCATACCATAATGACAATTAATGTTTGGATAATAGTATAAAATACTTATATACTAGATCTTAAACCCGTGATGCACGGATTTGTTTAAATTATATATTTTTTATATTTGTATTTATTATTATTTTTAAAATATAAATAAGCTATTAATTTTAAAATATTTAATAGTAAATTAAGTATAATTACACAAAAATTGAGAAACATAACTAATTATAATTTTAATTGAGCAGATGACGAGTTCAAAAATATTAAGCTTATTGAAATTTATTATGATTTGTTTTTTCTACAAATAATGATTGTATTGCAATACCTATATGAAATGTATAAATTTAAAATGAATGTAAACACAATAAATATGAATATATAAGTATTTTTAAATTTGAGTATATATTTTTGTTATTGTGGATATTATGTTAACACGCACTTGATTTTTGTGTTTTTATAATTATTAATTTTAAATGTATTTATTATAAAAATTAAAATTTATTTTAAATTTGTTAAAATACTATGATTTTTATTAAATATATATTGTTCTTAATTATTTTAAAATGATATTTTTAATTACTTAGAAGATATTAATTTTAATTATGTGATGTCGTTAAAGTTTTAAGTTAGTTAACCTAAATGTGACACGAATGATATTATTATTGTTGTTGCTGTTGTTGTTATTGTTGTTTTTGTTGTTATTGTTGTTTTTGTTATTTAATTTTAATTTCATTACTTGCTGCTTTTAAAGTTATTTATTTATAGGGAATATTATATGTTTTATACATTATATCTTATAATTTCACTATTATAAGAATTATTTATCTATAAAAGAATATTATTTATGTGTGTTACTATTTTTTTAATATTATTATGCACTACTTTTCATGTTACTATTTTTATCTCATTCTAAATGAATTCCGAAAAACAATGTTATTAATAACAATAATTACACTATTATTACATACTCTACAACTATTTTATATTTATGATATATAATGAGTATTTTTTTCTTTAAGGTCTAAATTTATAAGAATAAAAATCATAATATCTTATAATTGACCGTTATAAAAGAACCATATTATTATATTTAATTATTGTCTTATTTGTATATTAATTATATATTAAATTTAATCAGTGTTGTAAATTATGTATTATTTAATTGATAAATTTAATGTGTTATTTAACATAATTTACCAAAAAATACATTTGAGGCTTTTGCATCAATTTAATTATCATGTTTCAAAATGTTATACATAGGAGGGGGGGGGGGGGGGTAAGGGAATTGTTAAACACAATTAATTGAACCTACCACTACTATTACTACCATTATTATTATTATTATTGTTGTTGTTGTTGTTGTTGATGATGATGATGATGTTGTTAAGGTTAGAGTTTATAAGAATAAAAAATTATAATGTTAAAATTAACCCTTATGAATTTGAAAGGAGTCTATTTATGATTATTATTATTATTAACTTTAAATTATCAAAATTGTGTAATAATTATTACTAATGTAATCAATTTAATTCTTTATTAAAAACAAACCTTATAAAGAGAGAGATTAGTCTATAATTAATTTATTTTATGAAAATAATTAATTATTTTTATGTCATAATTTATTTTAAACAATTAATAAACATTGAAGTATATAATAAACTATATAAATAACATGTATGACATATAATTAGGCAATTGAATTAAGTAGAAAAAATAAAAATAATTAATGGAATAATTTAACTATTTAAAATTTATTAAATTATGTTAAGTGAATTACATAAAAAATGTAACAAAGAAGAAAATTAATGCATAAGTAAAGTTGTAACAATAATATGCTCCTTTTATGTCTTGTTAAACAAAAAAAAATTGTAAGTTGAAGATAGAAAACAAAAGTTAGGTAATTGATTTTTTTTTGTTGCTAAAAATGAGAAAGAGTATATATATATACATTGTTTATAATATAGCAATAAAAGGGAAAATATAAGAACATATACGAAAGGTTTAAACAGTAGTAATTAAAACATAAAATGACATAACAATAAAATGAGAAAAGAAAAGAACAGAAATGCACAAAGGTAATACCTGTAAAAAAAGCAAAAGAAATAATAAAAGACAAAAAGTAAGATGATATACCTAATGTTGGTTCTCAATCCCTACTTTCCATCTCTCGCGAAATTCATTAGATGATGCATTGATATAAAAATTTCCTTCTCTTATCAACAAAGTCAATACATATTAAGCACAATTCTCTTTCTATCAAATCGCAAGAGCAAAATGAGGAAAAGAAAGTGTAAAACCAAGAAAAGAAATATGTAAGCAAATGAAAAGACAAAGAACGAAGAAATACACCTACTGATTGAGCCTAAAGAAAAATATATAAGAGAGAATAAAGACATGATAATAATTCAATCATTTATTCAGTTTTATGAAATTGAATAAGAGAATTAGTTATGTTTGAAAGCGGTACGTTGAGCTTTAAGAAATGATGACCTTTCAGTTTATTTTTTAACTTTAATTTTTAAAACTCACCCATTAAGAATAGTTTTTATTTAATAATTTAATTTAATACAAAGTTTGAAAGACTAATATAACTATATTAAATGAAAAAATTTGAAATGGTTTATACACCTCTAGTTTAGGCAAGAAAACGTAAATATCATTAATGCGAGCAATTTAATTCTTCACTAAATATAAATAGGTCGATTAAATCTGATTAGGTCCGATCAACGGCTATGCATGAATCATATTTGAAAATATATATTATTAACTTAATTATAATTATTAAAATAGTATAATAAATATCATTAATGTGAATAATTTAATTCTTCATCAAATACAATTAGGTCTATTAATTCTAATTCGGTCCGATCGACGGCTATGTAAAGTTTAGGACTTCATCCTACGGCTTAGAAAAGTTCAAGTCTCTTTTGCTATATATATAGATATAGATTGTCAGTGCATACTAATTAAATTTTAAATCTATTTAAAATAATAATACTAATAAAATAAGATTTGAATCTCACGCAATGAGTTACAATTTTTTATTACCATATTATAGATGCAAAGTATCTACCACCTTTGTTGATGACTAAACTTTGCCAAGAAACCTAACTAACCACCATCAGTGAGGTCTTTTCATTTCAATCACGTTTTTTCATCCACAAAAATCCAACTCAAAGACCTTGTTTAAGTGATACGAGCACAATACCATTTAGACCAACACAATGTTGGTAAAAAGAAAACAATAATTCATATAGTTATGCTATATTAAGTTTTGAGAAATTTGCAATTTTCGCCTTTTAAATAAAATAAATAAATTTCCTTTTAATTTTTGATCAAAATAAAAATATTACGAAAATAATTCCCTTTTTTAAACCTTACCAAAATATATTTTTTTCCTAAAATCTTACCATAATGTAAAATGTTACCAAAATAAAATGAAAATATTATCAAAATAAATTTTCTTTTTCTAAAATCTTACCATGATAAAAAAAAAAATTCTGATATAAATATTTTTTCAAAAATCTTCCACCCTTGTTTTCAATTTTTACTAATTTTTTTATTTCAATATTACAAATTTTTTGTTTTATTCCTTTTTTCCCAAAAGATTAATAAAAAATTTCCTTTTATTTTAAAGGGAGGTAAAATAAATATTTGTGCACAATCGATTTAAGGCAAATACTTTAGGAGCTCATTAGGGTCAGGTTAATGATAGAGGTTTGGAGAGTTTATACGAAGTCAAGTTCAAACTTTAAACCTCTTTGCTACCATTATACACACACACACACACAAAAGATAAATACTTTAGGGTGGACAAATTAGGGGGATTAAGTTTTCACTTATGCATAAATCAACTCTCAAATATACGTTAATTTTGAAGCACATGAATAAGGTACTAGATAATTTTAATTAAAATAAAACTTTGTAAATATAAATTAAAATAAGCTAATAAAATAAACTTGTTTATCAAATATTACTAATATGATCAAATAAACGTTTCAACTAGTAAAAAAACTAGAGGTTGACTTAAAATGTTTGTCAAACATACTCTTAAATGTTTATAACTTTATTTTATAATTTGTTTACTTCTATTTTTAAATTCTTATATTAATATAAATTGAAATACTACAGCAATTACTTAGATTGTGTTATTTCAGTATGTACAGAAAATGACTTATGTTTACGAAAATGTAATTTTTTTCTTGTAATTCAAATTTTTATTTTATTCTAATTTTAAATTTATTTTATATTTTATACTATAATCATGTCATGTTTTATGATTTTTTAAATTTGTCATATTTTTGTGTTGTTATAGGATATCAATTAGTTGAAAATTGGTTAGTTAGGTTGTTACGAATACTTGATAATGGTTAACTACCTTTCTACTAAGCTCTATTTATAGAGCTCAAATTTCCTTTCCTTTATATCTTTTATCATTTGAATCAATACAATGAGTTACTTTTATAGTATTCATCTTCTTTTCTTTGATATCTATAATCTTTGGCCATACCAAATGAGTTTTACTTGCATTTCCTCTCAATTCTCTAATATAGTATTAGAGCTCTCCAATGTGGAGAAACTGCTAGGAATGAGAAGAGAATAAGGCTGATGGTCTAGTTTTCATGGAGGTAGAGCAAGAAGTTATGGTGCAGAACCTTGTGTTTGGTGCCACCACTTAAGATGAAAAAGCAGTTACAATAGAAGAAGAAATCAATCATATAGAGATGCCACCCAACGACTTTGCTACTCAAGTTTCAGATTCAGACAGTGTCGTCACACTATACAACACTGCCTTAATTGCAGATCCGAAATAAAGCGCATATTCATTCAAGGTTGGAGTGGCCCAAATCCTACATGAAGGAACCATTGTTCACTAGTGGAACCCTCAACAAGCCACAATTGTGAAAGAAGCAGGGGCCTACATTGTTCGTGTTGACCATTTTGTGAAAGTGCAGTGGTTCTCATTTGACACGAGGGAAGTTATTAAGATTTATGACCATTCACTTGCTATTCAGCTTTACGCACATAATCATCGAGGAACGAATTCCATTTTATTCTCTTCACAACACATATAACACCCCTACTTTTGCTTATTAAACTATTTTCTTAATTATTCTATATTAATTTTTGAAGAACCGAATGGAAATCTCAAAAATTTGATTCCTACGGTTACATTTGTATTAGTAAGTAATACTTAGTTTATATTTTTTCTCGAGAACGGAGCTCGAAAATTAGTAAAATGACCATTTCGTCAGATAACAAAATTAATAGACAAAAATAGTTTGAAGTGTTTAAAAATTATTTTTAAATCATCAATATATTTAGAATAATTAATAATAATTTTATAATTTTTTGAGAAATTATTGAGATAATTTTTGTAAAATGACAAAAATATCCCTAGTTGACTACAAGAACCAACCAAAGACTTTTTGACCTAAAAAATATTTTGAAAATTTTATACTAAGCATATTTCATTATAAAAATTTTATTTTGAAAGAAAAATAATGAAAACTCTAAAACCCTATTTCAAATTTTCAACTATTTTTCTAATATTTGACGATTTAATTTTGAAAAATCAAGAAGAAATTTCAACATTTTGATCCCACCATTATGCTCAAAAATTTAAGATCTATTTAATCATGATTTTTAATAATTTTTTCGAGTCGAAGCCCAAAACAAATAAAAAATGACGATTTTGTCCTTATTTCTCAACATTAAGAGCTGACATGAGAAAAAGATTCAATTGACATTAAAATGTCAGTTTAAGTTTGGAATCATGTCATATATATTAAAATATAATTTTTCAAAATTTTTTGAAAATTTCTAGAATTCTGGTGTAAAATGACCAAAATGTCCCTAAGTGTTTGTTAAACCTAGCCAATGTAGGTTTGACATCCAGAAATGGTAAAAATGGTAATTTCAATTTATTTATAGGTAAAATATTTAATTTTATAATTTTCATAAAATTTTTGGTATTTATTGAATTAAAATAGATTTTTTATGAATTTTCTAGCTTAAAATACAAAATAAATACATATAATTTGAAATAAATTAATAAAAACTAAAATTAATTATTAGAAATTTATTTTTGATGAAAAATAATGTATATGATATATTTCACATTAAATTGCATTTTTTTGATATTAAAAGTCAATTTTTTAAGTTTATGTGATTTTATCAGTACTAGTTAATTGAACAGTAGATAAAATTTACACTAATAAAGCTGGGACAGCTCATGTCCCCAAGCTTAGGAAGGGTGATTCACCACCTATTTTTGAATATGTGTACTAAATTAGATTTAAAAATAAATCAAAATTGGATTTATGACATCATAGATGATGCAATTTGGTGAACACCTAACCCCCTCCTTCTTCTATAAGTAGGCCTTCAAAAATTTAGATTTCTCACCATTCTTGGCTAGCCAAAACATTAGAGAGCTTATCTCTCTAAAATTTTCCTTTCTCTTATTTTGCTTAAATTTTATTAGTTTTCATCAACTAGTAAAAGTCTCGTCCTAGAAGTTTTGCATCAACAATTCCATCCTCTTCATCAACCACCTTAAGGGGAGTGAGGTTAGTTCTAAATTATTGTCATTTTGTATGTTGGTAGGAAAGGTTTTTCCCTAAACCTTTCAATTTACTATATTTTCCTATAATGTTTAATGTTAGAATTTAAATTTTTCCTATATTGTTACTTTGCTCAAATTTTGATTATTAAATTATAATTGCTAAGTTGTTACCCTACTCAAATTTAGATTACTAAATTATAATTGCTAAGTTGTTACTCTACTCAAATTTAGATAATTAAATTATAATTGTTAAGTTATTATTTTGCTAAAATTTTAGTAATAATATTTTCATTATTAAGTCATTATTCTGCAAAAATTTTGGTAATTAAATTGTGATTACCAAATTGTTATTCTGTTAAAATTTTGGTAAGTAGTTATACTATCAAAATTTTGATGATTGTTAAATATTATCAAGTAATTTCTGCAATATAAGACAGAAATATTAATTGTGCTAGTTCTCAAATTAAATGAGACTAGGAAAACCTCTGTTTGAGAAGTAAAAATTTGATAGATTAGTGAGTAATATAAAGCAAGTGACATGCAGTAGCATGACACCCTATTAGGGAAGCTACAATTTGGTACGCTAAAGAATGAAAGGCAGGGACCCACTTGCGAAGGTCTTGGGAGTAGGCATCGAGTGATGAAGGTCCCAATGGCCAGGGTAACGCCTTCGAGCTAGGATATTTGCCTAACTAAACTCGATAACCTTGACAACTACTCAGTATTCCAGGATTGATTTGAGTGTATACCTTTATAAATATATATCCTAATTATTATTTTCCTCAATGATGTGAAGATTGTACCATGTGATGATGTTGATGAAGTATATGTACTTCCAGTCACTTCTCGGTCCTGTTGAGAACTATTACCCACTAATGAGAAGTATGGATCCATACCTAGTCAGGGGGTAGTCTGATACAACCTAGAATGAACCCTAGGTTCCTTTCTATTGTTAGCTGTGTTTTATCTTTGTTTTATGGTAGACTTTCTACGATACATGTAAAAGTGATTTTAAAACAAAACACCTCACTCCATTATTTTTTCTTTTATGTATGATTGATCGTGATTATTGAAGACGATGTTAACGCCCTGTGATGCTAAGTACGAGTTAGAGGATACTTTAGTGGGTGAGGATCTAAAGACTTATATTATAGTATTTTTCTCTTTGTATAAGGAATATGGTAGATTGGTACTATTCTGTATAGGATCTTTTTGATATACTTTTAGTCTTTTTGTATTTTATTCTTGTTATACCAAATCACGATATACAGTTTTATGACATATATATATATATATATATATATATATATATATATATATATATATATGTACATACAGTCTTTTCTTTTATCTTTTACTACCATTTCCAAATTCTATTAAGTTTGAAAATTTCCTATTATAAAAGCGGAAAAATTTTACCCACATTTTCATTTACTTAAATTTAATAACTAAATTAATATGAATTATATTTAATATGAATAGGTGTTACAACACACCATGAAATCGCTTCTTCACTTTAGAATCACATTCCTTCTCCAATACAAGTGCATTAACGAGTTGTCGTTTCGCACCACCGTTCGCGGCTTTCGCCTCCATCGAGATCGAATAATCTTCATCGTGGAGTAGAAGATATTCATGTACAACTTCATGGAGCTTATGGTGCACCAGATTGAGATTGTATTGAACCCTAAGGGGCTTTGTGTGGTTTCACAGTTGTTGAAATTTTTGGTGCTCGCATGCCCAGGCTTACACAAAGGTCAGATTCGTGTGGAACACTACACGCAGAAGAAGGCTAAGTTCATTTCGACGCATGACTCCAACTCTGGATCCTATGTGCACAACACCATTGCGAGGTTTGTGAATCTTCTAGAAGTGTGCAAATTGACAAACCCGTAACCAGCTGTTGTTTGGGCCTTGTCCAGCTTAGTTTTTGGGGCTGAATATCACATATCAGTCGGAGAGCCTCGGCAATGAAGAAGGTCTTGTTTTCCATCACTGGGGCTATGGTTCTTCATCGTTTATGGACTGTGGGGCTGGCCCAACATAGTGTATTTCTTCATGTGTTTAGGCTATTGTTGTTTTTTGGTTGTGTGTCATTTTTTTTCTCATTTATATGTGTAAAAAGAAAAAGAAAAAAAACAAAGGCTATTTTCTACATATTTTTAGTTTGATGTTTATAAATCAAGCTGATTGTGGTGGTACCACTTATCAGCTTGTAGGGGGATGTTATAGGATATTAGTTAGTTGAAAATTGGTTAGTTAGTTAGGTTGTTAGGAATGCTTGTTAGTGGTTAACTACCTTTCTACTAAGCTCTCTATATAGAGCTCAAACTTTATTTCATTTGTATTTTTTATCATTTGAATCAATATAATGAGTTACTTTTATAGTACTCCTTTTCTTCTCTTTGAGATCTATGATCTTTGGCCACATTAAATAGATGTTACTTGCATTTCCTCTCAATTCTCTGATACGTGTATATATCATATTATATTTGTATACTTTATAGCTTAAAATTTAGAAAAAATAGATTATGTACTAATAGTATAAAACAATTTAATTAATATTGTCATCTAATTATAAACTATCATGAATGAATAGAAAGTTTGTTGACTTTTTATAATAACTATCTTAAAAGTCATACCAATTGTGTTTTTTGATTGGTTGACAGTGTAAAATTTTTTATACTAATAGTACATAGTCATTAAACTCTAAAATTTATTTACTTTTACTCTCTCAAACATTTTTTAAATTCCGTCCTATATATTAAAACAAACTTTCTAACCAAGTGTAATTTTAGTCAATTTTGATTATTACTTACATTGACCTACATTCAATATTTTATTTACTTGTAGGGTGCATTTAATTGTTACAGAGTAAAAGATCAAACAGTAATAGAATAATTGTTTTATATTTAAAAAAAAAAAACCAAAAATAAGATACAAATAAGTAAAAAAATAAGATAAAAATTAAGTCAAAGTCCATCATTATTTTTTATTCACCAAATCAGAGATAGCTTTTCATCTCATATACCTTATTATTTTAAAAGTTCATTAAAAATATTCCTTTAAACCTGACCAAACACTATTACCACCCACCACCATCAACCAATAAGCTTAATTAAAATTGTACCCAATGCAAATGTGCAACCCACTACTCTACTAAAATTTCGTGTATCATTCACTATCAAGCGTTACACGAAATAAAAACTTATGTAATGTAATTTTTCTATCTTAAAAATATATTTTATAAAAGATAATGTTGTTCAAATTAAAAATATTTACAGTTCTCCCAAAAAAAAATTAATATAAAAAACCTTGGGCTGAAATATATACCATTGGCGACTGAATCAACCACCGTTAATAGATATATTATGATTTAAATGCTTATATTATTAATGTATTCTACTGATGTTATAATCTATCAGTGCTTCAAACACGATCACAACTTTTGAACCATACATAGCCAGACAATGCAAAAGAACGAATAATCTGTTTTCAACTTTTTATCAATCATTGCAGCGCCGCATATCTATCCGAAAATAAAGCCAGATTCTACGTTTTGCTCTCTTTTCTCCTATCTATCTATCTATATATATATATATATATATGGTTAGATTTGTTGAAACTAGATGTGAAAGTTGGTTAAATTACATATTTAATAATTTTTTATAAAATAAAAATTTAACCAATTCAGTCATTGAATTTGAAGGTCTTATTAATTAGATTAAGTATACAAAATTTCATATAATTTTAAAATTATGTAATAGTTTATCATATCACTTTATTTTAACTTACAGTATGATATTAAAATATATGTAAATATTCTATGTTAGATAACATATCTAAAAAAGTTTAAATTATGAGAAATTTGATATATATGATCATGAATTTGTTAGATTAGTTAAATTTACATTTTACAAAAAGTTATTAAAGATGTAATTTAATATCCAGTGTCAATAGATCTTGACCCATATATATATATATATATATATATATATATATATATATATATATATATATATATATATATATATATATTTTAAACATACATTTTTTTAAAAATTTCATATAGTTATTCAAATATATATTCTTGCATAAACTGCTTTAACTTAACGTTTCATTTTTTTCTCCTTTTCTGTTGGATTGTATTTTTAGTGAATAGGTGTGATTTATTCATGAGATATTATACATATACAATAATTTATACAACAATACCTTTTGTGTTTATCTCTTTCTATTATTATGAGATATAATAAATGATATATAGGAGAGAGATAGACACAGAAAATATTGTTTTACAAATAACATTTTTCTTTAGAGTTTAATAGTTATGCACAATCAATATAAAAAGTTTTACATTGTCAACGAATCACAAATCACTGTTATTATAACTTTTAAGGTAATTATTATAAAAGTCAACAAACTTACCATACATGATAATTTATAATTAGATGACGGTATAAAATAGTTTTACACTGTCAATACATAACTTATTTTCTTTTTTCTTTATTCATTTGTTACTCTTTCAAATCAATAGTGACAAATTAATATTAGCTAAAAAGAATTTCAAAAATCATACAGCTTGTCAACTGAACTCTGAACCAATGCCAACGGAACACTTCAACTTGAAAGTGAAGAGTCACCGATAAATCTTTTTGTGGTTGTCTTTTTTATTCCTCCTTAATTTCCTCCTTAATTTAAGGTTAATATTCCCAAAAGAAGAGAGAGAGAAAGAGTATCGTTTCCCTTTATTGCAATTTACAAGGACTGGCACGTTATCTTCAGAATTCATTCACATTGTACCTTCATTTACAAGATTCACCTTCATTTCTCCACTCACTAACGAGATCACACTCATCATCATCAATAATGGAGGTCAGTTTTCACAGCAAAGTAATCGCCCCTGTGCCGCTTACTTACGCCTCCTTATTCCATGTTTAATGATTAATCTTTCATTTTCCAATTTTTATATCTGTAATTATTTGTTAACTTTTAACTTGACTCTTTTAGAAAACCAATGCATGTACTTGATCGATCTATAGTGGATTGAATCATGGATTCATGCATAAAGCATACATTGTGTTTGGTTTCACATATTGGATGTGATTTTTCACGTATCTATTTGCTTTGGGATCGTGTTGACGCTGATCCGTGTCCTTTAGAAGTATATTATTGTAGCTTTTGCATTATTTGTGGTTTGACATAGCTTGTGTTAGATGTGTGTTGGAGATCTTACATTGACTAGTGATATGCCAAGTAAGTATATATAAGTGGGAGACAACCCTCATCTTATAAGCTGGTTTTGTAAGGTCGAGTTAGGCCCAAACTTATATTTTAAGATGGTATCAAAGTCTATCCTACTAATTGTTGTTGGGCCTATCGGGCCACCCGCTATCGGGCTATTATCGAGCGTAAAGTTTGCAGGACTAGACATCTGCAGGTGATCCGACAACAGCCTGATAGCGGGTGGCCCGATAGGCCTAACAACAATCGCTAAAATATGCTCTGATGTCATATTAGAATGTGGGTTTGGGTTAGAGCTGTCAAAATAGGCCTGGCCCAATGGGCCGCCTTGCTTAGTCCACAAAAAGGGCTGGACTGGGCTTAAAAAATAGTAGCCTAAAAGAAATCGAACAGTTTTGGCTTGGTGGGCCAATTGGGCCTAGGCCGGACTGGCCCGGTTTTATATATTAGTAGTTATAGTTTCCACATTTCAAATGTGCTTCTATACTTCACAATGGATTTCCAAACACACAAATAATGCACCAACCAATTTTACAGCAGTAACAGCACCATCAATTTTCCAAACAAAAAGATAATAATAAAGGTGTGTTTGATTTAAATTTTATTTTTTAATTCTTAAAAATTATTTTATAAAACAATTTTTATAAACTAAATTTTAGAAAGTAGAAGTGGGAGAGAAAGAAATGAAACTATAAGGAGGAATATAAATAATAAAAAACTAAAAATAGAAAATCAAAACAATTTAGAGATATTCTAATTTTTTTCTTTTAAAAACTAAAAGAAAGATATTAAATTTGAAAATAATTTTTAAAATTTACTCTTGTGAAACAAGTTTTTCTATTTTTTTAAAAATAGAAAAATATTCAAAAATAAGCCCTTTGCCAAAAGAAAAATTAATCATTAATTTTCCTAAAATGTTCCTTAAACTAATAAAAAAGAAAGAGAAAGAGGAAAATAATTTGAGAAAATATTTTTTATTTTTATATTCAATCACTACTAATTATAAAAGGAATACATTTTTGTTTTATTTTCTATTTTTTAAGATATTTTTTATAGATTTTTTAAAATAAAAATAAGGCTTAAATATGTTTTTAGTCCCTCAAATTTGGAATAAGTTTATTTTAGCTCCTCAAATTTAAAATTAATCTTTTTAGTCCTATAATTTAAACAAAAAATATTTTAATTCCTTTGTTCAAATGTTGTTAGTGAATCAATCACATAAGACCCACCAACTACTAAATTTGTCACATAAAACTTACTTACTAGTGTCATTATTAATAAAAATATCACACCACTCTACTAAATTAATGTTGTACAGCTGACTCAATTCTACCTTTGTCAATGATGTTGATAGATTAAAACAAGTTGTTTTTTTTCAAATTACAAAGACTAAAAAAATTAATTTTAAATTTGAGAGACCAAAAAGTAAAATTATCTCAAATTTAAAAAATTAAAAACATATTTAAGCCTAAAAATAATGTTAAATTTTTATAATTAAAAGTAGAATAAAAAATAAAAAATATTTGATTGTTTTCATTATTTTATATATTTTTTTTATCAAAATAAAAATAAATTGATTTTTTATAATTAAGAATAAAAACAAAAAGATTTTCGCGAAGTAAACTTTGCTCTAAAATTATCCAAATGGTTGGTGCGAGAATTGCGTAACACGCAACACGTGTACACACTTCACCCACACTACATCAAGTGGAATAAAACGACGCCGATGATGAGTATGAGTACCTTATCATCTCGTCAACTTCGGATCTAATCCTATTCCTTTGTGCCTCAAATAGCTCAGATCCGCGAACCCATAGGGGGCCACGTGCGACGACACGTCGTAACGTGTCGGCACCGTGTTCCGCTTTTGCGCGTGTGTCGTTTGTTTTGGGGTATATAAGTATGCGTGTGGGTTTGGGTGCGAAGGTGTCGTTGGGCGTGATCGGTGTGAGTCTGATACTTGCAGTGCTGAAAATGTCGCAGTTGTTGGAGAAAGCCAAAAACTATGTTTCGGAGAAAGTGGCGAACATGCCCACGCCCGAGGCGAGTATCACCGACGTGGATTTCAAGCGCGTTAGCCGCGAGAGCGTCGAGTACTTGGCCAAGGTCTCGGTTTCCAACCCTTACTCCACTCCAATTCCCATTTGTGAGATCAAGTACTCCCTCAAAAGTGCTGGCAGGTTGGTACCCTTTTCCATTTTTCTCTCCTTTATTCTTTTTCTTTTTTCGATTTTTTAATTGGTGCGTTATCGGGTTAATTGATTTTGTTATCAGTTTTCTTTTGTTTGAGATCTTGAGCGAATCGTCAATCATGAGCCAATGATGGATCGGGTTGAGTTGTGATGGAATGGATGTGGTGGTTGGATTTGCAGGATCTGTTTGTATTATTTATTTTAATATTAATTTAATTTCGCCGTGTTGAATTTCTTAAATAAATTCATGAACATATTTTTCTAACTAGCATTGTTTTAATTTGTTTATTTTTATTTTTATTTAATTATCTTTATATGATTTTTTAAAACTATTTTTCATGATTAATAAAAACGAAAAAAAGATGAGTTTAAGGTGTAAAACTGTATAATCATCTTGGATGACTTTTAAGGTGGTAGTGATTATGCTGTCAAAAAAAAAAAAGGTGGTAGTGTTATCTTTAGGATTAGGATAATTTGTGATTGGATGATAATTTATTAGGTGTGTGTATTATTTATTCAAAATGATTTTTTTAAATAAAAGTAAATTAAATAAGAACTATAAAAAAGACATTAAAGAGACAATACACCCCCTTGTTTCCATTGAAAAATCTGCATTTTTCGTTTGATGGTTTATTTTTTGGTATACATTTCTTTTGTGTCCCTGATTTTTTGTTACTTTGGATGAGAACTCATATTGTATTGGACAATATTGGTTATCTTAAATATTTATATTTGTTTTTTGTGTTGGGTGGTGAAAGGGAGATAGCATCAGGGACAATACCTGACCCAGGGTCGTTGAAGGCAAGCGACACAACAATGTTGGATGTGCCGGTGAAGGTGCCACATAGCATATTACTGAGCTTGGCAAGGGACATTGGTGCAGATTGGGACATAGATTATCAATTGGATCTTGGTCTAATTATTGACCTTCCTGTGATTGGCAACTTCACCATTCCTCTTTCTCAGAAGGGAGAGATCAAACTCCCCACCCTCTCTGACATGTTTGCATAACTCCAGCAAAAGGCTTAAAAGAACAAACAAAATAAATAAACTCCATCATATTTTTCTTTTGTATCGATTTCGATTTAGTTTTTCTTTTCCAACATTGTTATATGCTTTTTATTTTTTCTATACGGATGCTATAAACTACACATCATGATATTTAAATCACAGATATGGCGTTTTGGTAATTAATTCTTCCCTAAAAATAATAGCAATAATTGTACTCCCATGAATTTTTTTGCATGCTGTTGCGAGGGCTTTACCTTAGTTACTTGTTATTAAGGGTGGAAATAAGTCAGATGGCCTGTCAAGGGCCTATGACCTAGTCAACATAAGGTCTGATCTAATCTAATTCGTTTATTAAAAAAGTTAACTTTAAGTTTTTTTAAAAAAATATTTAGGTACAAAGGTCAAGTCTTAGGCCTTAAAACACTTATTAAGCTTGATAGGCCGATCTATTTATATACATATATAATAAAGTATTATTATGTTATATATTATATTATATTATATATATAATACATATAATAATAATAATTATATAAAAATATGTAATTACTAATGAGTCTTTTAAGGTCAATTGGCTTTTTTAGGCCAACAAACATACTTAGGCCAATAGGTCTACCAGTCTTTTATAGACATTGTAAGAAAATAAGCTTTTAAACAAGTTTACAGGCTAAACCAGACTTTTATGCAGGTCAAGCCTAGGTATGTAAAAAAGGTTTATGACAAGTAAATAGGCTATGTTCAGAGTTTATCCTTTTAATGAAAGTCAAGCTTAAACCTACCAAAGCCTAGTATGACCTGACCTATTTTCACCCTTACTTATTATACTCAATTAGAGCATGAACCCGAGCAATGAATGGTTGATTGTGGATAGAGTAATTTTTGTAAGACAAAACTTATATATAATTTCATACACACTTTTCGTGTTATTCTCCAATCAAAATTGAAGTTTCACCTTAGTGATCTATAGTGACCTTTAATGACAACCTTTATTACGCGAATTACTGAGGTGAAATTCAATTCTAGTTTGGAGAACAATACCAAAAACACCTATAAAACTACATATAAGTTTTATCATTTTTTGTATGTATAAAAAAGTTATATTAATAATTTTGTTAATTTCTTATATTGCTAAAGAAGGATTTAAAATAAGTTAAAACTTTTACAATTAGGAACTTAATTTACTATATTACTATAAAATAATAAAATATCAATTAAATATGAACTTATTCATTTATAAAAAAAAGGATAAGTGAATGTGCTTATTTTCCAATACAGGTATAAAGTTGAATTCCACATTGTGTTCTTGAAATCAAGAACATAGACGAATTAAATTGCATAACAAAAATAAGAAAGTTAAATTTAACTAAAAGAATTCAAATTATTTCATTAAAACCATTTTTATGGAGTCCATTAATTTAACATCCTATAAAAATATTGGAAACAAAATAAAGTAATTGAACAAAACAATTTAAATTTAAGAACACATATTTAAATGATTAGATGTCAGCATATTTTATATCAAATATCACATTCATTTGTATTAAATTTAATCTAATATGATGCATGAATAAATTATGTTTGGGAAAGTTATTTTCTATTATTTTGAAAGACAATTTATATTTAAACTTAAAAATAAAAAATAAAAACTAATGTTTTTGTTATAATAATTGCCTATTTTTTTTATAAGGTATATGGACATGAAAGACTATTAAGAATCACACCCATTGATTAATTACTACAAATTCTCATCAACCCTATAAATTAGTCACCTATTTCATTTTTTATTGATAAAAATATTAATAATCAATAAAAATATTAATAATAAAATAGTAATACTAATGATATCACTGTGCTATGCACAGAAATTTTATTATTATACTAAAACAAAGTCTTTTATAAAGTAATTAGATGAGAAAATAATAAATAAAAAATAAATAATGATTTGTTTAAAACTTATTAAGATTTTAAAAATTAAATTTGCATGAAAAAATAGTAAATAGGTCTACAATGAATTGCCTCCCATGCCAAATTCTATTTTAGTTTTTAATTTACTAAGGAAAATATTGTATATCATAGAGACATTGATTAGCATCTAGTTGGTCATAGATGATAGAAATGCTTAATAGTAAAATTAATATAAAAATTTTGTGGATTATTTAAAAATCAAAATTCATACTTTGCAAGAATTTTGTTTGAAAATTAAGAATGATATGTCAAATGAGAAGACCTTATTAATATAAGAGTTAGATGATCAAGTGAATTTACTTTTAACCACTAAATCTAAACTTGAACAATAAAGATCAAAATATAAAGATAATTTCTTAACTTAACCATTTGGGTAAGATTTTACAACTCACTTGATAAAAATAATTACTAATATTAAATGTTAAAATTGTTAAATATAATATTTTCATCATTAATAGACAATTTATATTTCATTCCATTAAATCTTCAAGATATTTTATATTGATTTAACAATAATAATAATAACAACAACACAACAACAATAATAATAATAATAAAATAACGTTAAATGTTGTGTTTATTATCATTCATCTTAAATTTGCTTTTATTTTTTCAAGTATTTAGCAGATGAAATTATCTAATTTATTTAAAAATTAATTAAAATACAACTAATTTCTAAATCAGTTCAAAAATAAATTTAAATTGGCAATGTAGATATAAAAATTTATATTTTATTATTATAAAAATGAATTAAAACCTATTGAAAACACAAAAAAATTGGAGTCCAAATTTAATTTACTTGGAAAAGATAGAAACAAATACATGGGTTAATTTTAATATGTTATCATGTAATTGAATATAAATTAATTAGGTAAAAAAAATCAAATTTTCTTAGATAATTTTTTTTTTACTAAATTTGGGTGAGAAGACACTATAAAGGATAAATGAATAAATTTGGGTGAAAAGACACTATAAAGGAAAAATACATATTAATATTAAAATTAATACAATAATAAATTAGAGAAAAGTACAAAAATTGTAATTTTTATAATAGATCTTTTTTATGGACTATATCCTCTATAATAGTCAGTGTAGAGGAATTTATAGTAAACCTATATGTCTTATTTCTTCATTATAGATGCATCTATAATATGCTTCCATTTCATGAAGCTATAGGCCAAGAAACATTAACTTCATCTTGTAACCATTTGAAAAAAAAAAAAAAAAAAACTTCATCTTGTAGATTTGTGAAGTTGAGTTATAACTTATTTAACAATAGTTGATTTGTTTAAATAGGATTCATAAGCAATGTTCATCCATACAAAATAAAATTAATTCTAACAAACTTAAAAAATAACGATAATATCATAATTATTTTTTAAAATCATATTTATTAATTAATTTTTATAAAATTTTATACTAAAGACATTTATTTAAAACAAATTTCATTTTTATAGCTTGTGTAAAAAGCACCACAATGTCAAGGCTTTTTACTATTTGAATAATTCATTCACTTATACATGAATTATGCTATGGTGCTATAAATGCTTTTACCATTTAAGAAATCCTACACTATTCCTAATTTGAAGAAAACACATATTACTTTTTGTAAAAGTTTAAAAATCTAAGAAAGCATGTATAAAAATTATAAAATAATTAAAATTAGAAATTTTAAAATTACTAATTTAACCCCAGCTATTCTTATTTTCAAAAAAGTATTTATAACATGTTTAAAAGTTTAAATTTTTAAGTATTTGTAATAGTTTTACATAATTAAAATTAATAAATTTGAATTTAATTATTTAGCCCCAACTATTGTCTTTATTATAAAATTATTTAACCCAACTATTGTTATAAATGTTTTCATTAAATTTTTAAGTATTTGTAACAGTTTTACATAATTAAAAATAATAAATTTGAATTTAATTATTTAGCCCCAACTATTGTCTTTATTATAAAATTATTTAACCCAACTATTGTTATAAATGTTTTCATTAAATTTTTAAGTATTTGTAACAGTTTTACATAATTAAAATAATAAATTTGAATTTAATTATTTAACCCCAACTTGTATTTTTTTTAAAATTGTAATTTGATATCATTGAATTTTAATTAAAAATAGAATCCAATGAAAGACACAATTTGCAATTGTAAGATTTGTCAAAGTGTAAATATGACTACGTGGACTTCCTAACAATCTGCTAAAACCATAATGTCACCAATCAAATGCTAAGGAACCATAACGAAAAATTCAAATTGATTACAATTTAATTCTTACAAAGCCCTAACAAAAACCCTATTTAAAGCAACTAAAACCCCAATGCCAATTAATGCCCTGAAACCCTACAAAACCTTCTTATATATATATATAAAGATTTGTAATATATAGTTTACATAATTAAAATTAATAAATTTGAATTTAATTATTTAACCCCAACTTGTGTTTTTTTTTTATTAAAAAAATTATAATTTGATATCATTGAATTTTAATTAAGAATAGAATCCAATGAAAGACACAATTTGCAATTGTAAGATTAAGCAAAGTGTAAATATGACTACATGGACTTCTTAACAATCTACTAAAACCATAGTGTCACCAATCAAATTATGAAAATTCAAATTGATTATAATTTAATTCTTACGAAACCCTAATGAAAATCCTATTTAAGGTTGCTAAAACCCTGATGTCATTAATTAATATTCCTAAAACCCTACAAAACCTTTCTTTTATATATATAAAGATATTCTTCTTGTTTGAAAAACATACTTCCTTTACAAATGTTATTCACAAGGCTAAATGGAGTAAGCTAGACAAGAAGTGTAAATATGACTACATGGACTTCTTAACAATCTACTAAAACCATAGTGTCGCCAATCAAATTATGAAAATTCAAATTGATTATAATTTAATTCTTACGAAACCCTAATGAAAATCCTATTTAAGGTTGCTAAAACCCTAATGTCATTAATTAATATTCCTAAAATCCTACAAAACCTTTCTTTTATATATATAAAGATATTCTTCTTGTTTGAAAAACATACTTCCTTTACAAATGTTATTCACAAGGCTAAATGGAGTAAGCTAGACAAGAAGTAAGTAAATTAGGTTTAAGTTTTTAAACACGGTTAATTATCCACAATGTATCATGGGCACATAAATCATAATTTTACATGTTTAACGTTACACAGGCCTTGTTAAAAATGAACTTAAAATTATTTCCCATAAAGACTTTATTGGTTATGTAAGATCCTCTTTTTTTTTTTTTACTTTATTTTATTTAAAATAAATAAATAAATTAATACTTTATTTTATTTTTGCTCGTTACTATTTTAATTAATAATTTTAATAATTGTGTTTATAATTATATTTGAATTAAGTTAAGATAATTAAAAGAAATTATATTAATTAGTTTTGAAAAAATATTATGGATCTAAATAAAAAAAATTGTATATAAATTAAAATAAAGTTTTAAAGTTTTAATATTCAAAAGGGTTGTTAAAAAAAATTATTACAAGAATTATTGTTTGTGTATAAATTAATATTTTATTTTAATTGCTTGCTATTGTTATTGATTATTAGTTTAAAATAATTGTATTATAATTATATTTGTGCTAAATTAAAGGTAATTAAAAAGAGTCATAGAAATTGAGTTAGAAAAATATTAGGAATTTAAGTAAATTAAAAATTTGTGAATAAATCAAAATTATATTTTTGTGAAGATTTAAATATTAATAATAGGAAGTTGAATAAAATCTTTAGGACTTTTTGCGTGTGCGAAAATAATTAACTAAAATTAAATAAATAATTAGTTGATAGTTAAATTAATTAAGAGAGTGTAAGAATAAATTAATTAAATAAATAATTAGAGGAATTTTAAATTAAATAATTAAATGAGTGTGTTAATAAATAATTAGAATAGGATTAGTAAGATAATTAGTAGTTTTTTTTTAATTATTTCTGGGCCTCAAAACCGCAAGCCCACGTATCTAATATGTGTGTAGTGTTTCCTTTTTTTTTTTTTCTTTCTTTTAATCATCTGCTGGACCTAACACATGGAGACCAGCCCACGAAATGCTCAACCCAACCCAACCCAAGTGGGTTTTACTATTGTAACAAAAACTCATTAAAAAGAGATCTAACGGCTAGGAATAATAAGAGAATGCCTACCCTTAGATTACATTTGAACTCCTTCGTTTAGACTTCTCGTCACGCAAAAAGAAAACCAGGAGAGGCGTTCGTTGTTTTCTTCCTTCGTTTTGGCCTTCCAAAACATCTCATCTCTTCCTTCGATTTCCCGATCCAAAACGTCTCTTTTTCTCGCTGTACGACGCGAAACCGGAGCGGAGTAAATTCTCATGTGGTTTCATGTGGTAACTTTACCTGTGTTTAATTAATTGGTGGCTTGAATAATTTTGGGTTGCTGGAAAATTCTCCTGGGTTGCTTAATTTTTATTTCGATTGTGTTGTTGATTAGAACGGTGATGTATGGAAGTGGAACCTGCAATTCAATTTCTTAGCACTGGGCCGTGTAAGTTCAAGTTTTAGTGAGGACCAAATGTTGTCCTGGACTAGCTTAGTGGGCCCAAAATGTGAGCTTGGTGTACAACCTAACTGAAACAATTTCTCTCGCAGGCAACCTATGTTTTGAACTCACAAAATACTACAATAAGACTTAAATACAAATACAATAAAGGATCATAATTATAGCTTATTAAGAACTTAGCTAAAGTACAATAATAACAAACAAAATATGGGTTCATATGGAAATATGTGTATTTGTATACATACCACCGAATCATAAACAAAATTACCATAATAATAATAATAATAATAATGATGATGATGATAGTGATTAAATATAATAACATATATTATGAGTCACTTGTAGGCATTGTGGCTTGGGCCAAATTAATTAGATAAATTGTGAAAATCTCTACAATAATATTTAAAGATTAAAGAGAGAGACCCAATTGTAGACTTGGGCCTTAAAACTTCATTATTATCAATTCAAGTTAATAGTTGTAAGAAAAAGACTAGCAACACACTTTTTGATACACTATTTTAAACATACTTTCTTCTATTGGTTAAAATTTATTAAAAATACAAAATTTTGTGGGTCCCACATCTTATTTAATGATTCTCTCTCTTGCTTTTGTGATGTTTAATAAATTTTAACCAATGGAAAAGAGTGCGTTTAAAAGAGTGTGTTGCTAGCACTCCTCATAGTTGTAAATATGTAAAATTTGAAGTTAATAAACAAACTACTAAACTTAATATCAACTTTAACATAAAATTAATAATAAAGTAAGGTGATACTTAAATAATTATTAATATTAAATATAATAACATTAGAAATAATAAATTATAATCACTTAATAAAACAATTACGTGAAATTGAGTGTAAAGTGAGGATTCCATAAAATTTGAAAGAGATTAAAAGTTTGAAATATCTTAATAGGACAAACTCTTCTCATAAAATTTAATAAAACTTGTGAATTAGTTATTGATTACTAATCCTTACGAGATGAGTGAAAGTAAGGAGAGACGAGAATATATAAGTGAAGTTATTTATAATTAAATTTACCTCTTTATTGTTGATGTAATTGATCTCACTATATAAATATCAAATATCTGTCATGTGTACAGTAGTTAGTCTTTTATGTTAGAGTTGATATCAAGTAAATATATTGAATTTTAACCTTTGATTGGAAGGATTTGTTGTGAAGTCTATTGTTGGCGAATTGAAAATCTATATTGAGGAAAGTTAAGACCCTCTATTGAAATGTTTAATTGATATAAGCTTTAATAAGACAGACTATGGTCATATAATTATTGTCTAACCCAAGGTCTTAGAGTAGCTACACCCTGTGATGAGATGCAAATCTTGTAGTGGAGGCCAAGGAAACCTCGAGGATGTTTGGTGCACATCATTCCATAAGTGACTGTAGGGTCGCAACTCTATATTGTGGTTAAGGTAATTTGTGCACTAATATTTTTGACGAGTCATTACAATTTATCCATGATTAGTGGAGAGTACTGTTGCATACCTGTTACCACCAAAGGCTATTCACATTCTAGCTTTGGTTGGTGAATCATCTAATGTTATTCCCATTTTAGATTAGGTGAATATTGATATTGATTTGACATGCTTTGGTCAATGAAGTATGAGCTCTTGATCCTGCTACTCTGTTGTTGGATGGTCCTCCATGAAGATGAGTCAATACCTATATATCCATCCATTATGTCTAATCATGAGTCAACATATATGCATCATGCATTGCATTTGTTGATTATTATCTATGATATAATACGAATTCTCTAACTTATTAGGTTTCGTTGTGATTGTATGTTAGATTAAGCCTCGTGAATGTTCATTACCGTATTGATGCCTACCTCACTTCCTTTACATTTGTTTGTGTGTTGTTTTCTCCTTTTCTTGCCTGTTGCTTGTTGTGTGCTTCTCCCACCCCATTAGATGGCAACAATCGACATTGGTGTAGCACAACAGGAGCTTGGCAAGATCTTCCTACGTTTGCAGTGGCAACTCTTTGTCACTTTAATTCCGTACTAATAAAGTTTATTTTTTTAGTATGGTTAGCTTTAGGAAATTGTAATATTGTATTTTAAATCTTTATGTACCTACTATAAAAAAAACCACTTCAAAAATTTTGAGCATAGGAAACATTACATAATATTATTATTAATATATTTATGTAATTTGGGGTGTTAGACAGAGACATTTGCTTTGGCGAGACTTTATTAGTGTTGGTTTCTTTCATAGAATTGTTGCTTAGTGATTGAAAGGCCTCCCTATAATAATAATAATAATAATAATAATAATAATAAAAGTGGTTATGGTAGATCATGTTTTCACTCATGTTAAATAATGATTTTAGTGTAAAAGGTAAAAGGTAAAAAGTAACAAACTATTATAAGTTAAGAAATTATATTCAAATAAAGTGTACAAAGTACTAAATTTGCATATGGTGTGGTATAATTGATAAATAACTATGCCTCTTAAGTATATAGGTAGGAGTTCAATCTTAAGGTTCATGGAAGAATATTTGTTGGGAGAAGTCAGCCCTTAAATGGATTCTTGTACTTCGAAAGATTAGTCTTTAACTATTGATTAGAGATACTTGGACAACAAAAAAAATTGCATGCAATTTTTTTATTTGATATATATACATATTTAGTATAACCTTTTGTTTTTTTCTCTTATTTATTTTTATAATGATTACATTTTTAATGTTGTATTATATATTCGTATTATATTATATTATATTGTATTATATTATCAAAGTATTTTAAAATTATAATAGTAAGAATTAGAAATAATCATAAAAGTAAAATTGTAAAATATTATATTATCATAAAATAATATCTTCTTCTAACTATTATTTCTAACAAAATAAATTAATCATAAAAATATTTTCTAAAATAATATTGTAATAATAATAATTTATTAAAATGTTTATTAATATAATATATTTATTATTTTCATTTTTAATATTATCATGAAGTAAGAAAGTATAAATATATGCAAAAATGAAAGTATAAATGTATGCGAAAATAAAATTATGACTTAAACTTTAACACTTTAACTTAAAACTTAGTCCTCTTAAAATTTACTTGATATTAATTTGGTCTTCAAATATTAAATAACACAAATATTTTTTTTTTAAGTCTTAGTTGGTATTGCAAATCATTAAAAGATTATGTAAACATTTATGGATTACATAAATAATTTAGTCTTTTCTAAATAAATTATAATAATCTACTTTTGAATACACACACACATATAAAACTAATCGAATAATATCAACTTACTTAATATTACAATTAATTAACTTTAAATGATTAATATTACAAAATAAAAAAGACATATACGTGGAATATTTGGGTAAACAACCTACTGGTTAACTATTTCTTAACCTACGAGATTAATCATGCATACGCTGAGATTATGATTCCCTCTTATTTTTCTAGGTTCTTGTTTACTTTTGCTCGAGTGCAAAACTAGATGATGTTATCAAGGCTAAAGAGAAAAAATATTGTTAATTTGGAGGTTAAGTAGAAAAATATACATAGTGACATAGTTATTAAAATAAACTTGCCAACTACAAACTCAAAGTTAAAGATGTGCCGGCCTGCTCTGCTCATGCTCTTGGCTTTATAAGTGTTATTTTTAATTTCAGTCTTTTAGGGCTCTTCGGTTATAACATAAAAAATTGTGTTGTAATTTACATGAACTTATATTTATAACTGTTAAGGTTAAAATCAAACGGGGATGTAGCTCAGATGGTAGAGCGCTCGCTTAGCATGCGAGAGGTACGGGGATCGATACCCCGCATCTCCAATTGTTTTGCTCAAATAAAGTTTTCCTATTTTGAAAATTGAAATTGAAAATAAGTGAAGTGGCCGAAACATACTGATTTGAAAGAAGTTAAGTAGCCCGTAATATATATTGTTCGTGCATAGAAGATTTATGCATACCAAAACAAACAATTATCTCTAAAAATAAATAATGTTTTCTCCTCTTATTATCCATGTGTTATTTTATAAATATTAATAATAAATTATTCATATATAGATTATTTCTAAAATTAACTAATTTTTTTCTTACCTTTACCCATTACTTATTTTATGAACATTACCTATTTCAGTGAAAATAAACTATATTTATCTCTTTCTATAATTGCAATTTTCATAAATGCCTTTAAAGTACATATCTCTAATAATAAATTTCGGATGAGAATCATTCTCAAACCTTAAAAACAAATCCAATACTATTTTATAATTACCTCATTATTCATAAGAAAAGAGATTAATTACTGGTGAATGGAGAAAGTAACTTAAATGCATTTTTTACAATCTATTTTTTTTTCTCCATCTTTCTTCGTCACACGACTTATCTTATTCAACACTTCTCCTTTGTTCTCTTTTTTATCTATCTCCTAATTGTAGTAAAAATTATAAAAAAACATGGATAAGAATAATTTTTCTCCTTATAATAAGAATATAAAGCTAACTTTTGGGAGAGTGGAGAGCTCTGGCTCTGGGAAAATCCAAATCGCCATGTGGCTTAAACAATTTAGGACAACAAATAGAATCCATTTGAGAGACTTGCTTGTAGAGCCTCATGCATGAAAACTAATGCTAGTGGCACATGGTGATTGGAAGACTTCAGTGCCTCAACACAAGTGGAACCTAAGACAGTGGAAGGAGGCGTTAGCTTTCATTAGATGGTGCAACAATAGGTCTAGGGTAGTGTGTGTGGTGTGGCCGTGTGGATAACTTTTGTTTTCTAAGCCATAAGGCATTTGGGTTTGGGCTTGTAACATTTATTGTCGGTCGGTTTCGGTCACCAACGAAACTTTTTTTAGAACTGAACCCAACTAAGTAAACCCATAAAAAAAAAACCCAAAATTTTCACCCGCCCAACTCATTGACTCGATTGTAACTACTTAACATCCTTTTTTGTTGTGTCGAAAAATACAGGTTTGAGTAGGACAGTTTATGTCCATCCCTATTATAAAACTATTGTCTAATCCTGCAAATTAGCTAACAATTATTTGACACTATGGTTTAAAGTGAAAAGAAAATTGTTGCCTATAGAATAGGCATCGACCACCTAGAGCACACTTTAAAAACTATTATTGAATCATTATATATTCTTAATAAGTAGTTTTGAGTTTGAGTCTTAAGTATATAGTTACGTTAAATACTTGATGGGAGAGTTTTGTTGTCTATAATGATCTTACTCGATTCGAGCAAAATTATTTTCAATAAAAAATACCTTTAGTCTATATCCAAAAAAAAAAGTCATTACATATTCTTCCAACAAATGTTTTTTGACATATAGGCTTAGGCCTGATTCCAATAAAAAATATGAACGATCCCATAGACCAATTAAGCAAGCAGTATCATTATAAGAAACAACACCTCACTATAAGCATTCTTTTTCTCCTTTGGAATTTACATATGTTGCTTTTTTTTTGCACAACATTATTTACAAAGAAAAATTATGAACATATACTTATTTTCTCTTTCATTTTATTTCCACTTCATTATCTTATCTTTTTCCTTTTTCCATCACATCATTTATTTCATTTATCATTTTCTCTCTTGACCTTTTTCTTTTTTCTTCCTATCTTCTCATCTCTTTCCACCTTAATTCACTCCGTTTTGGAATTGGGGTAAACGTTTATCATCACTCATTTAGAAACCAATATTCTTCCGTTCTAGTCAAACAATCAGATTTAGCTATAATAATTCATCCCCGGTTATGACTTCTGCAGTTCCTTTTCTTCAACGTTATCCTCTATTTGAATGGAAAGAAAAATTAAGAAAAAAAAATTGAAATTTGAATCAAAGTCAAAAAGAAAGGAGAAAAAAAAATTTAAAGATTTTTTTTTAATTATCAATTTTTTATTCTTTTTTTTATCTCTTCATCTTTTATTTAACTAAATAAAAGAAAATATATCATTATCCATATTTTTCTTTTTTCTTTTTCCTTTTCTCTGTCTTTTTCATTAGCCAAACATAGTCCTTGATTTTGTTGCTGAGAAAAATAATAACGAGGCTGTGTTGCGATTATGTGCAAATGCTTACAAAGAAAGACGACGCTAAGAAAGATGACTTCTTCATGTGCAAATGCGAAGTCAACGCTAAAATCATTAAAGAAAAAGTTCAATTTAATGCTTACAAAACTGACGAACGTTTTTAAATAATGAGACAACTTGCACACGATTAAAAATATTTTATGAGAAAAATAAAATTAAGATCATAACACTAACATTACATGACACAGATCTATGATAGGAGGATTAAAATAGTGTTGAATGGTGTAGACACACACACTGTCCACAGGAACAAAATATAATTTTTTGTTGATAAACTAAAATTTGTTTTAGCTATTCCAGAGGAAATTCTTTCTTTGCAAAAATCAATTAATTAGTTGCTGGTCTTGATAACAGCAAAAAATTATTTATAATATATTTATAATTTAATTGATAAAATTAACATTTTTAATTAAAAATTATAATTGTGATCACATTTCATTTTCAAAGAGTGTAAAATTTTAAATAATCTTCTAATATGCTCTTTTTAGACACGTAATCGTCTAATAAATTTGAAACCGAAATGTTTATTCTTATTAAAATAAATTTCGAATCCATGCATACGTATATTGTGTCAGATATTAGCTCTTATTTAAACGTCATTTTTCTTATTCTTTTTTTAAGTAACTATGTACGAGGTATCCATTTTTCTTATTCTCTCTCTCTCTCTCTCTCTTTATATATATATATATATATATATATATATATGGTGTCTAAAAGTTCGGCATGAATTAACAAAGAAGACCAATAAAATCACATGACTTGTCGCTAAAACCACATGCATGCTTTGCAGGATAAATATTTAAAATATTAGGCCCCGTTTGCGGTGGTTGCGAGTTTTTAGTTTTTGGTTTTCAAATACAATTTTCGAAACAAAACGCGTTTAGCTAAAATGGAGTTGAAATGGTTTTTAACTTAATTTCAAAACACTTTTACATTCATTTTCAAAATCAAGAAAAAAGGATTTGTGAATTTGGTTTTTGGTTTTTAAAAATAAATACACATCATTATATTTGACAATAGCCTTTCTTGCCGCCACCACCACCACAACCACCGCCATTGTCATCACCACCACTACTGCTGCCGCCATCTCCACAACCACCGTCACCGTCACCACCACCACCACCACCACCACCACCATCATTACTGCTGCTATCTCCGCAGCCACCGTCACTGTCATCACCACCACCATAACGACCACCGGCACCATCACCACCATCATCGCTGCCGCCATCTTCGCAGCCATTGTCACCGTCACCACCATCACCACCGCTACACCACCACCACGACCACTAGCACACCACCACCATCATCGCTGCCATAACTACCACGACCACCGGCATCGCCGCCACCATCACCGCTGCCACAACTACCACCCATCACTGCTGCCACAACTACCACGACCACCAGCATCACCTCCACCATTACAAGCTTCATCACCACTACCATTGTCACTGCCACCACCACGATCACGATCGCAACCACCTAGCGCTGCTGTCACCACCATAGGCAATGTCACCACCATCATTGACTTTGCCACCACTATCACCATTGGCACCGCCACCATCACCACTGGTACCGCCACAACCACTGTCGTCGACACCGTCATAACCGTCACTATCGGCTTTACCACCGCCACCACCATCATTGTTGTCGTCACTACTACCACTGTCGTCATTACACAAACATATTCTTAAACTAATTTTAACAGAATAAGAAATTTCAAAATGAGTTTATTTTGAAACCAAAAATTAGAAAAAAAAAACTAAAAATAATTTTTAAAAACTAAAATCTGGTTGTAGTTTTTGAAAATTTCAAAACTCACAACCAAAAACCACCTCAAACGGGCCCTTAGAGATCACGTTTCCAAATAGATTTCTTACTCTATAAAAGGTGAGCATAGTCTCAAGCCAATGTTGAAGTACAATTTGATAGACATTGATCATTGATTCATTTCATTTAGTGCTTCATCAATGGAAAGAGAACTGTCCTTTCACATGAATGGCGGCAAGGGAGAAAGGAGTTATGCAAACAACTCGTCACTACAAGTACCATCTTTATCTTCAAATAAATATAACCAGATTAAACCATATCACTTCATCACTCTTTGTAATTTTGTTTCCTTCTCTTCTATATTGATCTAACTTTTTTTTTTTTATGAGCCTAAATTAATCTAACTTTGATTTTATTGCAGAGAACAATAATACGTAAAACCAGATCCATACTTGAAGAAGCTATAACGAGGCTGTATTGCAATTCTTCTCCTAATTGCATGAAAGTGGCAGATTTAGGTTGCTCTGTAGGACCAAATACACTTTTTGTGACATCAAATATTATTGACATTGTTGATAACGCAAGCACCTGCTTGAATCGTGAACCACCCACATTCCAATTTTATCTCAATGATTTATTTGGAAACGATTTCAATACCATCTTCAAGTCACTTCCTGATTTCTATACAAGATTGCTAGAAGATAAGGGTCACAAGTTTGGTCCATGCTTTATTAATGCAACCCCTGGATCCTTCTATGGGAGACTCTTTCCCAGTAATTCCATAAATCTTTTTCATTCCTCCCACAGTCTGCACTGGCTTTCTCAGGTCAAATAAACTAACTCTTTTGTTTTCCTCTAAATTGATTGAGATGTTATGGTCAACCAAAACTAGTATTGTGTTTTGTTTTCTGTTTTTATTTCCAACTTTTAATTAAATTAATGTCCAATGGTTTTTCATTTTATTTTTGTCTTTGGGGATTAAGAAATGGTGAAGAAACAAATTAAAGTAAAAATATAACGATGTTTTTATAATTATAATTAGAAATATACATGTTAAAAATAAAAATAATAAACAAATTAATTAAACACCCTCTAAATGTTTGAGTTTATTCATTATATTTTGGTTGTAGGATCCATTATTGGGTTCTAGGGAGGCAGCATCACTTAACAAGGGCAACTGTCACATAGTTAGCACAAGCCCTCCAGCAGTATACAAAGCATACCTTAAGCAGTTTCAAGAAGATTTTAAATTGTTTCTAAAATCACGTTCGGAGGAACTTGTGCCTGGAGGAGCAATGGTCTTATTGTTTCTCGGTAGAAATGAAACTCCGAGAAGAAATGCTTTTGAAGTAATTAGCCTAATACTCAATGACATGCTCTTGGAGGTAAATAACATTTTTTTATTAATTACCAATAGGTGACCCTTGAAATTAATTATGCCTTTAAAATATTACAATTATAATTAAGAAGGTATATATACATCGCAGGGTTTGATTGAAGAAGAAAAATTGGACTCCTTTAACATACCAATGTATGATCCTACAGTTCAAGAAATTAGGCATGTGATTCAGGAAGAAGGGTCATTCTTTCTTCAACGATTAGAGATTTTAATCTTGCCTTGGGATGAAGGCATAAATGAAGGTGGTGATGATTCTTTTCTTGATGGAAATATAAGAGCCGAATACATGGCCAAGACCATGAGAGCAATAATGGAGCCTCTCTTGTCCACAAAGTTTGATGCGGAAGTTATAAATGAACTATTCATCAGGTTTCAAAAGAAAATTGTGCAACTAATGGAGGTGGAGAAATTGGAGTTTTCTATGTTGGTGATATCCATGACAAAAAATGCTTGAAGATATGTTGCTCAATAGAAGATCTTAAAAACTTGTTTTTCTTCCTTTTGTGGATTTGTTTTGATTTGTTGAAATAAAGTTGCTCGGACAAAGGAATTATATTTCTCAATTGTTTTGATTATGCTAAACAGATTGTGTGTTTATAAAATAGATCATATTCGCTTTTAAAAGAAAACAAAAGTATGCCTTAGTATAAAAGCAGACAAAAGCCACGTCTTATAATCAAACAAACCACAATGTGCCTTATAATCATGTTTAAATAGTGTATGGGTTAGTCTATTTCATTTTCAAGAGTTTATGTTCCAACTTTATCAAAAAAGAAACTAAAGCATGTTAACGTACCTACTACGTTGAAAAGACATGCTGCCTACCAAAAAGAAACATAGCAGTGTACTTCTTTGAATGAAAAAGCAAACATGCTCTCTATAATAAGATATGATATGAGAAAAGAAACATAAGCAGATTACTTTATCTTATCAGAGTGACTGGTTGGTGAAAGACATTTAATGCTCCAATGAACACTTTCTTCACAAAGGGAGATTAGACAAACAAATTAACAGATACTTTTGGAAAGATTTATAAATATCTGTGAAGACTTGTACAAGAGATAGAACTAAACTGTTGAAACCTTAAAACACACTTTTAGTTTTCTTAATTCATTCT
Source organism: Spatholobus suberectus (assembly GCA_004329165.1). Taxonomy (NCBI): domain Eukaryota; kingdom Viridiplantae; phylum Streptophyta; class Magnoliopsida; order Fabales; family Fabaceae; genus Spatholobus; species Spatholobus suberectus. The sequence continues at coordinate 16,071,924 of CM014731.1, read as the reverse complement.
TGTTATGATAATTCTTAAACAATCTTGTACAAAGTGTTTTAAAGTCACTAAGAATCTAAACTAGAACCTCACCTTGTCTATTTATCTGATAAGATGAAGACTAGTCAATGAGCTTTACTCCTTATTTTTTTATAAGTGAAATTAGTTGAATCCTAAAGAGGCTTTCTTGCAAAGAGTACTTAGGTTAATTGCTTGGAGAGACAAGTGAAACAATATTTGGGTTGAGCCTGAAGAGACTTGAGTTAAAGAATATTTGTAACTTTGTATAAGTTATAGTGGAACTTAGTGGTATGCCAAGAATTAGACGTAGTCACGGGGTTGAGACGAATCAGTATAAAAACCTTTGTGTTTTTATCTTTCTTCCTTTTATCTTGTTTATCTAACTTTTTTTTGTTTAAGAGTTTATTTGAACATTTAACTTAAATGCTTTGATAAAAGGTTTTCTTAAATTCGTTTTTAACAGGTTTTCTATATCGTCTTTAGAACAGACGAATCTTAGTCTTGCGAAAAGATTTGTGAAATTTTTTTTAAAACATAATTCAACCCCTTTCTTGTGTTTTCTTGTGTTCTACAAAAGTTATGGAGTAGAAGATGTTCCTCTTGTTCATGCTTAATATATGTATCAGTATATGTGACACCTAAATCACATTGATCCTTCTCTTATTATTCATATAATTTTACATTTAATTAATTAATTTTATTAATTTAAAAATTATATTTTTTTAATTTCTTTTTATTAAAAACTTAATTGAATTATAAAACACAATCTTGGATAAATATTTTGTGACATATGAAATTATAAAATAACATGTGATTATATTAAAACATACATACTGCATCCATACTTATATCATTCATTGAAAGTAAACATACATCACTGTTATCAGTATGATTACGGTTATCTAGAGTAACAAACTATCGAAAACCAAAAGATACTGACTATCCCTTTTATAAGTACAAGCAAAATAAAAAGGACTTAAGTTAGAGCAGTAGTACTACCTACTATCTATAAATCCATCCCACCTAACTTAATTACGTTAAGCAGTAATGATTGTCCTTTTAAAGTATCCTTTTCTATGTCCTTTCCAGTCTCATATCATCATTGTCAAAATCTTCCATCTGTACCTATTGCTAGCAACAATGTCGTACCATACACATATACAAAAGAAAAGATGAAAGGAGTGAGGTGTTTTAATTTCTAAATCACTTTCACAAAAGGTTCGTAGGATTACCTATGACAATTAATCATTCATATAAAAACAACAAAACAATAAATGCAGGGGTGCCTAAGGTCAAACCTAAGTTTTCATGCAACTCTCAAGACTCAATAACTCATATGGATCCATATCTCATCAAATGAACGTCATCAGCTAATCTTTGGTCCTAGGAAGTGATTGGGAGCCTATATACCTCTCCACATCAAGGTACAAAATCATCATCATCATCATTATCATCAATATTCACGAGGAACAAGCGTTCTTTTAGCTTTAAGCTATTACAACTCTATTCGGAGGTATACATTACACCAATCCTGTGATGTTGAGTAGGTGTCAGGGTTATCAGCCGATTTACGTGAATTGTTTTGATTGAAGGGCGCTACCCTGACTATTGGAACATTTATAACTTGATATGATACCCTCTAAACCTTAACAATGGTCCTTGCCTTCATCTCGTAATATACCAAACTATAACTTCCTATCTCATCAAAACACATGCCCTCAATGCATGGTTCACAAAACAACAGTCACATCTTCAAACTCAAGGTTTTATGCATAATTCTCAATATAACACATACCATCACTGAATAGTTCACATCAACATATGTCATGGTTAACAGATAGTACTCTTTATTATCCTTACATCTCTATTTCAACAATGGAACAAAGTTCCATTACCAATACCTTCTCAGAGGTATTGTATCGAACTCACAAAGATACTAGATATCACTTATTTATATTTTCAAAATAAGTATAAATAACTTTTTATTATTTTATTATATATATAATTTATTTATAATTTGAATCTTTACAAAATTTATCTTTTACTTAACTTTTAATATTTATATATTCTTGAACACTTATCTAACTATTTATTTACATGGTTAATCTATAAATTTCTATTTATTTTAGCTATGATTGAAATAAATATACATCTCAAATTAAATATATATTTTTCTTTTTACTTAAATAAAAATAGAATATATGTATTTATATAATTATGAACATACACACACACACACACACGTGAATTAGTATATTAGGTAAGTTTCTAGAAAAAGAGGTGGGTTACTAATAGACACACTTAAATACCAAGTCTTTACTATGCTAGAACTTTTCTAGACATACGCTTTCACACTATCACAATTTATTACTAGTAGCAAGAATAATTCTTTTTAATGTGAAAAATCAGACTATGCTACAACCATAAAGTATACTAAGAATTCTCTCTTAAATTTGGTATATGACAAAATAAAATATTTCCTAAGTCACAAATTTTTATAATCATATATATAATATAATATAATATCCAATAAAGTGTGTGTGTGTGTATATATATATATATATATATATATATATATATATCAATAGTTTAAACATTACAAGTATATCTATTAATAATATAACATCATAATAATTTACTTAAAAACATAAAACAATTATTTTTCCTTTTTCGTTATTAAATATAACCAAATAATATGATTAATTCACAAATCATAATATAAATTTTATTTCAACAACATAATCATTGATTAATAAATAATCAAGGATAATAGACACAATTAACATTACTAAATACAACCAAGCATAATGTAAACAATAATTAAAATTAACTCAAATAATATTATATAAATCAATAACCAAGAGATTTGGGGCCAAATCCCATTCCATAAACATTTTGCTTAAGTAATAATGATGAGATTAAATACCCCACTCTCCCCTTACATCTATTCACGATTTTGTAGCACCTAGTGAGGGAGAAGAGCTTTGTTTACTACTTCCACCATTTGATTACACACCAACACTAATTTTTTTCCTAAGCTTTTTAAGTAGAAAAAAGTTGAAATGAGAAGGCGAGAGAGAGAGAGCTTGCTAGTGTTGCTCTTGGTGGTGTGTAGAAATTAGAGGAGTGAAGGCCTATTTATAGGATTGGGTGGGGTGAAAGTTACTTGGCCACCAAGACTTAATTAAAACACATGTTTCTAATGTTTATTAATTTAGTTAAATAATTTTTTTTATTAAGATAAAGTTTGCAAAATAATTCAAATTAATTCATAAAAATCCAACAATTTAAAATAAACTTATTAAATTATTTCTTATGTAAAACTATCAATTGGGTAATTCTTTTTTTTTTTTTTAGAATTTTATAGGCCAAAAGGATATTGGTTGAGTTTTTATAGTTAATTAGGGGTATTTTGGTTATTTTACATAAGAATATCAATTAATTTTTAAAAAAATCTTAAAATTATATTTTATTATTCTAATCACTATTCTAAGTTTGAAATTATATTTTCCTCATTATTTTAATTACTTTTATTATTTTGTAAGCCTTTTTTAATTGTTTCATCTCATTCTAAATAAATGATTAAAAATCACAACTAAATAGCACTCATTATTCTAAGTTGAATTATGTCTCTCAGAATTTTGAGATTCCTATTTAGTTGTCTAGAAATAAATGCAAAATAAATAAACAAACACTCAGTAAAATAAAAATGAGGGTGTTACAATATGTCACAAATCTTTATTATAAAATTTATAATAAATAAATACTTTTGAATATATAAATTATATTATAATTAAAATTTGTAACAAATAAATATTTTTGAACATATAAATTATAGTTTAGATTTATTATATACAATTTATATTGTGATACAAGGTTATTTTTAACTATTATAATTTCTTTGAAAAAAATAATAAAATTCAATTTAGAAATAAAGATGAAAATGATAGATCGAGAGAGATAAAAAGTTAAGAGGAATCCTTAAAAGCACTCTTGTTGAAGAAAAACTCCTAAAAATGCTCTCGTTGAAGAATAGTTCATAAAAACATTCTCATTCAAGATAACTATTTTAATTTATTTAGAGAGAGCATTGGTTAATATTATCTAAAATACATAAAAGATTAGCGTTTTCTAGCGACATTAAATATCGTTAGCATAGGAAAAAAAATTCTAGCGACATTAGATGCACTGGCATAGAAAATCACTTTTTCCTAGTGACTGCTAACGGCATAAAAAGGTACTTTTTCCTAGCGAAAATAGAGACGCTGACATGTATGCATTGGTAGCAACATTTGAAGTCGCTGAGATAAGTATAGTTTTTTGTGCGATATCAATTTTGTTGACAAAAAGGAAATCTTATTGCAACAAAATTCAAATGTGTCAAATGTCTATCTTTGCCAACACTGTCAAATGTCTATCTTTGCCAACAACTCATTTGTTGATGGGAAAAAGTTGTTGTGAATAACCTTTTTTCTTGTAGTGAGAAAGGAAAAGTATAATTAAGTTAATAAAATACGATTATATTACTTTGAAAATTTACATCGTATGATAAGCCACAATTGTTATGATGGCATGGGGAATTTGGGTCTCTATTTGCTGTCACAAGCTAATTTGCAAGGACATTTTGGCTCATTTTCCTTTATTTTTATGTAGGGTTAAAAGAAACAATTTGTTGGAAGAAATGACTAAGTTTGGATAAAATAAGTGCTTATGCTGGATATGCATGACCAGGCTACAATTTTGAGTCTACGCTTACGAGAAAAAGCATGATTGTGCTTAATTATGACGACCTTGCTTGGTTGACAGGACTCCACTTGTGAGAAGATACACAACCTAAGCATGGCCATGCTTTCGTAGCTATGCACGATAGTGCTTGAATATGCACAACTATGTGCTTCCTTTAGTGACCCATGGACTTAACAGGCATTATAAATAGGATGGCCTACAAAATTAGAATCTATCTTTTAAACATTTTTGGCTGTTAGTGAGAAAGACCTTTCCAGAGCTTCAAAGGACTCCCCCTAGACCTAAGTGAATAAAGATTGAAGATCACCTTTTAGCTAAGGTTTTTCTTTAATTTCTCATGGATCATATTATAATGGGTTTCTTCTCTATCGTTATGGAGAACTAATCCTTAGGCTAGGATTGTAATGTAGTCATGCTGGAGATGACTTGAACCCATTTTCTTGATTGTTAATTTTATTTCTCTTTTTTCTTCAATTGAAATGCCTTAGCATTCTTTAATTTCTTATTGTCTGGAATTGATCACTCCTTGCATGTCTTAATTGGTTAATTAATCGACAATTGAATCATAATTAATTGCTAGACCTCTAGGGTAATTAGGGTTTGAGACTTTGAATGATCAAACTGTAAACTAAACCCTTAATTAAATTTGTACACCTTTTTTGCTCTTGTTCCTTTCTTGGATTAAATCACTGTATGACCAATCAGGGATTTAATATAAGAAAGAGCTTTTACAATTCATGAACAAAAATTGTGAAGGGATTTTGATAGAGGAAAATTGATAATTGAACCAGGGAATAATATTACACTCTAATTAGGGGAGAAAGGAAGTCAAAGGCATAGATGAAACTATAATTCTAGGTTCTTATCTCATCAAAATTTGTTTTTACTTCAAGCAATTTGTTTTAATTCCTTGTAATCAAATCCCTTTTTAATTGAACAACCTAAACAACATAAGAATTTCTCCAAAAGGTTCTCCACACTAGTTCTTTGGGTACAATATCTAGACTCAAGTCCAATGTTACTATTACGATAAGGTACGCTTGGCCTTAAGTGTGTTCTAAACGCATCATCGTACATATTTACAACTTTTAGAGAGAGACATCCATCACACTAAGATATACAATTTTCTCTTTAATGACTGGAATTTTCTAAACTTCAATCCATCAAATGCACATCCCTGACACTAAATTCCACGAAGGTGATCCTAATTATTTTTGTAAAAGTCTTCTCACACGATTGCTGCCTAAGGATTGACTGTATAGGTTATCTCCATCTCTTATCATTCAATAAAATTAATAAAACACAGAAAAAGATAAGGAGTGAGAACAAACTATATATCATTTAAGGCATAAAAAACAAAAATATAATCACACACAAATAGTTATGCATGGTAAGGTGCAATCTTAAGACATTATTTCTAAATGAATGCAAAATGCATGAGGCCCAAAATCATATTCTACTCTATGGAGATATCAATATTTTTCTTTTGGAGGAGCGATTGGAAAGTATGTCTTGGTATCATTAGTCATTTAAAATATATCGATATCAATAATCATAAATGAGTCCAATAATGATTGTACCCAAGTGTCTCAATAGTTAAATCATGAGCTGTATAACGACTAGTCAGGATAAACAAAGGGTGTGAGGTGTAACATGACATAAGGGAGCCACCTGCTTGGTTACCTTTGAATCCAAAACTCCTTTATCCCCAAGGTTAAAAACCTCCACTTACGCACTCTTGCCACCATCATGGTAAAATGTAACTCAACTCATTCATATACAATATTTCTAATATACCACCATCTCATGACCGACATAAATTCAAGGTCACAAATATCAATATCTTAATAGAGAACAAATAAAATTCACAAACCAATTTTTTCCTTAATTTGTCGAGATTAATTCTTTTAATTAAGGACATGAAATTAATAAATTCAGAAATCACATTATTTAAATAGATTTTGATATGAGGTAAATATCTTGATAGAGAATTCTGTCTAAAATAAGGTTTTTAATACGCATGTTAGTTAAATAGTGTTATTAAGTTAAATTTTGACAGAATTTTCACAAAGTCGTAAATAAAAAATAGAAAAATAGATATGAATGAAAATAATGATTAAAATGTATTTAAAAAACATAAAATTAAATCAGAAATATCAATATGTAGTTTTAAATAATTAATCACAAAATAAGGCAAATTAATAACGGAATAGAGTAATGCTTCAAATGGAAATAAACAAATTAAGGCAATTAAATACAGTAAACAAGTTATTAGTAATAGAAAATTAAGTAATTTTAAGCAGAAAAAAAAAGTGTAAACAGAGGAAGAATTAAAGGCACGAGCTTAAATCATTAGAATAAAATATGAAACAATAAATAAAGTGAAGAATACGAAAAAGAAAAAGGTTAGCCATAATAGTTTGCAAAATTACAAGTACTTAGTAACAGAAAGTAAAGAAAATAAAGACAGAAATTAGCTAAATGATATTAGAAATTAAAATAAATAAGGGTAGTAAAGTAAATGATTGGAAGTGTTAGAGACAAGAAATTAAAATAGTAAATAAGAGAAATAGTTAGTATGAATTAGTTTGCATAAAGTAAATAGTTAGTGACAGAAATTTAAATAGTTAGTAACAGGAATATAAATGGTTAGTAGGAATAAAATAAATGGTTTGCAGAGTTAGTATAAGTTAGTAAAAGCAAATGGTAGAAAGTAAATAAATTACATAATCATAGAGTTAGGTATATAAATGTAAACGGTTAGTAATAGAAAAGTAAATAAAGTAAGACAAAAATTTAAATGGTTAGTAGTGTGAATGTAAAGGGTTAGTAGATGTTAGAAGAGTTAGTAGAATGTTAGAAATGAATTAGAATGGTTAATTAAGGTTAGTAATTGAGTTTAGAATTTTAGTGACAGAATTAATAGAATTTTGATAGAATTAGTGACAGAATAGTAGAAAGCAAGCAATAACAAGCAAGATACGATTAAGGACACCCCCCCTCTCCCACAGTTATATTTTTTCTTTGGAAGCCATGGTAGATGTCTCCTCCCCTGCCTTATTTGAATTGGAGATGAAAACATCATTTGTCTAGCTGAGCCTCCTAAACCTTGCAAAATAGAACATAGTTGTGTGGGTTGGCTTTGGAAGCTTGTTTCTCTATGAGGGAATCATGTGAGATACCAAGGGAATATACCTCAAAGGTGTTTCTAATTAGAATAACTAGGGATCACTTTGGTTCAATTATGGCTTTATATAGAAGTTTTTTGGAATTAACCCTAGGTAAGTTAAATGTAACCTAAATTAATTACCTTGGTTAGGAGTCATGCATAGATCTAAGTTTAATGAATGACTGAGAAAAGCTATGATGATTCTTTATTTCGTGGTTTAACTCCTAGCAAGGTATAGAAATTACAGGAACTGGTGAATAGGTTCCATTTGGTTAAAACTATACATAGACTTATTTCTCTCATTTTCATATAAAAATAACCCTCTCACTAGATATGTCTCATATGTATGCACACACACACAGACATATATATATACATGTATGTATGTATGTATGTATATACATGTATGTACATATGTATATGTATATATATATGTATATATGTATATATGTATGAGACATATCTAGTAAGAAGGTCATTTTTATATGAGAGTGAGAGAAATAAATCTGAGCTGTACAACTATACATGGATGACAATGATTTAAATTTATGTGACACTTAAAAAGTCATGTGGCTTTTAAAAAACTCACATGACTTTCTATGTTTTAATCTTGATCATTCATGACAAAATCTAATGGTTAATATTCATTCTTTTTACTCTCATATAAAAAAGGCCTCTCATTTGATACATATATACATATACATACATATACATATATATATATATATATATATATATTTTATTTGGGTATCTACACTTGACAAAAAATTAAATTTTAAAGGGTTAGTATAATGAAAAACTAACATTTTATATAAGGTAATTGCATGAATATATATTCAAAACTTATTAATTATTTGGAACTAAACAAACATATATGTATAACCAACATGTCATTAGTCCTAGTGGTACTAGACTTGAATCCTTTAAACAAGGTTCTGGATTTGACTCTTGTGGATAGAAAAAACGTGGTTGGGAGAGAAGACTCCACTAAAAGTGGCCAGCAAGGTTTTCCGATAAAGATTAGTCATTGACAAAGTTGGTAGATACTTTGCATTTATAAAATGGTTATAAAAAAAAAACATATATGTATGAATCTTCTAATCATGTCATATTTTCCTTGTTTTTTATCCAAACTTAAAAGCAATTGTGATACATATGAGTTTGAACATTTGTGTTCAAAAATGTAGAATTGTATAAGGTTATCGAACAATACATTAACCAAACTTATTTGGGTTGTAATGAGTTCAAAAAACTATTTTTTTCCCCTCTTCTCTCTTGGTTAGGCCTTCTTAGGCTAGAAGGTTGTTATGGTTTTGCATTTGTCACTTTGATTCTTTAAAAATTCAATTGGGCCTGAAACAAGCCCAGAATCTTCTTGTCCTTTCCGATTTTCATCACTTTTTTTAGGCAATTGTTAAATACACTCCCCCTATTTGCTAAACGCACTTCCCTTGATTTTTTTTCAATGAATTTTGAAAATTAGTTTTCGACATTGAATAAAGTCCCAAATCTAATTTTCAAAAGTGTTGGAAGCTTTTCTACTCCCTCTTTTCTTGGTCAAGGATAGGTGGCATAGGGTGCGTAATGATGCGAAAGACTTGGGCAAGGAAATTGATTCCAAGGAAGTCAAGGCTTAGATTTGGGACATTGTCAGCCAAGAGCGTTCCATTAGATATTGCATCCCCAGAAAATTTGACTTTGATAGATCTGGCAATTGATGATGTTGTGGTTAGAAAATGGCATGGAGTGGGAGGGCACAAAGATCTTCTGAAGTTTTGGTTCCTCACAAAAATAAAATTAGATGATGTTAAAATGCTCCATAAGTGTGTTGTTGATTGTTGTTGAATGAGTTTCAAGATTAAGGCTAAGTTACTGTTGCATAAATGAAACATTTGCCCATATTAAGGGTTAAGGCTGCACATGGATTAGATTTTTGAAAAATCCAAACTGAACTGATCAACTTTATAAAAATGGTTCGGTTAACCAAACCTTTTTTATAAAGTGGATCAATTTTTTTTTCAAAATAGTTTAGTCTTTTTAGGTTCGGTTCAGTTATCCATTTCATACTTATATATGATTTGATTTTTCAAAGAATTGAACCGAACCAAACCAAACCAAAACCACTTTATAAAAATGGTTCAGTTAATTGAGCTGTTTTTATAAAATAGTTTGGTTCAATTTTTTCTCAAATAGTGGTTCGATTTTAAAATTCAGATCGGTTCGGTTCAATTTTTTTTGCAGAGATGACAACACAGAAGCACTCTTGGCTGGTGTGGTGTCCCAAATCTAAGCCTTGACTTCCTTGGAACCGAAATCCTTGCCCAAGGCTTCACATCATCATGCACTCCTGCGCCACCCATCCTTGACAAAGCAAAGAGGAGCAGAGAAGCCTCCAACACTTAACCGGAATTTTATTCGTTGCCAACAATACTTTTCGGAAATTAATTTCTAAAAAGAGGTATTTTGAAAAAAAATAAATTAAGGGGAGCATGTTTGACAAATAAGGAGAGTGTATTTAACAAATGCCAGAAGGACATAATAAAGCAATTCAATTTGGGCTACGTAACCCATTCCAAGGAGAAAAGAAATCAGAATCTAGTCCATTTACAACTTCATTGTTTATATTTAATGTTCATATTATTGTTTATTTGAAGGACAAGACTTAGGTACAGTTTTTTGAATTTTTAGTATTGTTTTCTAATCAAAATTAGAGTTTTACTTTGATAATCTGTATTGATTTTTAATGCATATAGATTACTGAAACGAAACTCTAATTTTGATCGGGAAACAACACCAAAAACACCTAAAAAAATTATGCTTAAGTTTTGTCCTTATTTGAATGCCATATATTTTTTTTCATCCAGTCAAATGCCTCTTTTCTTTTTCTTCTTTTCACTTCTCCTTATTGCTGCATCTTCTTTCCTTTCTAATTCTCTGAAATGCTATTCGTTTCTCTTCTTTTTTTTTTCTCTTTTAATCATTTGGCTCTTTCTTCTTCGACAACATTCATGCTCTGCAATGCTATTCTCAAGTGAGGCAACAAGTATGCCTCGAATTTGATGCATTGTAAAAAAGCAAGAGATGTAGTTTCAGGCTTGGCATGGCTTGAGGGCATGTACTAATTAAATCAAATGAATTTTCTACTAGAAAATGATCAAAGGGCCAATAATTTGAAAAGAAAAAAAAATTGTCAGAGCCAGTCTGTGAAAGAAAAGAGTGCTCTTGTATTGGAACGTATACAACCATACCTGATTTGATATTTATTATTTAATAACACAGTGAAGAATGACAAGAAAAGATATATTATTGTATAGAATACAATTTTGACAACAATAATTGAGGACGGCTTATAAAAGATTAAGGAAGAGAGTAGAATATGACAATAAATGATATATTATTGTATGGAATAATTTTGACAACAATAATTGAGGACGACTTATAAAAGATTAAGGAAGAGAGAGTAGAATAATGTCAATGTATGCCTTCTTCGTCCAAAAATGGGGCTGAGGATATTGTTATAAATGAAGAGAGGGTATGGGATCCAGAGATGATAGCCTTCGTCCAAAAATGGAAAATTTTCTTTTGTCTTTTAAATATCATTGTTTATGTTCTTATTTTAATCTTTATTGGTAGTCGTAACCCGTATCTGATGCATTATTGAACGTGGGAGCTGAATTGTTGACTCGCGGTAAAATAGCGTCCGGGAGAAACGTCCCCGGATAAGCAACAGCTAAACAATCAGAGGAAAGAAAAATAAAGATAATGGAAAAGAAAAGAAGTGAAAGCAAGAGAAAATAAAAGGGTATTTGAACGAGTGAAAAGATAAAAAAAGTATTTAAGTAAAACTAATATTTTAGTCTGTACAAGATAAACATTTATTTTATATAACTAAAATTTATAATAAATAAATACTTAAAAATATAATTATATTATAATTGAAAATTTTCTTAAATAAATATTTTTAAAAATATAAATTATATTTAGATTTATGATAAGCAATTTATATTGTGATATAAGATTATTTTTAACTATTGATAATATTTTCAAAAAATATTAAAATTCAATTTAAAAATAAAGATGAAAATGTAGATTGAAAGATATATATAAGAGGTTAAGAAAAATTTATAAAACCATTTTTGTTGAAAAAATCTAAAAACACTTTTGTTGAAGAATAATTCCTAAAAATACTTTTATTTAAGATAGGTATTCTAATGTATCTATAGAAAAAATTAATAAGAAAAAGAAAGAGGATACCTTTAACAATTACCTTTAATTTTTCAATAATTGAAAACCCAATAAAGTCTAATTCTCAAAAATCTATTAATACAAAAAGAAAATTTCATTCATCAATCTCTCTTTCTTATTTTTTATCCTATCATTTTTATTTCTACAGACTGATATTAATTAATCTTGTATATTGTTTTAAAAATCGAATTGAACTGACCAGTTTGATCGATTTGATTGAAAACCAATCTGGTGATTAGTTCATTAACTCTAAACAATTGGCTCATTTCAGAATTGATAAAAAACTAGTCGAACTGGTCTAAAACCAATATAGAAAACCGATTTGAATAGGTATTTTTCAAAAAATATCATTTTTATTCTTTAATTTTTTTAACTTAATCTAAAATATTTTTAAGATAAATAAAAGACATATTTAAAGATTATACACAAGTGTAACTTATTTTACCAATTATTATTAATTTTTATATTATAAAACATATAATTTAATCATTTATAGTAATTTATAATTTTGTATATCTTGATTTCTTATAATTTTAAATTATTTTATTACTTTAAATATTATATAACATTAAAAAAATATAAATTTAATTATCACTAGCTCAATCACAGTTTAACTGTGGTTGAACCAATAAAGCATGAACGATGAACAGTGTTTTTACCAGTTCACAAGTTTTAATAATATTCTTATATATATATAATTATCTTAAATGAGAGTACTTTTAGGATTTATTCTTTAATGAGAGTGTTTCTAGAAGTTTTTGTTTAATGAGAACATTTTTAAGAATTCTTCTTAATTATCCCTTTCAATTTATTATTTTTATCTTTATTTTTGAATTGAATTTTAATATTTTTTTAAACAAATTATCAATAGTTTAAAATAATGTATCACAAGGTTCAAATTACTTTTGGAAAAGGTGCCCATATTTAATATCTGACTATACTTCAAATAGGATTACCTTCGAAAGAGGATACCTTTAAAAAGCAAAATAAATTGTTTATCATAAATCTAAAATATAATTTATATGTTCAAAATTATTTATTTATTATAAATTTTAATTATAATTTATATATTAAAAACTATTTATTTATTATATAAATTTTACTTATATATCTCTTGTGCATTGCACAAACTATAATACTAGTATATTATAAATTAGAATCCTCAACTTAGAGAGTAAGGTCTCATACTCCTCACTCTCTCAATTAAATATCCTCAACACTCTCTTTTCTTTCCTTAATTAAGAGGTGCATTTCACACATTATTTCCACAACTAGCAAAAATTTATCTCTCAACCATCTTAAACTATCATCATTTTATTTTTATCTATATACTTGATTTTCTTAACCACTTATCTATTTCAATTTAAAAATAACCTTATATAACAATTTTAATTATTCATTATAAATCCAAAATTAATTCATATATTCAAAAATATTTATTTATTATAAATTTTAATTATAATATAATTTATATATTTAAAAATATTTATTTATTATGAATTTTAATTATATAAAAATAAATATTCTTCTTGTACAGTAGTATATTGTAAATATAGAGCTACATTATAGGTGATAAGTTGTTAGTGTGTAAATTAAAGTTAAATTAATTTAAATTTAGTAGAATTAATAAAAAAATTATTATGATTTTAAAAGCTTAATTAGGACTGAACTTTCACTTAATCATATCAAGACACTATGGCTCCACTGCCTAATAGTCTTAACTATACTAAAATTATTAATCATATAAAGAGGTTATGGCTCCACTGCTTAGTAGTCTTGGAAGTAAAACAAAAGTTATCTATTCTATTGAGATGCTCTAGTTTCGCTGCCTAGTAGTCTTTGCAAGATAAAATTATTAATCTATTGAAACAATTTGATTCCACCCTCAAATAGTTTCAAGCATTCAACCATTCAATAAAAGAATTCAAATTAATTTCATACAAATTAAGTATCTCTTTTAATTAATCAGCACATATATCATTTTATAAAAAAACTACATGATTTTGAGTTTATCATGATATCGGAGGATATGTAGGAGTATAAATATCCTTATCAAAGTCAAAATAAATTTTCAATCATTTTCTTTTTAAATAAAAGTAAATAATAACATTTCCATATATATTTTATTACTTTAAAAAAATAATAATAATAAATCTTCATTTTCATAATTATGTTGCAAATAAAAGGGGTTAAATAAATATTTAAAATTTATTAATATATTGCACAATTAACTAAAGGTAATTCTTTTAATTTCTACTCTTCCTTATACATAATTATATTTCTGAACTCGATAACTTTTCAATGACCAATTCTGTCAAAAATAAAGAATTTTCAATTATTTTTCTTAAATAATAATTGTTAGCTACTTCATTGATGTTCTTATCAAATTTTGTTTTAGCCCTTATTGCGTCTCCATCCAAGCACATTGGGACAATAACAAAAAAAAAATAAATTATGTAAAGAGAAATAATATAGCAAAAAGTTTAAATTTTTTTAGGAAGATTTAAAATTTTTAATTAGTATAAATTTTTATATACTTTATTTATTTATTTATTTATTTTCACTTATACTTCGATTCATTCAAATAAGTGGTGAGAAACTTCTCTATTTTTTTCTTATTTCCATCTATCCAAACAATACATCTTTCTTGCTTTATTTCTCATTTAATTTTATCCTTTCTTTTTGTGTGTGTGTGTGTAAAATGAGGACAATGAAATTTTTATTTTAGAAATTAATTTGCTCTGTTCTCTGACATAGTTTTGATATGGTAGTGCTGAGTTACTCATCTCATTACATCTTGATCATGTTTGCTATAAAATGTGTTCTTGTTTGTTCACAATGTCATAAGATACATGATATTCTTGTTTTATGGTATTCATTTCATGTCACTGCTTAGGCTCTAGGCATACCCCTATCTGTTTGTGTGTCTCTATATTTCTGGACTCATTCACAAATGGTTCATTTCGTTGCCAGATGAGCTGAGGTATTGGTAAGCTTTCTTGCTCTCAGATTAATACACTTTTTCTCATGTTTTCTGTGTGCATTTGTTTGAGAATGATGCATTGTCCTTTTCTTTCTTTCTTTGATTGCCGGGAGAGGGGGGGAGGGGCCGGGCGTGGGGGTGGGTGTTGGAGGGCGCATAGAAATCTGTTTAGATGCAAGGTCCTTATATTATTCATCATTTATGCCATGAGCAGTGTATGTTGAATGTTTCATAGCCATGGTTCCAAATTACGGCTGCGGTTTCGTCGCAATCCTTGACAATGCGAGAAAATGTGACTGATGTGGCCACAATTGCGGTTGCGGTACAATTGTTGTGAGTTAAAAAACCTTTACGTTATTGCCGTGATTACGGTTGCGGACCGTAATTTAGAACCATGTTCGTAGCTGATCTTGTTGAAGCGAAATATGAACTAGAAAAGTCATGGACATGGTCACTGGGTTGGATGCCTTGGCATTCGGGGTATAGTTTAAGCAAATAAACCTTGTCTGTGCTATGTCAAAGGATGACGATGATTGGTTGCATTCAAGAAGGCATGTACACATACATTTGACATGAACAAAATTTGTATGGGAGGAATCCGCCTCCTAGCACAGAAACACTGGAAGATATCTTTTGAATATTGTTTTCAGAAAAGAGAAATGACTATTTACATATTCCACAGGACTATTGAACTAACTCGACTTGGTAGACTAAATTTAACACTTCTGACTCAATTTTATACTTTCAATTTCATACAAATCACAAGTCCAAATAAATTTCTTTAGTTTATAAAAGGTGAGATTGTCTCAAACTAATGAAGTATATATCCAGCGACAGGTGGGTGATACTTGATTGACATTGATCATGGATTCAATTGGTGCATCAATGGGAAGAGAGCTATTCCTTTACGTGAATGGTGGCATGGGAGAAAGGAGTTATGCAACCAACTCCTCACTACAAGTACTACAATTTATCTTTATATATATTAATTTGTTTCCTTTTCCTCTATATTGATCTAACTTTGATTTTATTGCAGCGAAAATTAATGCTTAAAGCCAAACCCATACTTGAAGAAACCATTACGAGACTGTATCATGATTCTTCTCCAAACTGCTTGAAAGTGGCAGATTTAGGTTGTTCTGTGGGATCAAATACACTTCTTGTGACATCAAATATTATTGACATTGTTGATACCATATGCACCCGCTTGAATCGTGAACCACCCACATTCCAATTTTATCTCAATGATTTATTTGGAAATGATTTCAATACCATCTTTAAGTCACTTCCTGATTTCTATACAAGACTGCTAGAAGATAAGGGACACACGTTTGGTTGCTTTATTAATGCCACCCCGGGATCCTTCCATGGGAGGCTCTTTCCCAGTAATTCCATAAACCTTTTTCATTCCTCCAACAGTCTACACTGGCTCTCTCAGGTCAAATAAATTAATTCTTTCCCTTTTTCTTTCCCCCTCTAAGCTGATTGAGATGTTATAGTCAATAAAATCTGTGTGGTTTGTTTTTTGTTTTCATTTCTAACTTTTAATTGAGTGTGAAATCGTTTTCACTTTATTTTTTCTTTTGGGGATCAAAAAATGGTGACGAAAACCAAAGAAAGGATATTTTTATAATTACCATTAAAATATACATGTTAAAAATGGAAAAGTAAACAAATCAAACACCTCCTAAATGTTTCATGAGTTTATTTATCATATTTTGGTTATAGGATCCATTATTGGGGTTGACTAGGGAGGTAGAATCACTTAACAAGGGCAATTGTCACATCGTTAGCACAAGCCCTCCAACGGTATACAAAGCTTACCTTAAACAGTTTCAAGAAGGTTTTAAATTGTTTCTGAAATCACGTTCGGAGGAACTTGTGCCTGGAGGAGCAATGGTCTTGGTGCTTCCTTGCACTTGCAAAAATGAAACTCCTTCAAGAAGCCTTTGGGAAGTAATTAGCCCAACACTCAATGACATGCTCTTGGAGGTAAATAACAATTTTTTTATTAATTACCAATAGGCGTCTCTTGAAATTAATTAAGTATCACATTATACTTAAGAATAAGGTATACACTGCAGGGTTCGATTGAAGAAGCAAAATTAGACTCCTTTAACATACCAACGTATGAACCAACAATTGAGGAAATTAGGCATGTGATTCAGGAAGAAAAGTCATTGTTTCTTCAAAAATTAGAGATTTTCACTGTGCCTAGGGATGATGGTATAAATGAATGTGATGATGGTTCTTTTCTTAATGGAAATATAAGAGCCGAATTCATAGCCACATACACAAGAGCTGCAATGGAGCCTCTCTTATCCGCGAAATTTGAGGCAAAAGTTATAGATGAATTATTTATCAGGTTTCAAAAGAAACTTGTGCAACTAATGGAGGTGGAGAAATTTGAGACTGCTAATTTGGTGATATCCATGACAAAAAAATGCTTGAAGAAGTGATGCTTAATAGAAGATCTTAAAATGTAGTTTTTCTTTTGTGATTTTGTTTTGATTTGGTGAAATGAAGTTAAGGAGTAGAAGATGCTATTCTTGTTGAAACTTAAGATTTGTATTAGTATGTCACAAATCATAAAAATGACCTATAATATTACTTGCATATTTTTTCTAGTTGAAAAATATAAGTGACATAAGGCTTTTGTTATTTACACTTCTCCCATTTGCTAAATACACTCACCTTTTCTATTTTTTTTTTATGTAAAATTACTTAAATATCATTTTTTCCTCTTCTTTTCAAACATCACTCCTCGATCGTTTCACCACATTTCCCCCCTCTAGTTCCACCGTACTCCCCCACTTGTGGTTTCACCACACTCCTTGTGTAACACCTTAGCAGATATTACCATTACTATTATACAATCTCTTAGAATCACAAGAAACCACCATACACATGTGAACATTAATCATTACTATTAAACAATAATCTTGATTACAAACTGTTCCTTAGTTAAGATCCCAAGATATTGTACGACTCTTTCAAAATAATTACATTACCAACATATACATAAAAAAGGGGCCAAGCCTTAAGTACAGTATGTCCAATGGAACAAAACATAAAACTACGTGCTTAACATTGGAGTTGATAGGCAAAATATGCAAAATATCGCCATGTTAATGCCAAAGCTCTTGAACCTATTTAGTCAGGAACATGGGACTAAATCTAGTGAAATGATATCTTAATGAGTGTCGTAGTAACTCAACACAAAACTTAGATTCCATGAATACATAAAACATATAGACATTTTCTTTGTAAAGCATAACATTCACTTAAATGTAAAAACTTGTGGGAAAACTTTTCTCAAAACATAAACATTTAAACTTTGCATGTATTATCTTTATCTTTTCACTTTTTCATCTTATGGTCGAATTGAGCTCAAATTCTTCAAGAGGCATCCCTCTTGTTCTATGCCATCACTCTTCCCTTATTGAAGAGCGTCTTACCACTCTTTGAGAACCAAAGGAGACAAAAATCGTTCCTTTGTCAAAGAAGGTACATAAAAGTCTTATGCATACTTATCTTGTTTACTTTCATATATTGTCATCCTTTGGCAACCGAAGGGGTTACTATCCTTCTTTTACCAAAGAAGACTTCTCACCATTCATACATAGACATTTGGTATCATTATGCAGTCATAAATGAATATATAGTTTATTTAATAAAGGTGATAACTTGAATAAGATCATATGTTGTTCCACGGGCCTCGTGCTTAGCGCAAGCATCATCTTGCTTAGTGCGATAGACCCTGGTGCTTAATGCACTCAAATGGCGCTTAGTGCCACTATGTAGGGGTTCCAAATATACTCTCTGGATATCCCACACTTAGCACTGTTGTGTAGGGGGTTTAGACATCCTCTCTACACAAAGGGTGCACTTAGTGCTACTTTGTAAAGCTTCTAAACATCATATTGGATGTCTTGCGCTTAGTGCACAAGGAGTATGCTTAGCGCCATTATGCAGAGCCTTACCCATAGGCTTTGTAAGCTCATGCTTAGCATGAACAGGGTCACACTTAACACTACCGTTGTAGGTGTCAAACCCATATCTCTACTAAATCCCCACTTAGCACTATGAATCTATGCTTAGTGTAGACCCTTGATCTACAAACCACAAAATTGCAAATCTATGTGCCCTAAGGCTATTATTGGCCTCCCATCCTCAATCAAACATACAATCAAGTTCAAAAACACTTCTAATGCATTTACAAACCTCATATCTCTCCTTTAAACCCATTAGTCATGTAAAAACATATAAAAATTCCCAAAACCCTACTATGAATAGTGTTCAACAATAATTTCCACTATCAAGAAAACAATGAAGACACAATCATAAAGGGAAAAGGGACGAAACATGAAAGCGGTGCACTCACAAGGATCTCCTAAGTGTGGATGTACTTGTTCTCTCTTTTCTCTTTTTCACCTTTTCTTCTTTCTCCTTCTTTCTTTCTTCCTCCTCTATTCTCTCTTCTAAGACTTGTGTATGTAAAAGTGACTGTGCGAGGTGGGGTCTTAGGGCTTAGAGGGGTAAAAGCCCTTATTGGGCCTTAAGGACCCCTTCTCAAAACTGGGTATAACTATGGCATATTATTTCAATATCATATAGATAACTTATTAAACAAATAGAAAAAGGAATTTTATTTATTTATTTATCTTATTAATCCTCATTATTTTAATTTTGGGGATGTTATACGCTCTTTCTCGTTTCTCTTCTCGATGTTTTTTAGCGATTTCATTTTTCAAGCTATTCTTCAACGAGGTATGCCTTGAGCTTTATCTTGAAGTGGACTGGTTACAATATTTCCAAATGATCTCTAGAGGTTTATGTTTACTTGAAGGCAATAGCTGGTCTAGGGTGCTATTTTTAGTTTGAGGTAGGGCGTTTTAACATGAATTATGGTGTAGGGTTGATTCATGCATGGCTTGGGTTGGTGCACTAGGAATGATTTAGACTACTTCAAGATAAAGCTCAAGGCATACATTGCCGAAGAATAACCCAATAAATGAAATTGTTGAAAAATGTTGAGAAGAGAAATAAGAGGGGGAGTGCGGTGAAATCACAGGTGGGAGAGTATAGTGAAATTGAGGGAGGGGAGTGCGATGAAATGGGACAAGTGAGTAGTGATGTTTGAAAAAGAGGTAAAAAAAAAAGGTTATTTAAGTAAGTTTACATAAAAAATAGAAAAAGGGAGTGTATTTAGCAAATAGGGGTGTCTAAATAGCAAAAGCCTTGAAATAAAAGCTTATGTTCTAGGTGGAGCTTTAGCCCAATTGTAGTCTTGTGAGGTTAGAAAGCATGTCAATTCAACATCTAGACATATAGAAAACACATCTCAAAACTTTAAATGCATGTTGAATAACAAACAACTATTTAAATCACTACACTGGTTAGCTAAAATCCTTTTGAGCATCTTGAAAATAATCAATTGCAACGATCACAACATTTGTTATCAAATGATATGCCAATCGTGCTATAAAACCTCAAGTTCAACATTATGAGATATGTATGTATGTGTGTGTGTGTGTATGTATACACATATACATATATATACACACACGAGTTCTAAAAATAAATATTTTTTCCTATCATTACCATTACTTATTTTATAATCATGAAACATTTTTTTGAAATAAATTTCAGATGACAATTTTCTCAAACCATAAAATCAATATAAGAATATAGGCATAAATGTGCTCATAGTTCTTATAATATACTTGTTTTATGGTTTTAGTTCCTATAATTTTTTTTGTCAATTTTGGTCCCTATAAAATATTGTTTTACGGTTTTAGTTCATGCCACTATTCACTAATGACATGGAAATCATATATTGGAGAACAAACTTGATGTTTCTTAAATAATAAGTACTAAAATGAATATCTTCCAATATAAAAGGGACCTGTATTAAAAGTGTGCAATTTTATAAGGACTAAAGAAATAACATCAGGGGACCAAAACCATAAAACAAAAGATTATAGGGACTAAAGCCGATAAAAAAATTATAAGGACTAAAATCATAAAACAAGTATATTATAGGAACTAGAAACATATTTAAGCCAAGAATATATTATAATTATCATAATATTCATAATTAGTCAATGTTAAAAGTAACATAATGCACTAATTGTTTACAATTTACTTTTTGTTTATCTTTTTTCATCATACCATTTATCTTATTTCACACACACTACAAAAAATGCTATTTAGCAACTAAAGTAAGGATGAAAATGTGTAGGTCATGATGTGCTTTGCAACTAGTATATTCGGTCATTGAGGTTTTAAATATATTCATTGTTAACGCGGTGGTTCACCTTTTATGTTGTGACCAAAATAGCAATCGACTAATGTTGTCACAAAGTTGGTCGCTAAATAATAAATAATTTAAAGAAAAAGAACTTTATGACTTAGGATTTGGTAGATGATTTAGTCATTACTTAGCCACCAAAATAATTCAATGGCTAAATCAGTTGCCAAATTATATTAATTTAAAAATAAAATTAGCGACTGATATTTCGATCTCTAATTCGGCTGTTGAGTAATAAATTTAAAATAAAATAAAAATATGGTGGTGAGGCCAAGAGGATTTTAGGAGTTCTTGTTAGTGGGAAGATGATGTTACCCAAGAAGACTATTTAAAATTCGGTGCTTGGAATGCAAACACAAGAGATCAAACAAAAACAAAATGAAATGATTGATCTCCTTGGGGAAGAAAAAATTATGAAATACAAGGTGGTGGATCTAAAAAAGTGCAAGAGGATTCTTCACGCTCTTATAATTGGAAAGATGATGTTTTAACCAAGTCTTCTTAACACCAGCTTTCCATTTATGGGAGTTCTAAAAATCCTCTTAGATTATTTTAGATCCATCATCTTGTATATCAAATTTGTTTCTTCTCCAAGGAGACCAATCATGTCCTTTTATGTTTGCATAATCTCTTGTGTTTGCATCCTATAAGCACTGAACCTTGAAGAGTTTTCTTGGATAACATCAGCTTTCCACTTACGAGAGCTCCCAGAATCCTCTTGGAAATTTATGGAAAATTTCCCATCATGCACAACCTCCCATCATGGAAATTTCTCTCATCAATTTGTTTTTCTTTCCATTTCTATAAGTTTCTAAATTTCTAGGGTTAGGTTAGGATGAATTTCAATTTGAACCTTTTGTAGTTGAATTCTTTATCTAAATTTCATCTCTTTTCATGTGAATAGAGTATTTAGGTTTGTTTTTAATGCTTTTCTTTAATTCATCACCTTTGGAATGAATTATAAATGAGAAATTGAAATTTGAGTTTGTTTTGACCTATTGACCACATATCTCTTACACTTAGGAATAGGGTTTGAATGTATGCATTTGTTGCGATTTCTTAAAATTAATGCTTATTTTTAATTAAGTTTGCTTAAGGAATTAGGATACATAATTGGTAATAAAAGGATTGTCTGCCAAGGAATTAAGGTCAAAATAATTTAGTGAGATTGGATGTCAATTGCATGATTAAAAGGAATTTAGGACTAAATGAGATTACACTAGGAGAAAATTGAGAGGATTTCGAACCTACTTTTTTTGCTTATTTATTCTTATTTAGTTAATATTTGCGCTTGTCTTCCTTTAATTTTTTTTGGTACAGACCACAGGTATTCTCTACTTGAGGCAATCTACTCGAGTCGGATAGGACCACTATGGGTGTTAAAGCTTTCTTTCAAGTATTTAATGTAACTGCATACTCAAGACTCGAACTTGAGACCGCTAGTAGTTGATTTGCGTAAAATTGCTTAATTTTTAGTTAATTCATATATATATATATATATATATATATATATATATATATATATATATATATATTGATGATATCTAAAATTAAATAATATTTATAAGAGAAGAAATTAATTATTGGTGAATGTTAAAAGTAACTAGATGCACTACTTTTTTATAATTTTTTTTTCTTTATATTGCTTCAATACAATACTTATCTTATATATTGCTCTTTTATTTTCTTCTTATTTATCTCCTAATTGAAGAAAAATTATATAAAAACAATGAATACGAATACACTTTCTTTTCCTAATAATATAAAGTTAATATTTAAAACAAATTCTCATACTTTTACTATGTTTAGTCGTTTAAGAAATTTTGAAGAGAAGATTTTTCATACGAAAGATTTTGATATATAAATATGATTTTATCTTATTTAGTACATAAAAAAATAGGAAGGAGAGAGCGAAATTAGTGGGCTCCATGAAATATTTTTGAGATCACGTGGTGTGAAGACACCATGAAAACAAAGTCTCCGAAAGGTCATAATCTTTTTTTTTTTGGCAACTCATCTCACCTTAACAAAGATAGTCCTTCAAGTATCCCCTTCCTATATATGTCATGCAAACTTGTTAGATCCCTCAATCAATTTGTGATGAGCTAGATAAGAAATTTGGGAGATTTGTGGTGGGGTAATGATGGGCATTGAAGAAAGCTCTTTATCGTCCAAAATATTGTGGTGGGTTGGGTGTAAGATCCTTACAAAGCATGAATGCTACCATGATGATGAAAGCTGGATGGAGATTGTGTATTGGTCAGATCTTGGGTGAAGCTTATTCCTTCAAAATATAAATGTAGAGAAGGTCCCAATTGTGAGGGAACAGAATAACGTCTCAAACATTTAGTGCAAAATTTGTCATAACCAAGACTCTATAAGGGAGAAATTGACTTGGAGGATTGGCTATGTTCACATAGAAAAAGCACCGTTCAAGAAAGAAGAGCCAAACAATTAAAGGAAAAGAGAAGAGAAATGAAGAGCATTGTCAAAAAATGGGAAAGGAAAGAAGGGGTAACAATAATGAGAAGTGAAAGGAAAAGAGAATTGAGAGGTATTTGAATGGATAAAAAGAGGAAGAAAAGAGAAAAGAATATTTAATTAAAGTTATTAAAAAAAGGAGGGAAAAGATATATTTAGCAACAAGGGTACATTTAATAATTGTCTTCTTTTTATATTCTTGGCCAACCCACTCAAATTATGGGCTTAAATTGATTGAAGTTTGGCTTTGGTTATTTACACTCCTCTCACTTACTATATACATTCCCTTTTTCTTTTTTTAAATTTTTTTATTATTATTACAAATACCTTTTATACCACTAATATCCTTTTATATAAAAAGTATAAACCTTATTCTCTATATCTGTCTTCATTGTTCTCATCTCTTTCTTACCTTTTTCTTTTTCTTTATCAACGGTATTAAAATTTTACCTTATTCTCGTTCAATTGCACTCCCATATTCAATTTCATCGTATACATAAAATACTTTAATTAAATTGTTGATACTATACATGACGAGGTAAGTTGCAATATTTTTCTTTTTAATTCTAGAAATTACTTTTCAAAACACAATATAATCTCTATTCTGGAAAGTACTTTCGGAATAGAATTATATTGCATTCTAGAAAGTACTTTACGAAAAACACTAAGAGAAATGAGAGGGCAGTGAAACCAAAGTTGAGGGAGTACAGGGGATGGATCGCAGTGAAACCACAATAAGAGAGTACGGTGAAACTAGAGGAGAGAAGTGCGGTAAAACCAGAGGTGACAAAGTACGGTAAAACCAAACAAGGGAGTACGACGAAATGAAAGCAAAGAGTGATGGCTTGAAAAAAAAGGTTATTTAAGTAATTTTCTATATAAAATAAAAAGGAAAGTGTATTTAGCAAATAGGGAGAGTGTAAATAGCAAAAGCCTTACAGTTTTCACATGAGAATTCAACTTATCAATTTTTCCTAAGCATGTTATGGGGCTGTTAACATCGATGTTTTGAGTCATGCCTTTAAACCTTGGCCGGGGGCGTTAGTCATGCCTTCAGTTTGGCCTAGGATGCTATGTTGTGCCTATTAACATGTAGTAGGTCTGAGAAACGTTTTTTCCTATACATTGTTCCGAGTCTGCAACTCTGTTTCTTGCAGCCTAATTTGAAAATTGATGACTGCAATTAAACTAGGCGTAAAATCATCACCATCTGCAGCCTTGTTTGAAAATTCATCAGTGCAATTAAATTCATCTAAGCCAAGTTGTCCCTGTGAAATTAAATAGATTATCAATCCATAAGGGTCTATAACTACTCAAAACTTAAATCAAGGAAGTGGGGAGATAGGGAACAAGCAGAGGCGGATCTTGGCTAGAGAGGGCAAGGAAGGACTCAGTTTGTAAGACTTTTCTCATACTTTCTTTTTCAATGCTAAATGTTTATGTTTCCAAACACAAATTATGTTTAAAAATAAACTGTTTTCAATGCTTTGGATTAATGAGAATCGTGGTTAATCTTGTTAAAAAATAAAATAAAATGAAATATCAAAGATAAAAAAAAAATTAAAAAAAAATATGGCATGCTTGATCCATGCGTTCATTTGAATAACATATTGCTGCTATCATTGGACTCATCTCTTTTATGTTGGAATCTCTGCATCAGGGGGTTATTGAACCCCGCGTGAACTCGGTTTTATCTTATTTTATTTAGTTATATTTTTTTTTCCTTTTTTACTTACCCTTCATCACTTGGGTTCAGATTAGTGATAGTGGCCCTGCAATTAGTTCTTTTGCATGACCGTACCAACAAGGGACTAACCCAATCTTATGTGCTTCTACCTTTTTTATTGGTGCTGAGCGTTCTCACTGGTCAATTTTTCACCAATATTTTCTATTTTTTTATTGCTAAATGTATTTTCCATTTTATTTTTATTAATAATTTTATTTAAATACTTTTTTTTCTTTTTTTTCTCCCTCTTTTCATCAGTTCAAATACCTATTTTTTTTCTTCTTCTCTTCACTTTTCCTTATTGTTATATCTTCTTTCCTTTCTTATTGGCGATGATCTTCGTTCCTCTTTTCTTCTTTTTTAATCTTGGCTCTTTCTTCTCTAGCAACATTCTTCTTCCGCAATGTTATTCTCTAGCGAGGCAATGGATATGTCTCAAATCTGATGCATTGTAAAAAAGCAAGAGATGTAGCTTCTGGCTTGGCATGGCTTCAGGGCATGTACTTCTAGTAGAATCTAAATCAAATGATCAAAGAGCCAATAATTTGAAAAAAAAAAATGTCAGAGCCAGTCTGTGAAAGAAAAGGGTGCTCTTGTATTGAAACGTATACAACCATACCTGATTTGATATTTAATAACACAATAAAGAATGACAGGGAAAGATATATTATTTTATATACAATAATTTTGACAACAATAATTGAGGACAGCTTGTAAAAGATTAAGGGAGACAGAGTACAATAATATCAATGTAACCCTTCGTCCAAAAATGGGGCTGAGGATATTTTTATAAATGAAAAGAGGGTATGGGATCCAGAGTAGATAAGCCTTGGTCCAAAAATGGATGTTGTTACAATAATATCACGTAGAAGCAAAGATTATTCTTGTTGAGGTCAAAAAATTTCTTTAAACAAAAGTGAAACTTTTCATATATTTTTTAATTTCAATAATAATAATAATCTTCATTTCCATAATTATGTTACAAATAAAATGGTTTAAATAAATATTTAAAATTTATTAATATTTTACAAAATTAACTAAAGGTAACTGTATTTAATGGATGAATTAAAGGTGCAGTAATGTTCAGTTTCCACCCTTCCCTATGTATAATTAGACTTCCAAACACAAGATCATTTCAATGACTAGTTCTATAAAAAATAAAGAATTTTCCAATAATTTTCTTTTTTTGTGTTGAGAAGATAAAGCGCCCCAAAAAACAAAACTACATTCTAGCTTTCCTTGGGGTACCAAGCCCCATCAAGTCCTTTTTAAGATAGATATAGCAAACAGGTGGTGTGATCTGCTCAACTATCTGAAGACTATAAGCTTGAGATAGAGATTAACTAGCAATCCAATCTGCTACTCCATTTGCTTCACGAAGAATGTGGTTGGCACAAACCTCTTACTCCCTATTACGCTAGGAGTTCCAAATCTGAATCATGTTGCTATAAATTAATTAATGAAAATTTTCTCCACTTTTTTTCTTTTTATTTTTATCCATTTTAACAATACATTTTGCCTACTTTATTTCTCTTTTTAATCTTATCCTTTCTATTTCTTACAAAAGATGAGATTGTCTCAAGCTAATGTTGAAGTACGATATATCAACAGTCGGTGCGTGATAATTGATAAACACTAATCATGGATTCATTTGGTGCATCAATGCACATGAATGGTGGCAAGGGAGAAAGAAGTTACGCAAATAACTCCTCGCTACAAGTACTATCTATTATCTTTGTATTAATTTGTTTCCTTTTCTTCTATATTGATCTAACTTTGATTTTATTGCAGAGAAAATTAATGCTTAAAGCTAAACCCATACTAGAAGAAGCTATAAAGATACTGTATCGTAATTATTCTCCAAATTGTATGAAAGTGGCAGATTTAGGTTGCTCTGTAGGACCGAATACACTTCTTGTGACATCAAATATTATTGACATTGTTGATGCCGCATGCACCCACTTGAATCGTGAACCACCAACATTCCAATTTTATCTCAATGATTTATTTGGAAACGATTTCAATACCATCTTTAAGTCACTTCCTGATTTCTATACAAGATTACTAGAAGATAAAGGACACAAGTTTGGTTCCTGCTTTATTAATGCCACCCCGGGATCCTTTTATGGAAGGCTCTTTCCCAGTAACTCCATAAACTTTTTTCATTCCTCCAACAGTCTACACTGGCTTTCTCAGGTCAAATAAACTAACTCTTTTTTGTTTTCCTCTAAGCTGATTGAGAATTTGAGATGTTATGGTCGACCAAAACTAGTATTTTTGATTGGTTTGTTTTCTGTTTCTATTTCTATTTCAATTAAATTAATGTCCAATGGTTTTCACTTTGGGGTGGGGGGGAGTTAAGAAATGGTGATGAAACAAATTAAAGTAAAAATATAACGATATTTTTATAATTAGTTAATTACTATTAAAAATAAACATGTTAAAAATGAATATATTGTACATAAGCAAATCAAACACACTCTAAATGCTTGAGTTTATTTATCTCATATTTTGGTTGTAGGATCCGTTATTGGAGGTAGAATCACTTAACAAAGGCAACTGTCACATAGTTAGCACAAGCCCTCCTGCAGTATACAAAGCTTACCTTAAGCAGTTTCAAGAAGACTTTAAATTGTTCCTAAAATCACGTTCGGAGGAACTTGTGCCTGGAGGAGCAATGGTTTTGGTGTTACTCGGCAAAAATGAAACTCCAAGAAGAAACTGTTGGGAACTAATGAGTCTAATACTTAATGACATGTTATTGGAGGTAAATAACTTTTTTTTATTAATTACCAATATTTGTCTCTTGAAATTAATTAAGTCTTTAAAATATTACACATTATAATTAAGAATATATACACTACAGGGTTTGATTGAAGAAGCAAAATTGGACTCCTTTAACATACCAGTGTATGAACCAACAGTTGAGGAAATTAAGCATGTGATTCAAGAAGAAGGATCATTCTTTGTTCAACGATTAGAGATTTTAATCTCGCCTTTGGATGAAGTCATAAATGAAGGTGGTGATGATTCTTTACTTGATGAAATACAAAAGCGGAATTCATGACCAAGAACGCAAGAGCAGTAATAGAGCCTCTCTTATCCGCAAAGTTTGGTATAGAAGTTATAAATGAACTATTCATCCGGTATCAAAAGAAACTTGTGCAGCTCATGGAAGTGGAGAAATTGGAGAGTGCTACTTTGGTGATATCCATGACAAAAAATGCTTGACAAGGTGTTGCTCAATAGAAGATCTTAAAAACTGGTTTTTCTTCTTTTGTGAATTTGTTTTGATTTAGTGAAATAAAGTTAAGGCGTAGAAGACGCTACTCTAGTTCAAGCTTAAGATCTATATATATGGTAGTCAATGACATTGTCCATTTTTGGTTTAATGATGATCCTAAAGTGCTTTATGTATACAGATCAATTAGAATAACGACATGGTTATTGATTTCTACTTTTAATACAATATAAGATTAGTCGTTGTTCTTATGCCTTCTTTGGATCTTTTTTGAAACCAATGAGTACCATCTTAGAATGCGTTGAGAATTATGATATTTGGATACTTTTTGAATCATGACTGTATGCATCTAATAATGCATTTTTACTATTTTTATATTTATGAATATGGTGACACTTAACAGATTCAAAATTATAGTTGCTATTAATTTCTCTATTGTATTGTTTTTAATTTTTTAATTTTCTTCTAATATTTTTTTCCAAATATGATGACATCTAATGATGTATTTTTTTAATATTATATTTTATTTATTTATTTTTCTTCTGATATTAGTATATACTTATTATGTTTTAAAATTTTCATATTTATATTTTTTAAATTAATACAAATTATTTGTATATATATATACATACACATACAGACACACACACACACACACACACACACACACACACACACACATATATATATAGAGAGAGAGAGGCAGGTTTAAGGGTGGGGGTAGACATTCTCGAACCTGACCCCAACTTCACTAGCCAGAAAAAACCCAAACCTAACCTCGACCCTAGTGAAAGCGGGTTATCTCGCCAAAGTTAGGACGAGGTTGGATGGCTACTTACAGATTTGAATTTAGTTGTCATCCCTAATTTGAGTCCTTTATATAAAACACAAATAGGGGTTTTTTTTTTTTTGTCCTAATTATAAGAAACAAAGACTCACTTTCAAATGTATTAATTGCTAATTTTCTTTTGTACCCTTAATTTATTGTAAAATTTATTAAGGCACACTTATGTACCACGTAGATGCATTCATTGACCTATTAATAATATAAATCACATGATGGAAAAAATTATCCCCTAAATTACGAGTAATGTCATTAAACATAATCATCACTTAAATCATTTAATTATAGGAATTTTTCAAATAAAATTTAAATTTATGACATTATTAATTAAAATTAACTAACTTATCTATTTTTATTGATTTTAATTAATTAGTTATTTTTTTCTTATATAAAGGACTGAAGGGATTATTTTATTTTAAAGTGTCAAAATCACTTCAAAATTTCCCACAAGGTTAATTATAATTAATTATCACTAATTATATTAATCACCATGAAAAATTCATCTGTCTGCTCATAGAAATTACTATAATCTTTTACTGTGTGTATGTTTTGCAACACAATCTAAATTTCAGTTGAATTAACTGCTAAAACTTACCAAGAAAAATCACAGAAATTCAAATTAATTAAATGTTATGATTTAATTGACATTTCTACTTATAAATCATGCAATCAATTAAGTTATGAAATAAAACTAGTAAAAATATAGGTGTTACAATCTTCCCTGACAAGTAAATTTTCGTTCTTAAAATCTCATTTACCTTGAAAATATGTAAACCCTGTTCCTAAGTCTAATCCTCAAACTTCTACAAAATATTGTTCCATTCTTCATAACCTTGTTTAACTAAATGTGCCTCCCTCTAGGTTGCCCAATGATGAATCTAAAATATATGTAAATTTATAAAGTTTTCAACATGTTCTAATTCATTAATGTAATAAAATATTATGAAAATATAAGCCAATTGTGTACATTTTTAGGTGATTCATATTTTTAGATAGTTAAATTAAAAAATAACACGAATACACTATTTTCTTGGCTTTTCAATGAAGGTAGAATGAGTAAGGGAGAAGAAGAATTTGGTCTAAAATTAGGTATATGCCCAGCGGATAGAGCCACGTGCCTAGCACATAACCAACACTCAGTCTCGGCCAGCATTGCCAAGCATGGCCCTCCACCAATCCCGGTCAAGATGTGCCCAAGGCACATGTATGGGGCGCCCAACATGTCTGTCCTAGACAAACTTAGCTAGATCTAATTTTTCATGTGCCCAGTGCATCGTTATGTCTAAGTTGCAGGTTTGTACATCTAACTACCTATAAATATGGAAAAGAAAGACTTTTTAGGGGATTCTGGATTCTCTATTGAAGCTCTTAAACATGCTCTCTACCATTGAAGATTCAAGGCATTGAGAACAATTCTTGAAGATCCAATGGTTTTATCCTCTTCCATCTCTCACCTATTTGTTTTTCTTTCCATTTCCATGAGTTTCTAATTTTTTAGGATTAAGTTAGGAAGAATTTCAATTTGAACTCATGCAATTGAATTATTTATTTAAATTTCATCTCTCTTTTTTTTTCATGTGATTAGAGTCTTTAGGTCTGTGTTTAATGTTTTCCTTTAATCACCTTTGGAAAGAATTGTAACCTGAATTTACAATTGGGAACTAAAATTTGAGTTAGTTTTAACCTATTAACCATATATCTCCTACACCTGGGAATAGAGTTTGAATGTACACATTTGTTGCGATTTCTTAAAATTAATGCTTACTTTTAATTGAATTCACTTAAAGAATTTAGATTCATACTGCCAAGGAATTGAGGCCAAACTAACTTACTAAAATTGGATGTCAATTGTATGATTAGACGAAATTTAGGACTAAATGAGATTACACTATGGAATAATTGAGAGGATTGCAAACCTACCCATTTTGTTTATTAATTCTTTCTTAGTCGATATTTGGACTTGTCTTCTTTTAGTTTTAATTAAAACATAAAAACTAAAAATTGCTTACTTGATTCATTACTGTTCATATATATTAATGATCTCTATAATTAAATAATATTTATAAGAAAAGCAATTAATTGTTAGTTATAACACCCTCATAGGTATTACTGTGTGTGTATATATATATATATATACTATCATGAAACATACATATTTTTAAAATAAGTAACTTGTAAACATTAAAATATCAAACTGTAAACATCTCAAAATGGATAACCAAGGTACCATACAAATCTTCAAATAAAGCATAAAACTTGTCCTCACACAGGAGGTCATAAACTTCAAAACATAATAAATTCAATAAACATCCTAAGCAATAAAACATAACAAATCGTTCTCCTTTATGCTCCCTCAATTTGCTTGCTTTGGAAATAGTTAGAATAAACTAATGAGACAAACATCTCAGTGAGTACCTTACGGACACTACAACATCACATTTTAAACCTAAAAAGTTCATGGCATAAAGGCATCAAAACATTAACAGATATCATAACTCTAGATACTTTGTAAAGCTTTAATTAAACCTTTCCTTTTCTTTTCTTTTTCGTCCTATTGGCGTATTTGAGCTTATAATCTTAAGAAATGTCCCTTTTGTGTTGCCACCGAAGGTTGACACTATCCTTTGAGGATCGAAGGAGATGGATAATCTTCCATTGTCAAATGGGGTGTTACATCTTAAATATTCTTTCCTTTAACATTTTACTTTTGGCCATCCTTTAGGGACTGAAGGGGTTTCTACCCTTCCCTTGCTAAAGGAGATCCCTCCACAGATATACATGCACAATACATTCACATAATTTAAGCATATAGTAAATATAGTAATTAAAATACATTTAGCTTGTAAATCCTTCACCTTTCACTCATAGGGACTTTAGCACTAATGTGCTTCGAGAAGCACAGGTCGTGCTTGAGTTCAAGACATCAAACTAAAAACCTTGCACATGCATGCTCCATGGAGCATGATCATACTTGCCTCTAGCATGCCTGTGCTTCACAACATGGGACGAACTCGAAGCAGAAACCCAAAAACCTTACACTGACCGTGCTCATTGCAGAACGTGAGTCTGCAATGAAAAAGGCCTCCTATGTCCCCCTTTTACCTTTCTATACGCAATGTTAAGCATGCAGGCAATTTATATAGCATATTGGGTCAAGAATTCCTATCTCTAATCTCTCAATCATGCAAACATCATCACAAATCATAGAAAACCCTTTTCTAACCTTAACATGGCATATTCAAAACCCATTAGAAACCTACCATAGCATGGTCAATCACCAATTAGGAGTCAAGGCAAGCACTACAGACAAAAAGGGAATTAGGAATATGTAAAAAAGGGGAAAACATACAAGCATACATACAGATACGAGGGAAGCATGCAAAAGGTTGCACTCACCTGGAGAGAGTCGACATGTCTTTATGAAGGTGCCTAAGTTCGTCGATCTTCCTTCCTCCTCTTCTCCCTTCCTAATTCCTTCTTCTTGTTCTCGTTTCCTTTCTTAATCCAGGTGTGACAAATGTGATAAGTGAGTGCAATGTTGGGTTTAGGGTTAGTATATCCTAACCTCTTGTTGGATCAGGCCTTAATGGCCCTCTCAGTTAGTTGGTTCATTTTATTTACTAGTCTAATTTCTTTTGATTTAGACCCATTATTAAGCTATTAACTTAACTCTTTCTAATTATTATTTATTAGTTTTTAGCGGGATGTTACATTAGTAAACGTTAAAAGTAACCTAGATACACTATTTTTTTATAATTTATTTTTTCCCTTTATATTTCTCCAATACAATACTTATCATATACAGTTCTCTTCTGTTTTCTTCTAATTTATCTTCTAATTGTAGAAAAATTATAAAAAAAGAAATATGAATAAGAATACAGTTTCTTTTCCTAATAATATAAAGTTAATATTTAAAACAAATTCTTAGACTTTTACTATGTTTAGTTTAAGGAATTTTGAAGAAAAGGGTTTTCGAATGAAAGATTTTGAAGTATAAATATGATTTTATCTTATTTAGTACATAAAAAAATAGGAAGGAGAGAAAGAAATTAATGGGTTCCATGCGTTATAATATTTTTTAAGATAATGTGGCGTGAAGACACCTTGAAAAGAAACTCTGTGAAAGGTCGTAGTCTCTTTTTTGCAAGTCAACTCACCTTGTAACACCGCATTTTCTTAACTTGTGATTTAAAAAGTGATTGAAATTAATTACAAGAAAATTTTAAATTTAGTTTAATCAAGAAAATTTAATTAAAACACTTTGTATAATTTTATATGACAAAGTCTGATGAGGTTGTAATTTAAATAAAATTTTAATTGTACATTATCTGTGTAAAATTATACTGTGTAAATGATAAGCAGTCAGAGATTTATTATGAACCAATCCTAATGTGTCATTAACACATTTTTCCAAGATAATTAGTACCTATTCGAAGGTAAATTACTTTTTAATTTACTAATTTTGGTTAAACCTTATCTCTCATTTTTAGTAAATCACTTTAGCCAATTTAAGTGACAAATTTTGAAAGCAAAACACTCAATTTTAGGCATAGCTTATTCGGTCACCCAAATCCCCACTTTAACCGATGATTAAATTATTTTTTTCACCCTTTAATCTATTTGATAACAAAAGCCTCATTGACCAATGGACTAAGACTTACCTTTACTTTGTTTTTAAATACCAATTGTAGGAGAAGAGTTGAAAATTCTTCCCTTGCTTCAGCTGACCCAAAACGTGCAGCCCCTTAGAGCTATTCCCATCACATTTTCTTGAGCTTTCTTCCTCCTTGGTGGCTGGACAAAATCTGTGGAGTGTGGGAAGCCATTTCTCCACCATTTGAGCTCCTTTTCTTCCTCTTTGAAGCTTCATCACTTGTCTTAGTTGTAAGGGAGCTTATATCTCTACTTTTTTTTCTAATCTCTAATGTATTAGCATGAAAGTGATGAGCTAAGTGATTACATATATATTGCCTGATAGTTAGATTTTGAAGTTCTTGCTAAGGTTAAAATGTTGTTGAGAAGTTATTTATTGTCCCCTAAGTTCTTGTTATCTTGGTTTATTTTCTTGTTTTTAACTATAAAAAAAAATGAGATATAATGAAAAGTATTAGCTGCTGTATGATGTGAAAGAAATATGGTTTCATGTAATTTTATTATGTTATATGATTATTTGAGTTGATGGAGTAATTAGATGTCTGTAAGAATTTTCTTTGGCCATATTTTGAACATCATGTTACATGAATTGGTTGAGCTGCTTGGATACATACATGAATCTATCTTTCGTATGAGAAAAAAAATTGTTATTTGCTGCACCAAAAAGTTAGAGAATCTAAATATCCCAAGTTATTAACCATAAAACAAATGTGTAAAGCCTCATGGATAGGAGTGTAAGACCGTGACAATAACTACTGTTTTAGGTGTTAAATAGGTTGAGATTTAATTTATTAAGAGATAGGTTAAATAATTATCAATTACTAGAACTTAAGTTTTTGACGTTAAATCTAATGTCCCCCCGTAAACCTTTTTTTTTTATAGTTTTTATGATGTGTTCTACTTTGGTACAGTGAACTAGGAATTAGGATTAAAATTTTATAGGCATAGATAATTTTAAGTAAATTTTAGAGAGAAAGAAGGTGAGGATTAAGAGAATTAATTTAATTTTAAGATAAAAATTGTAATAAATTGATTTTAGGAGTGAAACTGAAAAATCAAAATTTAATAATTAATAATATAATATTTCTAAATTAAAATAGTTGAGAAATAGATTTTGAGACCCTAATTAATAATTTTAATGGATTAATGAAAAAATAAAAACATGTGTCGTTATTTTTACAAGAAATGAAATTAGGGACAAAATAATAATAATATTATTATTAATAACTTTTCACTTCGAAGAAATTATTTTCTCAATAGAGAACAATCTTTTGATGAATTAAAATATTAAATTTCAGATTTTAATATGTTAGGAAGGTTTTAATGAATTTTTCCTCTATTCTAATAAGTATATTTCCCATGTACAAAAAAATGGAATTTGTTTCAAATAAAATTCTTTTCATTTTTCCTATTATTGACAATATCAATTATTAAGCTATAAGAAGGGATTAATAAAAACATACAAGATTGAAAAGTGGAACTCTAAAGCCCAAGTTTATAAAATTTAATAACAAGTGTTATCCGTCAAATAATGGATGATGAGAAGTGGTAGTGGAAAATAAGGTGTGCTTCTTGACCCCTATGTTGAGTTGATGTTTTTCGTTGTTGTGGATGACATGTAAATGCATGGGTCCTATTTAGACAGTGTCATGAGAAGGCATGGAAGTTAGGAGTCGGTGTATATCTCAAACTAATGCTAGAAGAAAAAGTGGGGTAGCTGTCAATAGACCTTAAGGATAGGTGGATGGGCGAATCCCACATTGAGGTCAAGGTTATATCAAGAACCTTGTATCATGGTAAGCCACTACCTACATACATCTATCTTAATGAAACCACTACCGACTTTTGCAAGATCAGTTTATGGTCTCCCCTAATAGTTGTGCCTTGAAGGAATTCGTACAATCCCTGTGGCTTAGGTGTTATGTTAAGGATGTTTCTATGATGATCACTCAAGTTGTTGAAAAAGTCTTCATGGAATAGTGTCTGCATCAATTGAATGAATTATGTTATGTTATGTTGCTTATATATGTTTTATTTAATAATGTTGTAATATTTTCCAATATCAATGTTCTCTCCTTCTTGAAAATAATTATTGTGTTAGTTAGAACTCTGTATGTACCTTTATTATAAGCTTACCCTTGGTTTGTTTCCATGTGTGATTCGTGCCTATAATAATCTCGAACGTCGTGTTCATGGGAGTAGATGTCGAGATGACCCAAAGCGTCGAGACCACCATCGATGATTCGGAACCATGTTCATGTGGGCCTTTATCACATTGACTTCCATGAGACCACTATAGGAGATGGTGAAGCTTGGAGTATTAACCGTGAGCTTTAGTGTGTTAGAGTACTTCTATGCTATTTCAAGAATTGTTGTGTTTTCTATAACCATGTATACATTATTGGAGTTTTGGTTATCCCTTTGGGAGATGTGGAGGGAGCATGTTCCTGCCACCTTCTCTTATATGAGAGTTGAGGAGTATTGTCACTTGTTCACTCAAGGACCTCATCCCGCCGAGGAACTGCTAGAGTTGAGGAGCCACCTACTGATGCTCCACCTGTCATTCCTCCTTCTTAGATGTAGCGTTTAGTGGTACGACCAGCCTAGGGTATGCATGATGTATTTCCTCTTCCTTTTGTGTTGTACTTCTTTTTTGATAGGTACATTGACGTATTTACACACATGCCATTTTTTGAGACACTTTAACTATGATGTTAGTTTGTAAGTGTAATAAGGCACAAATATTTACATTTAATGCTTTGTGATGTATGCATGAGTTATTTCAATATGTTGGATGATCTTTTTATGCTTTATACGTCATCTAAGTTTTTGAAAGGAAAGAACGTTGTATGTCTTGCCAAAAAAAAAAAAAACTCGTTTTCATGAAGAAATTAATTAAGAGTTTTTGTCTAGAATAAATCTTCCACATTGCATTAGTTGTTAGTTGACCATGTAGTAGCAGCAAGTCGTTACACACCTTAACAGATAGTTCTTGAAGCACTTTCTTCTTATATATGTTATGCAAACTTGTTAGATTCCTCAATTTATTGGTGATGAGCTAGATAAAAAGAATAAGGGATTTGTATGGGGTGATGACAAGCATAGAAGAAAGCTCTTTGTCATCCAAAATATTGTGGTGGGTTAGGTTTAAGATCCTCATGAAGCATGAAGGCTGCCATGATGATGGAAACTGAGTACTGGTCAGTCTGACCATGGGTGAAGGTTAATCACGCAAAAAATAAATGTGGAGAGGTCAAATCCCAATTGTTAGAGAATAGAATAATCTTTCAAACTTTTGGCATCAAATTAGCCATGATAGGACTCTATAAAAGGAGAAATTGATTTGGAGGATTGATTATGATCATATCATTTTTAGAGAGAAAGAGCGTTGCTGGTGAAGGGAAAGCCAAACAATCAAAGGAAAAGAGAAAAGAGATGAAGAGTACTGTCAGAGAATAGGAAAGGAAATAATTAAATCATATATGGATTTTGATTTTATATAATATGGTAATCAATTTATTAAATTTTATGGAATGATTTTTACAATTAGTGATGTCTTTTTTTGTACAATGATGACAACGGAGTTTGAACCTATGACCTTTTCAAACTACCAAAACCATCCACCGCTAAGCTTAGATCCTCTAAAATAAAATAGTGTAGTGTTTGGAAAAACAAAAAAAGTATTTACCTATATTACACTTAAACTATAGATCTTACCACACGCCTAATCCATTTTTTATATACAAGCATTGTTTCAATTTCATTTAACACTTTGTTTGGCAAAGTGGAAATAGGTAGGAAATTGGGGTGAGAGGAAAGAAATAGAGAGGTGAGAAGTAAGTTGATGTGCTTAGTTGTGTGGAAATAAGGAGGTGAAAGAGTGAGAATTAGGTGGGACCCAGCCTGTCCATTTCTCTGCAAAGAAGAGCAGAAATGTTGTAGAAATGTTGTGCGAGAGACTAACTTTACCAAAATACCTACAAAGAGTTACTTATGACTGGAGAAAAATGAATAGTAGATTATAATCCTTGTATAGTCAACTGTTGAATCTTATTTCCAGAGAGTTGCATAATGCATTAGTAGACTATCACCCATGTACAAGTCAACTATTAAATCTTATTTGCAAATAATGCATTATCTTAGTCGAGATAATCGACTATCCAAAATGAAAAAAAAAATGAATACTCAAATAATGAATACCTCCAGAACAATTGGTTAAAAAATAGTCGAATAGTAGAATATTGAGCTACACATAGTCGACTATTATACATTAGAATTGGTTATTTATGCTTTTTAAAAATACTCGTTGACAAGGGATAAAAAAGGATTTTCAACATCAATCTAATTTCTTTTCTCTCTTTTCACTCAAACCAAACAACTATATAATATTATTTTTACTCTATTTCACCTTTATTTCTCTATAGCTAAACAACTCTTATTTTCACTCTATTTTTATCCATTTCTCTCATCTTTATTTCTTTGCAACCTATTTCATTCTTCACTACCAAACAGGGGGTAAGTGAAACAACTCTAAAGTTCATCTTAATTCTTATATTATAAATTTATTTTTTCATTTTAAGAATGAAATAAATTTTTTATATTCTATCTTTTTGATGATTATATATGGGCATATTATTCTTTTATAAACTTTTATATCGAATCAATTTTTTTATAATTAGTTATCCAATTAATTTATTCAATCAACTTTAATTATAATAAAATATTTATAAATCATCATCAAAATAATAAAATTAAAACATACAAATATATATTTTAATTTATAGTATTTTATTAAGAATAAAATATTCTTCCGTAAATTTTGTTTAAAATTATAATTTTTCACATTTCATTTATATTTACAGATGTCCATAAAATACACAAAATATTTATTATATAAATTATAATAACTTTGTGATATCTAATATAATTTAATAATAACTATGATCATAATATTCAATCAAACTAGATTTATTTTTATGAGTGTCAATTTTATTCAAACTAAAAATATTTTTAACATAATAGGACTACTTTTTTAGGGATTTTTTTTCAATACATAAAATTCGAACTCAAAATATTACTTAAAGAAAGTAAA
Source organism: Spatholobus suberectus (assembly GCA_004329165.1). Lineage (NCBI taxonomy): Eukaryota > Viridiplantae > Streptophyta > Magnoliopsida > Fabales > Fabaceae > Spatholobus > Spatholobus suberectus. The sequence goes on along the minus strand of CM014731.1, from coordinate 16,032,431 downwards.
ACATATATTGCCTGAATTAATTACTTTTGGTTGCTATTTTTTTTTCATTGTACTTGAATAATTTATGTAAATGTAATAGATTTTTCATGCATAAATTACAAAATCACACTTATATTAATTTGATAAATAACTTTATGAATAAATTAACGTCTTAATAATCATATCTATTTACAATTCAAAAAAATTTCAACTTTGTACGTGATCTTTTTATAATATCACTTTTACAAAATATAAAAGGTCAACACATCAATTCAACTAAGATGAAAATGTTTGAAATATTTTTATTTGGAAGAATGTTAGTAACACATTTTTTAATATTATTTTGAATACATTAAGAAAATTTTAAAAATTTTAAGAATATTTTTAAATCTATCAATCTTTTATCAAATAAAAGAAAATGGGTCAAAATTAGATACTTTAATGATAATTTATTCGTTCCCCCAAAAGTAATATTATTTACAAATAAAATGAATAGAAATACTTAACAGTTATAAAACAATATTTTTATAATGATAATAAATTTGTGCATGTTTATTTTAAGAAAATATTTTTTTAAAATGATTTTGAGTGAATTATAGAAAAATAATTATTTACTAAAATTTAAACATATATAAATATGTTATTAATGTTTTACCATAAATGAAATGGAAGCAATGTGGGTGTGTATAAAGAATGACTTAGGTGTGGTAAGCTTTATGATAGCTTAATAATTATTATTAATAAAATATTATAAATTTATATGTGTGTGTGTGTGTTTAATTTTACTATTTTGATAATAATTTGTAAATATTTTATTATAATTAACATTGATTGAATAAATTTAAATATTAATTAAAAAGGTTAAATATCTTTTATAATTAGATAGCTAATTATAGAAAAAATTGATTTAATATGAAAGTTTATAAAATACATGTCATAAAATAAGAATAATATGACTATATATAGTCACAAGAAGGAGAAAATATAAAGAATTTATTTAATTCTTAAAAAAAAATTAAAGTTATAATATAAGAATTGACATAGATTTTAAAATTATGTTTTACTTAATTGAAATAGAAACAATGTGGGCGTACATAAAGAATAAATCAGATGAGGTAGGTTCTATAGTTTAAGTGTTATGTGAATCAATAATTTTGTTACTTTACAAAATACTACTTCATTCTACTTTAGAAGATATGAACTCCTTAGTCCTCACGACTAAGTCGATTCTAATGGATATAATTAGTAATATTTGTGATTTGATATTCAAACTTTTCTTTTTTAAAAAAAATTCTAAGTAGTATAAATAATTTATTAAATGAATAGCAAGTCTTGTGACAATTTCTTTCTCTATTGTGTCATGTCTCTAAGTTTTGACTCCATTGCAAACACTAATGTTTAAAATGATCAAAAGATCTAAAATTATGAAACCTAATACTTTTTTTTTTCATTTTTCTTGCATCACCATTTTGTTATATCTCTTTCATTGTTATTCAATTCATGTTTTTTTTGTTTTATAGTTCATCTTTTCTTTTCCATCTTCATTCTCTAAGGTAATCTTTTACCCTTTTCATTCTCCTCAAATATAATTTTTAAAATTTTTTAATATTTGAAATTTGACATTTACATCATATTATTTTGTTTTATTTTTATTATTTCAACTACTAATATGACATAAAAAGTTTAAAAGAGGGGTTTCAAAAAAGAAAAATAAAAGAGTATTATTACACTACAAAAATAAGGTTGAATTTTATTTTTAGAATTTAATTTTATATATTTGTTTGCTCTTTCTTTTTTGCTAGAAGTATCTATGTTATTAATGTTTTTGTTTTTTATATTTTATCTTTTCATCTTATTTCTCTAAGGTAAGCTTCTATTGTTTTTTATTTTCTCATAATATTTTTTCCAATGTTTTTATAATATTTAGCATTTTAAGTTGTTGACATTAGTTTGTAACTTTTAGATTTGTAATTACTAACATCAACATGCATAAAAGAGGGAATTTTGTTAAAAAAAAAAAAAAAGAGTCTTAATGATATGTCCAAGAAATATGTATTGATAGATGTGTTAATATTTCTAATTTTTAATCCCTCATAGGTCCAAGAAATGTGTATTTATAATTGTGTAAATGCTTTTTATATGATAATCTCTTTATTAATTCAAAATTCTTTATTTGAATTTTAAAATATATATAAATATTTTTTTCTATTTGAATCTTATGTCACTTATATATTATCATCACAATAATTTTTTTTACCCCAAAATATTTATTTATTTATTTTTAATTTATGACAACAAATAATAAATAACAATCACCGAGCACATGGATAACTAGCACGTGGTTATTCTAGCTTAACCAGTGGTCTTGAGTTTGAGTCATGGGATATGTAGCTGTGTTAAATAATCTGAGAGGATTTTGCTGCCCATAGTGGTCTTACTTGACTCGAGTAGGATTGTCTCTCATGAAGGACATTTGTGGTCTCTACCAAAAAAATAATAAATAAATAAAGATATTTTGATCAAAATCAAATTAAATTATACTCATATTAATTTATCTCAAAAGTCAAAAACATCACACTCAAATTATAAATTTCATATAAATAAATAAAAAATAATTAATAAATTAAAATAACAATAAATTGTGAAAAATACCAAAAAAATAATATTTACTAATTTTAATCAAATTTTAAGTTTAATTAACTTAAACCATAAGAAAAATTAACATTAATTAAATCAGAACTAACTTATCCAAATGTATAATATTATAGTGTATTATGATATATATCACTTTTCTTCAAATTGTAAGATATAAATTACCTTTTTATGCAATAATAACTATATTAAATTATAGATGATGTATAATCATTTAATTTCATACTCAATATATTCAAAATTAAATTTAAAATCAATTATCAATTATATTATTATAAAAGAAGATTTTGTCACTTAGGTAGATATTACATGACAACACCACATTGATTTTTTTAATTTTTTTTTTACCAAAATGTTGCTAAGAATTTTTATTTTATTTTTTAATTCATAAAAAAATACATAATTAAGGTAATTACAACAAGTATATATTCTTATTAAATCAATTAATTGAGTAATTAAATCTTATATGAATTTTGATTTTAAATAATTAAATCTTATATGAGTTTGATTTTATATAATATGGTAATCAATTTATTAAATTTTATGAAATGTTTTTTATAATTAGAGATGTTTGTGACTTGAACATTCTAACTTTTCTTTTTAAAAAAGTTTTATAAATAGTATAAATAATTTCTTCAGTGAATAGCAAGGTTTTTGACAATTTCTTTCTCTATTGCATCATGTCTATTAATTTTGACTCCGTTACAGACACTAATGCCCCAAATGATTGAATGGTCCGAAAATTACGAATCCTAGTATTTTTTGTGTGTAACTATTTTCATCTTTTGTTATATATTTCCTTCATTGTTAATCAATTTCTTTATTTTTTTAGTTTTATATTTCTTTTGTTTTTCCATCTTCTTTCTCTAAGGTAATTTTCTAACTTTTTCATTCTCCTTGAATATATTTTAAATGTTTCTAATATTTGAAATTTAACATATGCATGATATTATTTTGCAGATTTTAATTATTTCAACTACTAAGGTGACATAAAAGGTTTAAAAGACGGGTTTCACAAAAAAATAAAATAAAATAAAAGAGTACTATTATGCTACAAATTAAAATAAAGTTGAATTCTTTTTTCTTTAGAATTTAATTTTATATATTTGTTTGCTCTTTTTTCTTTGCTAAAAATATCTCTGTATTATTATTATTTTTGGTTTTTGTATTTTATCTTTTCATCTTATTTCTCTAAGGTAAGCTTCTATTGTTATTTATTTTCCTAGAATGTTTTTTTCCAAATTTTTTCTAATATTTAGCATTTTTAAGTTTGGTTTTTGGTATCATTTTGTAATTTTTACTTTTGCATTTATTAAGATAAAGCAAAGTGCTTAATAAAGGAAGTTTTATAAAGAAAAAAAAAATAGTCCTAATGATATGTGCAAGAAATATGTATTGATAAATGTGTTAATGATTTTTATATGATAATCTCTTTATTAATTCAAAATTCTTTGATTGAATTTTAAAACATATAAAGATTTTTTTTCTATTTGAATCTTATGCCATCTATATATTATCATTACAATAATTCTTTTTTATCCAGACATATTTCTTTTTTACTTACTTTTTATTAATTTAATTCATAACAACAAATAATAAATAATAAACAATATTTTGATTAAAATCAAATTAAATTCTAATCATATTAATTTATACATAAAAATCAAAACATCACACTTAATTTTAAATTTTCATATAAATAAAAAATAATTAATAAATTAAAAATAACAATAATTTGTGAAAAATACCAAAAAAATAATCAATATTTACCTAATTTTAATCAAATTTAAATTTAAATTAACTTAAACAATGCAAAAAATTAACATTAAATTAGAACTAATTCATTTGGATGTATGATTTGATAGTGTATTATGATATATACCACTTTTCTTCAAATTGTAAGATATAAATAGATAATGTATGTTCATTTAATTTCATACTCAATATATTCAAAATTATATTGAAAATTAAATTGTTTCATATCTATAACAACAACAACAATAATAATAATAATTTATTGTCTATTATAAAGATTTAACTTTTTTGGGCTCATATTATGTGTCACCACCATATTTATTCTTTTTCTCTAAAATTTTTTTTATGTTCTTATCTTATAATTAATTAACAAAAGAATAGTTTAGTTCGTTAATAATTTACATATAATTGAAAATTATGTTTAGAACAAGATATTAAATAATGTAATAAAAACTTTCAATTATTTTAAAATTTTTGAAATTATATTCATAATAAATAATTAATATAAATATAAAATAAAATTCAATAAAACATATATTTAAACAATAGTAATGATGAAATAATTTACTCAAGTGTATATTTGTATTTTGTGATGTTTATTTGTAAGACTAAATAATCAAATTAATATGTTGATAAATTGCATGTGTTGAAACACAAATCAATCCTAAAAGATTAAAGGTTGGTGATTTTTTTTAGATAAAGAGATGGAGGTGCAAATGACTCACCTTCAAAGTTCAAACCTAACTATCACTGAGTTATATTGTAAAGATTTGGGCGAGACCAATTTGTTCTAATCTCTAACACAAAAAAGTAGAAAAATAAAAAATAATGGGAGAGAGAAGATTATTGATTGACACAAGTAAATCAAGGAAAAGATGAGAGGACATCAATTCTCATTATTTGTTTTTTTTTTTAAAAAAATTAGCAGAGCACCTGCAAATTTAATTGATAATTGGTCTTTCATTTAACTGATATGTTGCCTTTCTCTTTGTTGTTGTTGTTGTGGTTGTTGTTATTATTATCTAATAAAAAATGAATTTTAAATAACAAAGTCAATTTTTACAAAATATATTTACATCCTTTTTCTAATTCATATCAATATTAAAATGATACCAATTATATATGTGTGTGTATATAAAAGAAGTTAGCCAGATATCACTTGACAACACCTCGAAAAAAAATCCAATGAAATGTAAATGACTTTTGCCATTTTTAATTCATAAAAGTGCATAATTATATTAATTAAGACAACTATAATCGTTATAATTTTCTTGATTTGAACATTCAAATTGATAGCACAATTATATATTTTGATTCAAATTTATAGCATATTCAAATTAAGAAATTTTGCAAGATTTATTCTAATTTCATAACACAAATATATAATTTATAATTTAGTACTTAAATACACACACACACACACACACACACACACACACACACACACACACACACACACATACATACACTTATAAAGATGGCAAACTCCTATTATGAATCAAAAAAAAAAAAAGATGACAAACTCCTATCACCTTAAAAATACATATCTTTTTTTGGGGGGTAATTGTTAATGGGACCCTAAGGTATCTATGCTGGAACCAAAGACGTAAACGCGTCTAAACCCTCAAAGTTTTGAAGATAACAAACTTATTAATGTTCAAAGTTTCTGCTTAAGGACTAACCTTGTAACAGCAAACAAGTTACTCTTATATAGATTCGTCCAGTAAGACGTGCTAAAGAAGACCATCCAGTAGACGTGCTAAAGAAGACCGTCCAGTAAGACGTGCTAAAGAAGACTGTCCATGTGAACAAGCTAAAGATGACCATCCGAAGCTAAATCTTATCGTCTTAGAACAAATTCAAATTTCAGATGCATTTTGACAAAAGCTTCCAATGACAAATCTTCAAACGGCTAAGTCTTATTTAAACATCCAATTTACTTATGTTCGTTTTCCTTGGAACTAACATACTACCATTCTAGTGATCTAACATTTAAATTTTTTTAAGCATTAAATGTAATCAGATTCACTCTAGTGCAAAAGCGCAGCAAAACAGATAAAGCAAGTCAACTTATCAAGCTGTCATGCCAAATGAAGAATGTTCAGAAAAGTAGACCGTCAGCACAGTTCTGCACTTTTTGTTTTAGTGCAAGTCTAAAAGCTGTCACGTCTGAGCTTTCTGAATGCATTATTTGCAACCCCCTCCTTGTATAATGAAGTCAAGTCTTCCACAACGGATCTTTTCCCTGAAGACTATATATATGCACCAAGGATGAAGTGAAACCATGGAGAACAGTGATACGTGCTAACTTGTGAAAATCTTAGCGAGCATTAAAAATCTTCTGTACATTTTGCTAGAAGCATCCTATTAGATGATAGTGAAAAATCCCTGTAAAAATATTCTAAGTGTTTGAGCTTAATCTTTCAAATCCTCACTACATGAGTTGATACCTTTGTATAAACACTTGTTGTGTTGTGAAAGCCTGGAGAGGCTTAGTGAAAATGAATACTTAGGGTAAGCAATCTAGGGTGATTGCGTTGTAAAGCCTGAAGAGGTTGCGAACAATACTTGTAACCTAAGGTTGGTTAGTGGATATCTTTTGGGTGAAGGGACTGGACGTAGCTCAAGTTGAGTGAACCAGTATAAAAATTCTTTGTGTTATATTTCTCTCTATCCCTTAGCTTGAAAACGGTTTCAAACTTATTTATATTGTTTTAAAACGTTTTAAACGCACAATTCAACTCCCTTCTTGTGTGCTTTTTCTATTTCAATTGGTATGAAAGCTCGGCCTCTTGGGGTTGAGCATCTAATACTATAGGGGTAAAACGATCTTGATCACTCATGGAAAACGAGGGACAAGCTGTTAATAGACCACCTCTCTTTAAAGGTCAGAACTATGATTATTGGAAGCAAAGAATGATAGCATTCTTTGATGCATGTCACATAGACATGTGGGACATAGTAGAAATTGGCGACTACCTGCCCCTTGACCAAGATGGAAAGGAGCTTCCAAGAGGTCAATGGACAGAAACTCACAAACAGAGGTATCTTCTAAACTCAAAAGCTAGAAATGCTATGATGTATTCCTTATCTAAATCTGAATATGAAAAGGTGCATAGTTTAAAAAGTGCTAAGAAAATGTGGGACACCTCTCGCGCTTGCCTATAAGGGTACTTCGCAAGTAAAGAGGTCTAAATTGAGCTTACTCGTAAGACCATATGAACTCTTTGCTATGGAAGAAAATGAAACTATCGAACTCATGTTTGGTAGATTTCAAACCACAATAAATAACCTAAGATCCTTAGGCAAAACCTATGATAATTATGATCACATTGAAAAAATCTTGAGAAGTTTGCCTAGGCAATGGACACCGCAGGTTATAGCTTTAAGAGCATCCAAGGATCTAACAACACTCCCAATGGAAGACTTACTTGGAACCCTTAAAGTCCACGAACTGGAGTTGAAGCAAGATGAAGGACAAAAGAAAAAGTCCATTGCTCTAAGCGTCCAGCGTCCATGCAGAGGATCATCGTCCAAAGCACTAAACATGAAAGAATCCTTTGAGAAAGAGTCCAAAAAGACGACTCTGATGAGGATGAGATATCTTTCATCTCTAGAAAAATACAGGCTATGTGAAGGAAGAAAGGAGGATCTAGGGCTAAAAACTTCACAAAGAAGCTTAACAAGCACCAAAAGAAAAAAATCCTTTAGTTTGTTATGAATGTAAGAAGCCTGGACATTTCAGGGCTGAATGTCCCAGTCTATAGAAGGACAAAAGGAAGATGTTCTTCAAGAAAAATGGTCTCATGGCTACCTGGGAAGACATGGACCTATCTTCATCATCATCAGAAGAAGAGGAATAAGCCAACCTATGTCTCATGGCGAAGACCAGCTCTAATAGCTCAGACAATGAGCAAGACGAAGAGGTAAACTTTAATGACTTAATTTCTCTACAAGAAGCCTGTAATGATTTGCTTGCTAACCCCTCAACTCTCTCAATGGGGTACAAAGAACTAAACAGGAAATTTTCAAAAATAACAAAAGAATTCAATTTGCTCAAAGAAGAGCATAAAGAAGTTTTAAAAGAAAATGAGTTTTTAAAAACAAAGAACATTCAGAAGAGATACCTTCTCATGAAGCCTTAGAACTTCAAAAAGAAGTTATTCATCTGAAAGAAAGTTTGTCTAAATTTGTCAGTGGAACTGAGAACTTAAATAAAATTCTATCTTATAGAAGAAGTTCTCATGACAAATCTGGACTTGATTTTGTTAAGAAAGAAAATTACAAACCTAGTAAAAACATGACCTTCTATAAAATATGTGGAAAGAATGGGCATGAACCAACAAAGTGTAGATATTGTCCAATAAAGAAGGCGTCCAGTGCCTTCAAAACTAACAAAAAAGGATCCAAGTCCATTTGGGTGCCTAAGTCTATGATAATCCCTGTTGCAGATTTGCTTCACAACCGAAAGAAGATCCCAGTCATGGTACCTGACAGTGGTTGCTCACGATACATGACGGGAGAAAGGTGTATGTTCCAAAGCCTGCAACTCAAGAATGGTGGATGGGTCACCTTTGGAGGGAATCAGAAAGGAAAGATCACAAGCATAAACACGATCGATAAACATTCCTTCCCTTCCATTGAAAATGTTTTATATGTTGAAGGACTTACACACAATCTACTAAGCATAAGTCAATTATGTGACAGTGGACACAATGTTTCCTTTGACAAAGACAAATGTACTGTCAGGAATCTAGATGGATCCATATTATTCTCTGCCAAGAGGCAAAGCAATCTTTATAAGATTGATCTAAATGACCTCACAAATCAAAATGTATCGTGTCTAATATCTATCAAAAAGAATAAATGGACTTGGCACAAGAAGCTTGGACATGCAAGCTTCAGACTAATCTCAAAGCTAAATAAGCATAACCTCGTAAGAGGACTTCCAAATCTTGCTTACAAGTCTGATATTCACTGTGATGCATGTCAAAAAGGGAAACAAGTAAAAAGCTCTTTTGAATCAAAAAATATTGTTTCCACAACTAGACCTCTTGAGCTACTACATATTGATTTGTTTGGTCCAACTAGAACAGCCTCCCTTAGCGGAAAATGATATGGACTAGTCGTAGTGGATGACTACTCTAGATAGACATGGGTTATGTTCTTAAAACACAAGGATAAGTCTTATAAAATCTTTTCTATCTTTTGCAAAAGAATCCAAAATGAGAAAGGTGTTTGTACAGCTTCAATCAGAAGTAATCACGGAGAGGAGTTCGAAAACGAAAGTTTTTAAGGATTCTGTGAGGAGAACAAAATTTTCCACAACTTCTCTGTACCACAAACACCACAACAAAATGGTGTGGTAGAGAGAAAGAACAGGTCATTGCAAGAAATGGCTAGAACCATGCTCAATGATAACTCCACTCCTAAGCACTTCTGGGCTGAAGCCGTAAACACTGCATGCTATTTACAAAATAGAATTTATATAAGACCCATTTTGAAAAAGACTCCTCATGAATTGTGGAAAGGATGAAAGCCCAACATATCATATCTTCATCCCTTTGGATTTCAATGTTTCATCTTAAACACTAAGGACAATCTTGAAAAGTTTGATTCTAAGTGTGATAATGGAATACTATTAGGCTATTCTAAAACATCCAAGGCCTATAGAGTTTACAACTCTAGAACCTTAATAGTTGAAGAAGCCATCCACGTTAAGTTCAATGACAATAAGCCTGATAAAGAAATATCAGAGCTAGACGATTCATTTGCAGATATGAAGCTGGAAGATGCCAGACCTTCAGCATCCAAAAGTCATTTGGACGATCCAAAAAATAGAAGAAAAGGAATCAACTGAACGTCCTTGGAAAATGAAGACATATCATCTAGATAATCAAATTCTTGGAAGCGTACAAGATCATATCAGGACAAGATCGACCTTCAAGGAGTAGGCTCAAACTGCTTTGATCTCCCAACTGGAACCAAAGACAGTGGACAAAGCTCTCCTGGACGATGGCTGGATCAGCGCCATGAAGGACGAACTTAATCAATTCGAACGGAATGATGTCTGGATGCTAGTTCCTGCACCCAAGGACAAGTCTATCATTAGAACAAAGTGGGCGTTCCGCAACAAGCTAGACGAAGCTGGCAAAGTGGTAAGAAATAAAGTGAGACTTGTAGCTCAAGGCTACTCTCAACAAGAAGGTATAGACTTCACTGAAACCTTTGCACCAGTAGCTAGATTAGAAGCTATTTGCATCTTACTTTCATTTGCTGCTCATAGTAATATAAAGCTCTATCAAATGGATGTAAAAAGTGCATTCTTAAATGACATAATAAATGAGGAAATCTATGTGAAACAACCTCCTGGTTTTGAGTGTGATACTTTTCCAAAATATGTTTTCAAACTCAAAAAGACTTTGTATGGACTCAAACAAGCTCCAAGAGCTTGGTATGAAAAGCTAAGCTCCTTCTTTTTAGAAAATGGTTTTACTAGAGGAAAGGTAGACACCACTCTCTTTCGCAAAGACGTCAAATCATATTTTATTATTGCACAAATATACGTAGGCGATATTATATTTGGTGCTACTAATGACGCATTATGCAAGAATTTTTCTAAGATTATGACAGCAGAATTTGAGATAAGTATAATGGGAGAACTAAAATTCTTCCTAGGATTGCAAGTAAAGCAGATTGCAAATGGCATATTCATACATCAAACAAAGTATGTCAATGAACTTTTCAAAAATTACAAGATGGACGATGCCAAGGAAATGAGTACACCTATGCATCCATCATCAATACTTAGCCTAGACCGACACATTTAAAAAGGTTGACCAAACTACATACAGAGGCTATGATTGGGTCTCTCTTGTATCTCACAGCGTCCAGACCTGACATTATGTTCAGTGTATGCTTATGTGCCCGTTTTCAGTATGACTTTAGAGAAACTCATCTAACAGCAGTAAAAAGAATCTTTAGATACTTAAAAAGAACCACTAATCTTGGTTTGTGTTTTAAGTCAAACAAAGATTACAGGTTAGTTGGATTCTATGATGCTGACTATGCTAGAGACAGAATAGAACGCAAAAGCACCAGTGGAGGATGTCACCTCATTGGTGGGAATTTAGTCTCCTAGACGAGCAAAAGACAAGGGACTTATTGCCCTATCCACAGTGGAAGCAGAGTATATCTCAGCCGTGTCTTGTTGCTCACAAATTTTATGGATCAAACATCAGTTAGAAGACTACAGTATCTACGAGAGTAACATCCCTATCTTTTGTAATAATACTGCTGCTATATATTTGACTAAAAATCTTATTTTGCATTCTCAAGCAAAGCACATTGAAATAAAACATCATTTTCCAAGAGATTATGTTCAGAAGGAAGTTGTTGATATTCAGTTTATCAACACTGAAAATCAATTAGCCGACATATTTACAAAACCCCTTCCTGAAGATAAACTCATCCATATTCGAGATCTTCTCAGTATAGAATTTATAAATGAACAGTTTATTCAACATGCCTTGACCGTCCAAGGATGTGAGCGTCCAACGTTTTGTAGCGTCCTATGTTTTCATAGCGTCCAATATTTCATCATCCACTTGCATAGCTTTTCGCATTCCATAACAACTTACATTTATGTGTGCATAAAAATCTTTATCCGTACTTAATTATGTTTTCATTGATAATGATTTGAAATAAATGTTTTATTCCTGTCTGAGTCACTCATGCGCCGTATAACCAATCTTGAGAAATGTAAGCACCTAACCAGCATTTATTGCACATCATCTCTCTTTTTGAAAATTAAAGAACCGCCAAAAGCAAAACCTTTCGGTTTCTTCATATACACTCAAACACTCTACTAAACACTCACCTCCTCTCAAATCTATCTGAACTCTGTCTCTCTCTCTCTCAACCTCTCAAACCCTAACAATCCCTCAAGCTCTCAAATATGGCAACTGAAAAGGCTGGTGCTGTTGTAAAGGCCATGGCTCGTGTGGAGAGCCTAAACAAGGCTGTTGTCCTTATCAAAAGCCGTTTCGATATTCAAGCTCTGGAAGACATGGGTGTGAATGTAAAGGACAACTTGCTCATATGTGAAATTCTCAACTACTTCCACATGAACAAGGTTATATACCCAGAACTCATAAGATAGTTCTGGAATTTTACTGTTTTCTACAAGACGGACATCGTCGGAACTGTTCTGGGAGTCAAGGTCACACTGTACCTTGGCACTGTCACCCAAGCCGTTGGTTGTGAGCAGGCTGGGTCCTGCATCAACAATGGATGGGAAGACAGTTTTGGTGGACATGACACGGTTGACGCTGCACTGATGGGTCCAGAAGGCGAAGGGCCAGTAGAATATAGTAAGCTGATAAAAGAAAGGAAGATATTCCAGCAATTTCTAAATAAGGGAATTCTTCACAAGGCTGGATCGAAGGACAAGTGTTACCTTCCTGCACAGGTTCGCGCTGTTTCACATGATCACTAGGCCAACAGTTCAACTTGCCACACCTCATCCTGAGCAACATCTTCAAGACCATGAAAGGACGCGAAGAGCGAGACCAGATCACCTATGTCGCTATTCTTAATAGAATCTTCTGGCAACAGCAGGTATATCATGCATTCTTTGCTCTATCTCTTGGAGAGCAAAACTAGATTCAGATTCTGGGTGCTAGCCACAGATTTGCTCAACTGCCATTTAGATGCGACAATGTTGCACAGATGAAGGATGGGTTTGTGCTGAAGCCTTTGGAGACCACGTCCAAATCAGTGGACGTTAAAGAAGTTGCTGAGATGGCACCTCTGCAGACAATAGAGTCAATCGTCCAGTATGCTGAGCTGATGAACGACAAGGCACTATTTGTGAATCCAATTGCTGCCAAACCGTCCACCAAGAGGAGGTCATCCAAGACGCAAGCAACCAGAGTTACAAGGTCCAAGACCCAACGACCTTCAGCTCCGCCTGCTCCTCTTGCAGCTGCTCCTGTCGTTGCCTCTGCTCCAACACTAGCTCATGCTAAGAGACGTTTGATCATCGCTTCTGACGACGAGGACAACGAGCCCATTGGCGAGCTTGTCAAGAAATAGAAAACTACCATGGTTGCTATTCCTGCTCAACTACAACCTCTAGCCGTCCAACCATCTGCCTCATCCAAACAACCAACAGAAGCACTATCAGGGGAAGCACAGTCCAAGAAAAGTAAGCTTTCCACTCCTGATGTTGATGAACCTGCTAGTGAATTTGTTGAATCATTGGCTGTTGAACCATCTAAAACACTCACCTAAACACAACCTGAAACACAAGCCACACCTGAGCCAGACATGCTACTGCCTGGTGATGAAGGTTACACCTATACCATTCCCACCCTCGGCATCTCTAAGTCACATCTGTCCATCCAACCTCCTAAATCTCCTTCCTCCTCAACCATCATTCCCATACCTACATCTTCCACCCCCTCAGAAACCTTGGCGAAAATAAAACAGAAATGACCCCTACTTTTTGTTGAAGGGAACCAATAGAACCTCATGGACGACAATGCGATTATTTTGCGACCAGAGCTTCTTGAGCCAGACTTCAGCTTTGATTACTCTTCGATTGATGTGGACAAATACATGGAAGACTATGTTCATCAACCGTCTGAGGGTTATCTAGCACTCCCTCCTGGAGCTATCGAACACTTGTCGCTCAAGCAGTTTATCAGACAGAGGTGCCTTAGAATTATACGAGCTTGGCACCTCAATGCTCATCCTCTTGGAGTACTTCAACACAGAGTACCTCTAGTAGACGACACTGAGTAAGCTCTACAACCAAGACGACCAGGGGACGAGCAGACCGTCCATCTACAGCTTGTAGATTTGAAGTTTAGGCCTATAGATCCAGAAGAAGATGTATTCTTTCCATCTGCCTTTGAGCATATGTTTTGTAACACTCTCAAAGGTTCAGCGACTTTGAAGTATCAACTCTTCATCCCCCCATCACAACACTTCCGACCTTCCACATCCATCTGCATCCAACTAGATCACGTCTGCCCAAGGCTACCAATCATGGATGACAACTACAAAAAGAAGAAGATTATGACCAAGGCACCGTCCTTGCCTTTGCCGTCCAGAGCTGAAATTCAACCGCATCCAACCCTTTTCCTTGAATGGTTCATAGCTCAACGTCTTCATACAAACATGGACCAAGACGATGCTGAATGCTTTTGGCACCAATACATGTTCATATACGAACAAGAAGCGTCCAGTAGTGGAGTCACCCTAGATGACAAGGCCGACATTCCTATTGCAACGAACTATGAATTCATGCAGTGTCCAACTCATGTCTTTCACTTTTCAAACACTTCAGCTGCCTTTGTCCGTCCATCAAATGAACGTCCACTCCTTGGTACAGAAACTTCTATTCTGTACACTATGGTTGCTGCTCCCACTCACCCTAACAATTTCCAATCCCTTACCCTTGGACCACTCCCCGTCCTTACCAACTCGAAATACAAGACTTAAAACTTTTGGAAGCACCTCTTCCCCCCACTGAAGTTCTTCCACCCACTCCTTCCCAACTACCGTCACCTACACCTCCACCGCTGCCTACTCCTGGCTCCCAAGCCTCTGCAAGCCTTCCTATCTCTACTTCTGCCCCTTCACCCATCCCCTTTATTGACCTCGCCGTTCAACAGTATGTTGCCAACCAGCTTCTAAACATCTTCACTCTTCTTCACCAAATTCTCTAGAACCAACAAGCACTCCTACATCCTTCTCAACCTTCCCCACCTCCTCCTCCGTTGCCTCCATAGTGACAGTGATGACCCCTCCCTTCTCTTTCTGCCTGCTTTTTGCTAATGACAAAAGGGGGAGAACTATAGTGTTCTATTTTTGTTGTTTTTGTTCTTTTAAATTTACGCTTTGTATGTTTTTTACAGTACAATAAAATACATGGTTTGTTCTAACATATTTCAAGTGTTGCTCTACTTATGTTTAAACTTATAACTGTTAGATATAATATGCTTTGATACTTGGTATGTTATTCGATATGGATTTAAACTAATTTATCTTGTGTCTCAAAGTATACAAAACTTGGAATATCAAACTTATGAGGAGCATAGTAAGTCTTTCAAAAATTCTTTTATGAGTCTCTTTATGTTCAGGCAAAAACTTAAAAATTAATAAGGGTTGTCATCATCAAAGAGAGGGATATTGTTGGAACCAAAGATGTAGAAGCGTGTAAACCCTCAAAGTTTTGAAGATAACAAACTTATTAATGTTCAAAGTTTTTGCGTAAGGACTAACCTTGTAATAGCACATAAGTTACTCTTATATGGATCGTCCAATAAGACGTGCTAAAGAAGACCATCCAGTAGACGTGCTAAAGAAGACCGTCCAGTAAGACGTGCTAAAGAAGACCATCCATGTGAACAAGTTGAAGATGACCGTCCGAAGCTAAATCTTGTCGTCTTAGAACAAATTCAAATTTCAGATTCATTTCAACAAAAGCTTCCAACAACAAATCTTCAAACGGCTAAGTCTTATTTAAACATCCAATTTACTTATGTTCGTTTTCCTTAGAACTAACATACTACCATTCTAGTGATCTAACGTTTAAATTTTTTTTAAGCATTTAATGTAATCAAATTCACTTTAGTGCAAAAGCGCAGCAAAACAGATAAAGCAAGTCAACTTATCAAGCTACCATGCCAAATGAAGAATGTTCAAAAAAGTAGACTGCCAGCACAGTTTTGCACTTTTCATTTTAGTGCAAGTCTAAAAGCTGTCACGTCTGAGCTTTTTGAATGCATTATTTGCACGCCCCTCCTTGTATAATGAAGTCAAGTCTTCCACAACGGATCTTTTCCCTGAAGACTATATATATGCACCAAGGATGAAGCGAAACCATGGAGAACAGTGATACGTGCTAATTTGTAAAAATCTTAGCAAGCATTAAAAATCTTCTATACATTTTGCTAGAAGTGTCCATTGGACGATAGTGAAAAATCCTTGTAAAAATATTCTTAGTGTTTGAGCTTAATCTTTCAAATCCTCACTACGTGAGTTGATACCTTTGTATAAACACTTGTTGTGTTGTGAAAGCCTGGAGAGACTTAGTGAAAAAGAATACTTAGGTTAAGCAATCTAGGGTAATTGCCTTGTAAAGTCTGAAGAGGCCACGAACAATACTTGTAACCTAAGGTTAGTTAGTGGATACCTTTTGGGTGAAGGGACTGGACATAGCTCAAGTAGAGTGAACCAGTATAAAAATTCTCTATGTTATATTTCTCTCTATCCCTTAGCTTAAAAACGGTTTCAAACTTATTTATATTGTTTTAAAAAGTTTTAAACACATAATTCAACCCTCCTTCTTGTACGCTTTTTATATTTCAATCTATGCAAGTTTCAACCCTTTAGGTCGACAATAGGACTAATCTTTAGTTCGAAGTTTAGTATTAAAAATTAGTATCTAACAACATTAATAACACACCTTGGTGGGACCCTAAGGTTTTTCTACAATATTCGATCTTTTGGGTCGACAATGAGACTAGTCTTAAAAATATGCATCTAACAACATTAATAACACACAAAAGCTTAGCCTTAAAAATATGTATCTAACAACACATAATTCAAAATATTTTTAATATTTTTATAAGATACATTTATATAAATTAGAATGATATAAGACATTTATAAATATCTAATTATTTAAATACATACTAATATTCATTATTGTTTATATATACATGCACACATATATTCAAATACATATATACTAATATATATTTTTTGTAAAATCAATAAATAACTACATTAAAAAATCATAATAATATAAAAAAATTTAAATTGTAAACTTGATACTCGTACAAGCACAAGGTATTAAACTAGTATCTAACAATGAGAGAATAATTGTCTTCTTTTTATGTTCCTAGTTGGCCCACTCAAACTACCATGATGATGAAAACTAGATGGAAATTGTGTATTGGTCGATCAGATCTTGGGTGAAGCTTATTTACTCAAAATATAAATGTAGAGAGGGTCCCAATTGTGAGAGAATAGAATAATGTTTCAAACTTTTGGTGTGAAATTTGTCATAATTATGACTCTATAAAGGAGAAATTGATTTGGAGGATTGGTTACAATCACATTATTTTCATATACAAAAAGCATCATTCAAGAAAGAAGAGTCAAACAATCAAAGGAAGAGAAAAGAGAAATAAAGAGCATCTCCGAAGAATAAGAAAAGAAAGAATGGATAACTGTAATGAGAAGTGATAGGAAAAGAGAAGTGAAAGGTATTTGAATGGATAAAAAGAGAAAGAAAAGATAAAAGAATATTTAATTAAAGTTACTAAAAAAAAGGAAAAAAGATATATTTAGCAACAAGGGTACGTTTTATAATTATCTACTTTTTATATTCTTGGCTAGCCTACTCAAATTATAGGCTTAATTAAATTGATTGATGAGAATTGGGGGTTGCTATTCCCATCTTTTTTTTGCTATTTTCACCTTACCTTTACAAAACAGTGTAAAATATTTATTTTGCCCCCACTCTTTTTTATTTTTTCTCTCTCTTATTCACACCCTTATTTTATTAATGGAAACCTATTTTCAGTGTATCTATTATATATACAATTGAAAATAATCTCAAAAAGACAACTAACCATGTGTCAATTTCTGGAGTAATTCTACATAGAATTTCATCCATATGGCAATACCAGAGCATTTCTCTCATTTTTTTGCTTACGTGTCAACTTCATGTTTATTTGCATACAAAATGATTTATGGATAATTATGACACAAATTGTAATCAATTTTTTTAAGGAAACACTATAAAATCAAGATGAAAATTAATATAGATCCTAACTGCCCATTTTTTAAAATCAATAATCGACATTATAATAATAAATATTACATAAATTTTGGGGACATGTTGCCCATTATATAAATATTATATAAATCAACATTAATATATAACAATATTTTAAGAAATAATAAATAAATATTGTATACAAGATAAGATTTTGTTGCATTTTTTAGACTTTTATTGTAAAGATAATTGAAACGATGATTTTTGCCTTAATTTCTCCTTTTATAAAGTTTTAATTTAAAATAATAATAATAATAATAATAATTATTATTATTATTATTATTATTATTATATAATCTATTATCTATTATATATTATATATACAATTGAAAATAATCTCAAAAAGACAACTAACCATGTGTCAATTTCTAGAATAATTCTACACAGAATTTCATCCCTATGACAACACTAGAGCGTTTTTCTCATTTTTTGCTTATGTGTCAACCTCATGTTTATTTGCATACAAAATAATTTATGGATAATTATGACACAAATTATAAATCAATTTTTTTAAGAAAACATTATAAAATCAAGATGAAAATTAATATAGATCGTAACTGCCCATTTTTTAAAATCAATATAAATCAACATTATAGCAATAAATATTACATAAATCTTGGGGACATGTTGCCCATTATATAAATATTATATAAATCAACATTAATATATAGCAATATTTTAAGGAATAATAAATAAATATTGTATACAAGATAAGATTTTGTTGCGTTTTTTAGACTTTTATTGTAAAGATAATTGAAACGGTGATTTTGACCTTAATTTCTCTTTTTATGACGTTTTAATTTAAAATAATAATTATTATTATTATATAATTATAAAGGAAAGTTGGTAAGCATTGTTTATTAACCATTTTAAGTCGTTTTTTCCTTGAAAGTTGGAAGTTTTTTTTTTTTTCTTCTACCTTTCTTCCATTGAAACCAACTTATTTCTTTACACTACTTTGTTTTTCTTTCTTCCACTAAAAATTGGTACAAATTTACTATTTTTTTTTCTTGCAGACATGATTTGAATATCAAGAGCATGCTCTTTGAGAAGGAAGGTCAACATTTGTTGTACATTTTATTCATATTTATGTTCTATATTTATATGATTCTTAATTTCTAGTTTTCTCCACTTCATGTTTATTTGCATGCAAAATAATTTATGGATAATTATGACACAAATTATAAATCAATTTTTTTTAAGAAAACATTATAAAATCAAGATGAAAATTAATATAGATCATAACTGCCCATTTTTTAAAATCAATATAAATCGACATTATACCAATAAATATTACATAAATCTTGGGGACATATTACCAATTATATAAATACTATATAAATCAACATTAATATATATCAATATTTTAAGGAATAATAAATAAATATTGTATACAAGATAAGATTTTGTTGCGTTTTTTAGACTTTTATTATAAAGATAATTGAAACAATGATTTTGACCTTAATTTCTCTTTTTATTATGTTTTAATTTAAAATAATAATAATTATTATTATATAATTATAAAAGGAAAGTTGGTAAGCATTGTTTATTAACCATTTTAAGTTGTTTTTTCCTTGAAAGTTGGTAGTTTTTTTTTTTGTTTTTTTCTTTTACCTTGCTTCCATTGAAACCAACTTATTTCTTTACACTACTTTGTTTTTCTTTCTTCCACTAAAAATTGGTACAAATTTACTATTTTTTTTTCTTGTAGTCATGATTTGAATATCAAGAGCATGCTCTTTGAGAAGGAAGGTCAACATTTGTCGTACATTTTATTCATATTTATGTTCTAGATTTATATGATTCTTAATTTCTAATTTTCTCCAATTTTGTAGACACTATTTCTCCTAATAATAAATTAAGGAAGGATAGTATTTGATTATAAGAGAATGACAACTTCATGATGAGTAAAACGATGAGTCTACTTTTCTAATTTTCTACTAATTCACTTTCCTTTATGTACATATATCATACGTTATTGTATTATAGCTTATGAAATTATTTTTTATCACCTATTATGGAAAATTTCAGGTAAGTCACCGTTGAATAGATATTGCTTATGAATCCTTTTTGAACAAAACAATCATTGTTGAGGAAGTTATAACTCAAAATATCACGAAGCAACGGGGTGAAGTTAGAGTCCCAATTAAGAGCTTCATGAATGGAAGCGAATAGAAGAATTTTATGGATGCATCTATAATAAAAAAAAATTCTATTAATTCCTCTTCAATATGTATTGATATCTAATCATGTAAATGTGTATTCTTAAATTTATATTGTTTCATTCATTTACTTAATTTTGATTTCAATATTTTTTAATTTATAAAAAATTAGTCCTTTTTTATAATAAGTATTAAAATAAATATATTTAAAAATTTAAATATTAATAAAAGATATATCTACCTTGCAAATTTTTAATATTAAATATTAATTAAAAAAATAATCAAACTATTTTTCCGTGCATTGCATGAGTCTGCATACTAATATTGAATACATAACATTATGTATCAAAACTTCGATACACAATGAAAACACATTTCCATTGAGTTAACTTTTTTGAAAAATTAATTAAAATATTAATTATGATATAATTTATCTCTTTTAATATTAATCGAATCAATTATGATATAAATTACCTTTTTTAATTGAAATCAAATTAATTACAATACAATTTACCATTTTTAATAGTAATCGAAATAATTCGGATGCAAATTTCCTTTTTTAATAGTAATCAAATTAATTATGATACAATTTTAAAAAATATACAATATAAGTTATCATTTTTAATAAGAATTGAATTAATTATGATATAATTTACCGTTTTAATAGTAATCAAATAAATTATTATGCAAATTACTATTTTAATAATATCATAAATTGTATCATAATTAATTTAATTATTATTAAAAAGGGTAATTTACATCATAATTAATCCAATTCTTATTAAAAATGGTACCTTGAATATTATTTAAAATTGTATCATAATTAATTTGATTGTTATTAAACAGAAAAATTTGCATCATAATTATTTCGATTACTCTTAAAAATGGTAACTTGACGAAATTAATTAATATTTCAATTTTTAAAAAAAATTAACACAATGGAAACATGTTTCTATTGTGTACAAATTAGATAACGGAAATACGTTTTATTGTGTATCGAAATTCAATACACAACGGAAACATGTTTCCACTGTCTATACGAAAACGCGTTTTTGTTGTGTTTGAAGGACACACTCCCTAACACAATCAAAACGTGTTTCCGTCACGTTTTCATCAAGGAATATTTTTGGAAAAAAAAAATTAACAAACAAATCTTGGAGTGAAAAGAGCAAAAATTGGTGTGAAAATAGCAGGCCTACGAGAATTCAAGTTATGTTAAGTTGGGGTTAACATCGCTGTTTTGAGTCATGCCACGCTGATCCATCCAAGGACCAATTGGGAATTTGGGATGGCTGCCTTGCTCCCGGTCTGCAACTCCATTCCTTGCAGCCTAATTTGAAAACTGATCACTGCAATTAAATGAGGAGTAACATCATCACCATCTGCAGCCTTGTTTGAAAATTCAGCACTGCAATTAAATTCATGTTAGCCAAGTTGTCCCTGTGACATTAAATAGATTTTCAATCCAAAAGGGTCTATAAATACTAAAAACTTAAATCAAGGAAGTGGGGAGATAGGAAAAAAGCAGAAGCGGATCTTTTGGCTATAGAGGACAAGGCACAACTCAGTTTGTAAGACTTTATCATCCTTTCTTATTCAATGCTCAATGTCGTGCATTATGTTTCCAAACACAAATTATGTTTAAAAATAAACAGTTTTAAATGCTTTGGATTGATGAGAATCGTGGTTAATCTTGTTACCAAAAAAATAAAATAGACTATCAAAGATAAAAAAATAAAAGGCATGCTTGATCCATGTTCATTTGAATACCATATTGCTGCTATCATTGGACTCATCTCTTTTATATTGGAATCTCTGCATCAGGGGGTTATTGACTGAACGACCCACGTGAACACGTTTTTATTTTATTTTATTCAGTTACATATATATATATATATATATTTTATTTTTTATTTTTCCCTTTCTGCTTACCCTTCATCACTTGGGTTCAGATTGGCCCTTTAGTTCTTTTGCATGACCGAACCAACCAGGGACTAGACCCAATCATATGTGCTTATACCTTTTTTTACGCTAGGCTAAATTGTATATTTGGTCTTCCTATTTTTTTTAATTTGTGATTTTGATCCTCCTATTTTTTTTAAGAGACAAAAAATCCACAATTTTAGTCTTTGTCAAATCTTTTGTGTTAATCACTAATAATTTAACGTTGATTATGACATATCAATACTTAAATGACTTGTTAAAGTCAGAGTCAACATTAACACATTAGAGTCAACGTTAAACCACTAATGATCAATGTAAGAAATCATCCAAAATTGCGAATTTTTAAAAATAGGAAGATTAAATATTTCTAAAAAAAGATAGAAAGACCAAAATTACATATTTTTAAAAATCAAAGTATTGAATGTCTCTAAAAAAAAGTAAAGGGACCAAAATTGTGGATTGAAAAAAATAAAGAAACCAAAAATATAATTTAACTTTTACACTATTACATTACTCCCTCCTTTATGTAAATTTCTCTAAATACCCTTTCTATTTTATTTCTCTTTATTAATAATTTCTCCATGAAATGTGTACACAGACAACAATTTATATAATAATTTATACAATATTTTTTGTGTTTATTTTTCACTATCATTATAAGATGATAAATTATGTACAGAAAAGAGATAGACACAAAAAAATATTATTAATTATTATACAAATAACATTTATCTCTCCTCATCTAGTAGAGGAACCCTCTCCCGTTTAAGTTCCGGAATCGTTCTTCTCCTGTCACTCTCCGTCCCAAGTAACTGCAGCTTTCTTAATAGCTTCAACTTTTTCAACAACTAGGGGTTCATATTCCTTACGCAATGCTTCTAACTCCCCTTTCACATATTTTAACACTGTAACAACAACTCTATACCTAGCTTTAGCAACCTCAAGGTGTGCCTTGGCTGCAACACTAGAGTCATCTGCAATACCTTGCAACATCTCTTCCACTCTGAGCTTTGCATGTTCTGAGTCCTATCTTGCCAGGCGCTCTTCTGTTTGTTCCCTCTCTACATAAAGAATGTTTGCTGATTTCAAAGCTATGCCATCTGATTTTAGTGACAGCATTGCGTTTTTTTTTTTTTTTTTCAAGCGCCTAGTTCTTTTAAACGGTGATTAATTCTTGTCTTTTTTAAAGAGTTTATGAGATTTCATAAGATGGGTAAGTAATATACTGCGATTTGGATCACACTCAATCTGCATCACATGCACCATTTTTTCTTTTTTAATTATCTTGACTAGTGTGCGTTAATGTGAAAATTACTCTGAAAGCAAAGTTTTTATTGATGTGCAAGTTTTGCCGTTTTGGTCTTTGTAACAACTATTTGTGCATCTTTGCAGGTTGTATTTATAAAGCAAAGTTTTTATTAATGTGCAGTTTTTGTCTCGGAAGATACCTTTCGGAACGTTTCGGAAAAGCAACCATACTTATCTCACACATAATTGGTTTGAAGTATTTTACGTGTATGATGAAATTGAAATAGAAGTATAATGAAACGAGATTAAGATAAAAGTTTAATATCTTTGAAGAGAAAATAAAAAAGAGAAAAAAAATAAATGAAAAGGATTTAGAGAACAATATAGATGAGTATAGAAAATAAAATTTATATTTTTCTTTGTATAAAAGGGTATTTTTGATATAAAGGGTATTTTTTATAACAAAAATTTTTATAAAAAAGGAAATAATGGAATGAATTTAACAAATGAGATGAGTGTACATAGCAAAAGCCCTTTCTTTATTGGTGCTAGACGTTGTCACTAATGTATTTTTTCAGGCCCATTTTATTTGTAACTCTTTTCTCTTTACACCTCTGTTTTTTTTTCTTCTAAAAATTAATTTCTGGTATATATTTTTTCATTCTGAAAACTAATTTTTAAAATGTAAAGAAAAACAGGAAAATACAAAGAGGAAAAAAAAAAAAAAAAGGAGTTGCAAATAGAATTCCCCGTTTTTCCCTCATGCTCCTGGACACGCCCAGTATGCTGGTAATTGGAAACCATAACTGATTACCCAAATAAATTGTTCTATCGGGCTATCAGCAACTTGTTCCCTTTATAAAATTTAATTTTTTTAATAATGAAAAACCCAATAAATTCTAGTTCACAAAAATCTGTTAATACAGAAAGAAATTTTCATTAACCAATCTCT
Organism: Spatholobus suberectus; assembly: GCA_004329165.1. Taxonomy (NCBI): domain Eukaryota; kingdom Viridiplantae; phylum Streptophyta; class Magnoliopsida; order Fabales; family Fabaceae; genus Spatholobus; species Spatholobus suberectus. The sequence continues at coordinate 16,007,881 of CM014731.1, read as the reverse complement.
CTTTCTTATTTTTTATCCTATCATTTTTATTTGCTAAAGATTGGTATTAATTAATATTGTATTCATTGTGGCTATTCTTGTTGATTTGTTATAATTATCTTTCATCTTAATTATTTATTGTAAATATAGAGTTACGTTATAGATGATAAATTGTTAGCGTCTAAATTAAAGTTAAATTAATTTAAATTTAGTAGAATAGATAGAAAAACTTATTAAGATTTTAAATCCTTAATTAGGACCGATTAATTATATCAAGACACTCTAACTTCATTATAGTCTTGATTACAATAAAATTATTAATGCTATTGAAATGTTATGGCTCCACTACTTAGTAGTTTTGGAAGAAGAACAAGAGTTATTAATTCTATTGAGACACTCTAGTTCCATTTGTCTAGTAGTCCTTACAAGATAAAATTATTATTCTATAGAAATACTTTGACTTCACTATCAAGTAATCTCATGCATTCATCTATTCAATAAAAATCAAATTAATTTCATACAAATTACATCTTTTTTTTTAATTATTCAACACACATATCATTTTATAAAGAACTATGTGATCCTGAATTTTTGTACATCGAAAGAAAGATACGTAAGAGCAAAGTTCATTCTTGTTAAGGTCAAAATAATTTCAAAAGTTCTCTTTAAATAAAAGTAAATCTTTTTATAGATATTTTTTTAATTTCAATAATAATAATAATAATAATCTTCATTTTCATAATTATGTTACGTATAAAATGGGTTAGATAAATATTTAAAATTTATTAATATTTTACAAAATTAACTAAAGGTAACTATATTTAAAGGATGAACTAGAGGTGCAGTGATGTTCAATTTCCACCTTTCCTTGTGCATAATTAGACTTCCGAAACTAAGATCTTTTCAATAACTAGTTCTATAAAAAATAAAGATTTTCCCAATTTTTTTTCTTTGGGTGTTGGCGCCCCCAAAATAACAAAACTACACCCTAACTCTCCGTGGGGTACCAAGCCCCATGAAGTCCTTTCTTTTCAATGACCAGTACTCCATTTTCTTCACGAAGATTGTGGTTGACACAAACTTCAATTCCAACTCCCTATTACGATAGGAATTCCAAGTCTGAATCATGCTGCAATAATGGTGACATTGGTCCCGCCCATCTACCAAGAGTTGAAAGGCAACTTTAGAATCACATTCAATAATTAGTCTTCTAATACCAACCTGTTTCCATGGACGAGATGATACCCCACAACCCATAATAATTGGTGTCGAATCCATTGATATTTTTATCAAATTTTATTTTGTCTCTCGCTGCAATGCCCTTTGGGCAAGTTGTAACAATAACATAAAAAATAATAAATAATTTTATGTGAAGAAAAAATAATATATAGTAAAAAGTTTAATTTTTTAATTAAATTAAAATTTTTTAATTAGAATAATTTTTGTTATATAATTTGTTTATTTATTTTCACTTACACTTCCACTTATTCAAATGAGCAACGAAATTTTTTTTTATTTTTTTTTCTTTCTATTTTTATCCATCTAAACAATACATCTTTCCTACTTTATTTCTCCTTTAGTTTTATCCTTTCTATTTCTTACAGAAGGTGAGATTGTCTCCAGCTAATGTTGAAGTACGATATATCAACAGTCGGTGCGTGATAATTGATAAACATTGATCATGGATTCATTTGGTGCATCAATGCACATGAATGCTGGCAAGGGAGAAAGGAGTTATGCAAACAACTCCTCGATACAAGTACTATCTATTGTCTTTATATTAATTTGTTTCCTTTTCTTCTTCTATATTGGTCTAACTTTGATTTTATTGCAGAAAAAATTAATGCTTAAAGCCAAACCCATGCTTGAAGAAACTATAACGACACTGTATCGTGATTATTCTCCAAACTGCATGAAAGTGGCAGATTTAGGCTGCTCTGTTGGTCCAAATACACTTCTTGTGACATCAAATATTATTGACATTGTTGATATCGTATGCACCCGCTTGAATCGCGAACCACCCACATTCCAATTTTATCTCAATGATTTATTTGGAAATGATTTCAATACCATCTTCAAGTCACTTCCTGATTTCTATACAAGACTGGTAGAAGATAAAGGACATAAGTTTGGTTCGTGCTTTATTAATGCCACCCCAGGATCCTTTCACGGGAGGCTCTTTCCCAGTAATTCCATAAACCTTTTTCATTCATCCAACAGTCTACACTGGCTTTCTCAGGTCAAATAAACTAACTCTTTCTTGTTTTCCTCTAAGTTGATTGAGATTTTGAGATGTTATGGTCGACCAAAACTAGTATTTTGTTTGGTTTGTTTTCTATTTCTATTTCTATCTTTCAATATTAAATTCATGTCTAATGGTTTTCACTTTATTTATTTTCTTTTTGGATTAAGAAATGGTGATGGAACAAATTAAAGTAAAAAATATAACGATATTTTTATAATTACTATTAAAAATATACATGTTAAAAATAAATATATAATACGTAAACAAATCAAACACACTCTAAATGCTTGAGTTTATTTATCTCATATTTTGGTTGTAGGATCCATTATTGGGGTTGACTAGGGAGGCAGAATCACTTAACAAGGGCAACTGTCACATAGTTAGCACAAGCCCTCCTGCAGTATACAAAGCTTACCTTAAACAGTTTCAAGAAGACTTTAAATTGTTTCTGAAATCACGTTCGGAGGAACTTGTGCCCGGTGGAGCAATGGTTTTGGTGTTTCTAGGCAAAAATGAAACTCCTAGAAGAACTGGTTGGGAATTAATTAGTCTAATACTCAATGACATGTTCTTGGAGGTAAATAACAATTGTTTTATTAAGTACTAATAGGTGTCTCTTGAAATTAATTAAGTCTTTAAAATATTACACATTATAATTAAGAATATATACACCACAGGGTTTGATTGAAGAAGAAAAATTGGACTCCTTTAACATACCAGTGTATGAGCCTACAATTGCAGAAATTAGGCATGTGATTCAGGAAGAAGGGTCATTCTTTGTTCAACGACTAGAGATTTTAATCTCGCCTTGGGATGAAGGCATAAATGAATGTGGTGATTATTATTTTCTTGATGGAAATATAAGAAGAGCTGAATACATGGCCAAGCACGCGAGAGCAATAATAGAGCCTCTCTTGTCCGCAAAGTTTGGTGCAGACATTATAAATGAACTATTCATCAGGTATCAAAAGAAACTTGTGCAACTAATGGAGGTGGAGAAATTAGAGAGTGCCACTTTGATGATATCCATGACAAAAAATGCTTGAAGAGGTGTTGCTCAATAGAAGATCTTAAAAATTAGTTTTTCTTCCTTTGTGTATTTGTTTTGATTTGGTGAAATAAAGGTCTCAGACTCTACTTTAGTTCAAGCTTAAGATCTATATACATACCCGTATGTCACAAATCTTAAACATGACTTATAATACATATTTTTCTTCTTGAAAAAATATAAGTGAAATTAACATAATATAAGTGCATAACATAATAAAAGTTAAGCAACTATGAGTGGGCTAGTAAACAACTATATTTTTTATGACTGATCACTACTGACGATGTTTCATAGAAATTAATTAATGATGCAAATATTGAGTGCTCAAATTAAATAACAATTCACAAATAAATATCTCATAATATATATATATATATGTGTGTGTGTGTGTGTGTGTGTGTGTGTGTGTGTTATAAAAATCTATATACAACTATAAATTACAATTTAGAAGCAGAGGAGATAGAGAATAGAGAGAAAAAAATTAAGAAAATGAAGATTCCTTGTATTATTTTTAGAAATGAGTACAATACAAATTGTAACTAAACGGTTACAAATGGTTTAATAGCATTAAGGTAAAATATAAATAGTCATAATATATAATGAATATGGATAGCCACCATTAAATATACATAACAAATCTGTCTCCTCTGCTTCTAAATTGTAATTTACAATTGTATATAGATGTTTATAACACATTATCAGGACAAATATCTTTTCTCCATTAATCATATTCATTATTGGCATTACAACCTACAAGAAAAAAGTCATATCTTTGAATTCATATTTTAAGGTCAACTTCTCTCTCTAATCATACTCCTTATATTATTTGTTTGGTAGAATATTTGTATTATTGTATTATTAACGTAAATGTGAAACTCATTTAGATGTAATGAGTCTTGAAGACTCTATAAAAATAAATAAATTTTAAAAATATTTTTACAATGGGTCTTGAAAACACTATCAAAGAATGAAATTTTAAGAATATTTTTTTCTCACTGGAAGTGAGAAAACAATGCAAAAGTGAAAAAAAAAATCTCACCACAAGTTGAAAAATAATGCCAAAAAAATGAAATGAAAAGAAGAATTTTTCTCACTAGAAGTGAAAAAGTATTGTGAAAAGAAAAAAAAATAGACAAAAAGCATGAAAACATATTATGTTTGATCTTTCCTTCAATATTGTTAAGAGCACCAGGTATTTGCTTAATTATTATGTTAATTTTTATGTCAAGTTAATATTTGAAATCATTTTACATTGTTTTAATAATATATTGGAATATAAAATCATATTTTTCTTATGATGTGTTTGATTAATTTTCTTTAAACAATAAAACGAAATTCTATTGGGAGAAATAAGAGTTGTGTTAATAATGTGTAAATTTGTAACTTAATATATTTTACTAATTTTTATAAGGATTCTATGGGTAATATTATATATCATCCATATGTGTTTCTAATATGAGAGTTTTCTCTTTATTCTCATTTATTTGAAAAGTTTCTTCATTATTAATGATTACATTAATGGATTACAATGAACATATATTAAGCAATAAAATTATATATATTAAACACTTGTGGTTGGTTTTATATTTTTGTCTATTCATAGTTATATTGTTGAATGAGATTTGTTTGTATATGTTACATTTCATCTATTATCAATAATGACTCTATCAATTGCAAAAATTAATGCATTGTGCAAGTTAAAATTATTTTATTGAAATAGGTTTAATTGTAAGTACAAACTAGTACATTATACATTATTTAGTACATTTATTTATATTATTTTATTATATTTGATAATAATACATTATATTTTTATGTGTTTGCATTATAAATCAAAATTAATAAATATTTAATATCATGTTGGTTAATTACGTGTGAAGAATAATTAAAAATTCATGTGAACATCTATTGAAGAGCTAGAAGATTCTTCAATTTAATAAATTCTTATGTATTATTTGTTTTCAAGAGAAGTTGATAATTTCATCATCACCAACAAAATTGATAATGAATCTCTCACATTTTTAAAATGTGTACAGGGTAATATTTGTGGATCAATACACCCATCACGTGAACCATTTAGATATTTTATGATTTTAATTGATGCATCAATTAAATACTCACATGTTTGTTTGTTGTCAACTCACAATCAGGCGTTTGCGAAATTATTTACTTAACTAATCTGGCCTGCAACTTTTTTTTTTCGAATTATCCAATTAAGAAAATATGTTTTGATAATGTTGGTGACTTTATATATAACGCTTTTAAATATGCCTATTGGAATCGATATTGAACATTCTGTAGCATATGTTCATATACACAAAATGGACTTGCAAAATCATTTATCAAGCGTTTAAAATTGATTGCAAGACCATTACTCAAGAGATAAAAAAATTCCAATTTATATTTGGGGAGATGCAATCTTATATATTATGGTATTAATTTGCATCAAGCCAACAAGTTATTACAAGTCTTCCCTTTTGCAATTGAATTTTGGTAAGCAACCTAATATTTCCCGTTTAAGTTTATAGATGTGTTGTATGTTTTTCAATTGCTACACCACAACGTACTAAGATGAGTCCTCAAATAAGGGTTGGGAGTATATGTTGGGTACGAATCTGTAATAGAATATGTTGAATCAACAACAAGATATTTTATCTATGACTCGGTTTTTCAATTATCATTTTGAATCAATTTTCCCAACATTAGGGGAGAGAATAAATAGTTGGAAAAGAAGATTAGTTAGAATGAATTATCATCTTGATCCTCAAACAAAATAATGTGAACCAGAAGTTCAAAAGATAATTCATTTATAAAGTTTAGCCAAAAAGAGTGGCTAAATCATGTACCAACTACTAATGCTCTAATAAAAATTAATGTTCTTATTGGACAATCTAATATTGCAAAATGAGTCTCAAACACGCATTAAGCGTGGTAGACCTGTTGGTTCAAAGATAAAAATCCTCAAATAAGAAAAAGAGCTAAAAAGCAAGATGGTCAAATTGAAGATATAGAAACTTCAAGAGATTCTTTTGACATAATTAATATTTTAGTTCCAAAAGAACTTAGGTATCTGAAAATAGTGAAAACAAAGAGATCTCAAATTATGTTGTGAGTAGATACGATGGAACCAAAATAAAGTCAACGCTAACAATGTATTTGCATATAATGTAGCGCTAAATGTAGAAAAAAAGTGATAATGAGGATCAAGAACCAAAGTCTATTAAGGATTGTAGACGAAGAAATAATTGGTTAAAATAGAAAAACTCAATAAAGGTAGAATTAAACTCACTTGCCAAGTGAAGGTTTTTGAACATGTAGTCCTTCCTGAAGAAATAAAACTAGTTAGGTTTTTGGACCTGTAGTCCATACACCTAAAGATGTAAAACTGATTAGGTTTTTGGAGTTGTAGTTTATACATCTAAGGATGTAAAACTAATTGGATACAAATGAGTTTTTGTGGTGAAATTATGAGATATAAAGCATGAGTTTTTGCTCTAAGATTTTCACAAAAACCTAACGTTGATTTTAAAGAGACATATTCACTTACAGTGGATGTAAATATTTTTCAATACTTAATCAGTCTGGATGCACATGAAGGGATCAATTTACATCTTATGGATATTGTTATAGCCTATATTTATATGATTGTCTTAATAATGACATTTATATAAAACTCTTTGAAGGATTTAATTTTCCCAGTAGTGCAGGTTCTTGAGAAGATTACTCAATGAAAATGAATAAGTCTCTTTATGGAGTAAAACAATATGAACATATGTGGTATGATCATCTCAATGAGTATTTGATAAAAGAATGTTATAAAAAGGATCCCATTTGTTCATGTATTTTTATGAAAAGATTTGGAAATGAATTTGTCATAATTGATATTTATGTAGATGACATAATTATTATCGGAACTCTTGAAGAGCTTCCAAAAGCTATAGATTACTTAAAAGAAAAATTTGAGATGAATGACTTATGAAAGATAAAGTTTTGCTTATGATTGTAAATTGAATATTTAAAGAATGAAATTCTTATGTGTTGAGAAGCTTATATAGCAAGAGTGCTTAAAAGATTCTATATAGACAAATCACATATGTTGTGCACTCTAATGGTTGTAAGGTCTCTAGATGTGAACAAAGATGCTTTTAGACCATGAGAAAATGATGGAGAATTACTTAGTCCTAAAGTACCATATACTAATGCTATCATAGCACTAATGTATCTTGCTAATTATACATGTCATAATATATCATTTGTTGTGAATTTACTAGTACAATATAACTCTTCACCTACATGAAGATATTGGAATAAAGTCAAGCATATATTTTGTTATCTTAGAAGTTATTTGTTAGATCCTCATAACGATATATCATAAATAAGATATTTGTTTGCATGCAGTGGTACAACAATTTCTTGGAGATTTGTGAAACAAACCAAAGTAAACAAGTAAAATTTTGAGTAATGGGTACAAAAGATTGGCCTTCACCGTCTTAAAGATGATTATTTCCACGAGGGGGAGAAATAAATACATTCTACATTTTTTTTTCCTTTGCCATGGTTTTGTCCCAATGGGTTTTCTTGGCAAGGTTTTTAATGAGATAGTATGTGACAACGTATTAAAGAATGATGTATTTTTTTTTCTTCACTAGGTTTTTGTCCCACAAGATATTTCCTAGTATGGTTTTCCATTCTCAAATAATGGAATCTTAGGGGGAGTCTTATGTATATTTAATAGTGGCTGTCCATATTTATTATATATTATGACTATTTATATTTTTCCTTAATACTATTAAACCATTTGTAATCGTTTAGTTACAATTTGTATCTAAAAATAGGTTATCTCATTTTTGAAAATAATACAAGGAATCTCCATTCTCTCAATTTTTTTTTCTATTCTCTATCTCCTTTGCTTCTAAATTGTAATTTATAGTTGTATATAGATTTTTATAACAATATATATATATATATATATATAGGAATGGATTAAATTACACCGGTGTAACTTACACCAACTATTACACCATCAATAACTTGATATAGAATGTGATTTTCATCGATCCAATCGTTGAATTATAATTACATATTACTAAGATTTTTTGTGTCAAAATTGAACAACAATAAGAAGTCAATCAAACGATTCATATTTTAGAATATTTTTAAAATATATATTACCTCCATTTTGATCGATATGAATAAGGTATTAAATAATTTTGAATTAATATGATCTATGTTGAAGGAACTCTCAATTCAATAGTTATTTTTGAGATAAAATTATCTAATTAAAAGTTATTGAATAGTGTAATAATTTATATAAGTTACACAAGTGTAATTTATATATATATATATATATATATATATATATATATATATATATATATATATATATATATATATAATATTACACTAGTGTAACTTTAAAAGTGTTACCTCATTCTCAATCCTTGATCTTACTATAATCTAATGGTTTAGATAAAAATAAATGAATGGGTCAAGTGACTTGATATTACCTGAAATACGATGTTAACCCAATATTGTGAACCATAGCAATTTTTGTTTTTGCTTTTATTTTCAATTGATTTGCTGCTCTTTAACATTGGTCAACCACTACACTTGAATTTCTATATTGAGCATCGTGTGTACTACTCGTTGTTTTTATTGTGTAGTACTTCTCTTCTTTATAGATTTCAAAAGAGTCACGCCAAATGATTTTAAACTTAAAGACTTCGACTATGTTTGAATTAAAGTTACAAAAGCAATGCATATATATTTTCAAATTTTAAGGCACAAAATGAAAAGGAAAAATTTTTTATTTTGAAAGTAAAATTACTTTTGAGTATTTCTAATTGCAATCCAAACATGCACTAGCCCTCACCCTTCCCATTACTTTTAAACTCTACGATTTCACAAGCCCCCCATGCTTTCTAATGTTGTGATGCTCAATTGATGAATTCTTTCAGGAGCGATGTTTAGTATACAGAATCTTTTTTTAAATCTGGAAGTCATGTAATCATGTTTCTTAGGAATTATATTTTATGAAAATCATGTTTTCCAATAATGTCATAAATATGTTTGGTATGTCTAAAATATTCCTGGGAATGAGAGACATAAATATAAAAAAAAAAAAAATTCCCTTCATGGGAATCTTGGATTCTCACCTCCTCCTATGGGAAAGTTTTAAGTGGAAAATTTAATTAAAAAATGATTCTTGAGAATAATTTTTAAAATTCTCATGTTGTTATGAATATTTAATAATGACTGTCTATATTCATTGTAAATTATGACTATTTATATTTTGTCTTAATATTATTAAACCATTTGTAACCATTCAGTTATAGTTTATACCTATAAATAGGCTACTCTATTACTGAAAATATTACAGTAAAACTCCCTATACTTTCCATTTTCTTATTCTCTTTATTCTATGTCTTCTCTACTTCTAAAATTCTTATAGTTTCATGTAATTTCATAACACGTTATCAGCACGATCGTCTTTCTCTTATTGATCATATTCATTATTGGCATTGCAACCTGCAAGAAAAAGCCTTGTAAAGAAATTTATTGGAGAAAGTCATATTTTTTAATTCATATGTTAAGGTAAGCTTCTCTTTCTTTAATCATATTCTTCATATTGTGTTTGGTAGAATATTTGTATCATTGTTTTGTTTACGAAAATATGAAATTCATTTAGATTGATGCAATGGGTCTTGAAAACTATCAAAGAAAAAAAATTATGAATAATTTTGCAATGAATGTTGAAGATACTATCAAGGAAGGAAATTTTAAGAATATCTTTTTCTCACCAAAAGTGAGAAAATAATGTAAAAAGTGAAAAGGAAAGAAAAAACTTTCTCACTAAAATTTAAAAAATAATGCGAAAAGTGAAAAAAAGAAAGTTTTTTTTTTTCACCAAAAGTGAAAAAATAGTGTGAAAAGTAAAAGAAAAATATGAGCAAAGTCGCAAAAAAAAAGATGAAAATATATTATGTTTGATCTTTTGGTATTGTTTGAAGCACCATGTGTTTGCTCAATTATTATATTTATTATTATTATTACTATTATTATTATATTATTATTATGTTATGATTTGTTCTCACTTATTTGAAAAGTTTCTCCATTAATAATTACTTGAATAGATCACAGTAGACAAATATATATTAAATTTGAACATGTAATTGATTTTATATTTTTGTCTAGATTATATTGCTAAATAATATTTATGTGATTAGAAATATGAATTTGCACATGATGACTTTTGACCTTTAATTGTTATATAAAAATTTTATAATGATTATTATACATGTTATTATTCAATTATTATTAGTGTTACATTTATTGTGTTGTGAGTTTTACTTGTTGAATATTATATTGAGCTACTCAACCATATATATTATAGTACCACACTTTCAAACGTAAATTTCATTAAAGTTATGCTATTACCGATGTTGCAATAGCATTATTTATTTGAAAAAAAAATGAAATTGATCTTAAAATGTACGATGTTGTGGAAGTAGAAGTGTGTTTTTTATATTTAAAAGAATCCTTATATATACTCGATAATAATTTACAAACTGCTTAAGAAATAATTTGATAACACTACTTATAAGAAATAATGTAGTAGGATATTTCCATAAAATAGTAATATGCTTTCAATTTTGTGTGTGTGTGTGTGTGTTATGTTACAATTTATTATTATTATATTTTATTAATTACTTAATTTATTGTTATGTTACAATTTGTTGTTATAACTCCTAATAGAATGGTGCGTTGATTTATTGTTATAATTTAAAGAGTCACAATGTATTGTATTATGATAATATGTTATAATTGTTACATCATGTCATTATTTATTGTTGTATTGCTAATTTATAATTTATTATTTTATTAATTTCTTAAATATTTAATGATTACATTATTTAAATGTTTCTTATTGTTAAAGACACATTTATTCTTTGGAATAATTTAAAAGAAAGATATGACCACTAGAAAACATGATTATATAATGTATTGTTCTCAATAATATTTATACATTGAATGTTTACAATTAATTATATGTTAAATGATTACTATTGTAATTAATTATTATACATTAAATGTTATATGTGATATCACTTATATTGTTACCAAAAAACTCTAATTCTCCTAAAAGCTCATTATGATTTGATTCATTTATATTTACAAGACTTTAAATCTACAAATGAGTATAATTTTGTGATATTTAGAATTACTTCTCAATTGAACTTGTATGGAGAAAAATTATCAATGAGGATATGTCAATAAACATTATCCACTTTTCATGTGCTCCTATAGTAACAATATTGAAAAAAAAAAAAGGATTTAAGAAATATTCTGAGTTGATTTCTTATCTCCTTGAGTAAGAACAAAATATTGAACTTTTTGGTAAAAATAAAATAAAATCATAAGGTCTGTTAACTAACATTGTTCCATTTTCAGAAGTAAATGGAGTAGCATATGTATTAATTGTTTGAATAATTAATTTTTAATATATGCATTTTAATCATTATCGCTAACAATACAATTTTTATTAGATATAATTAAGACTTATTCTTATGATTTGAATATTTCAAATTGATTTGAAATTATAATTAACTATTAAATGGTGAACGGCTTTAATTTCAAATTGATTACAATTCAATCAAGTTTTAATATTACTATTACAATATTTTATAATTGACATCCAATAATAAGTTTTTTCGTATGCGGCATAAAAGCTAGAGAGATAACATAAAAAATATATTCTTTTTTGCATTTTAGATAATTTCTAAATATAGTTTTTAATGAAGAATGAATGATGACACTGCAAACTTTTATGAAGATATGTGTCTCGCTTATAGTGCAGTGACTCACACAATGCAAGAAGTCAATGCTAAGTTCGTACTATATATATATTAGTACAATTGAAACATGTATTATTGTAAACCAGAAGTTTACGAATCAAATTAAGTTTATTTTTTGGCCTGACTAGTTGGGCCATCTTAGGTCTATTATGATACGAAGAATAATTGAAAATTCATGTAGACACCCATTGAAGAACTTCTAGTTCTTCAATTCAATAAATTCTTATGTACTATTTGTTCCTAAGGAAAGTAATTAATTTGATCATTACCAACAAAATTGAGAATGGATCTTTCACATTTTTAGAATGTATACAGGGTGATATTTATAGATCAATACACCCACCATATGAACCATGTAGATATTTTATGGTTTTAATTGATGCATCAACTAAACAACACATGTTTGTTTGTTGTCAACTCATAACCAGGCTTTTGTGAGATTGTTTACTTAACTAATCTGACTTATAACTAATTTTTTTTTGGATTATCTAATTAAGAAAATAAGTATTGATAATGTTGGTGACTTTACATATAAGACTTTTAATATGCCTATTGGACTCGATATTGAACATCCTATAGCATATGTTCATATACATAAAATGGACTTGCAAAATCATTTATTAAGCTTTTAAAATTGATTGCAAGACCATTAATCAAGAGATCAAAACTTCCAATTTATATTTGGGGACATGCAATCTTACACATTATGGTATTAATTCGCATCAAGCCAACAAGTTATCACAAGTCTTCCCCTTTACAATTGATTTTTGGTAAACAACCTAATATTTCCCATTAGTATATAGATGTGTTTTATGTTTTTCAATTGCTACACCACAACGCACTAAAATGAGTCCTCAAAGAAGATTGAGAATATATGTTGGATATAAATATCCATTTATAAAAATAAAAATAAAAAAGGAATATGTTGAATCATCAATAATAGACTTAATTTGTTGATTGCCATTTTAAATCAATTTTCCCACCATTAGGGAGAGAGAATAAGCAGTTGGAAAGGAAATTAATTAGAATGAATTATCATCTTGATCTTCTAACGAAATAATGTGAACTAGGAGTTCAAAAGATAATTCATTTACAAAGTTTAGCCAAAAGGAGTGGTTAATTCATATGTACCAACTACTAATGCTCCAATTAAATTGATGTTCCTATTGGACAATTTAATATTGCAAATGAGTCTCAAACACACATGAAGCGTGGTAGACTCATTGGTTCCAAAGATACATATCCCCAAACAATAAAAGGAGCTAAAAAGTAAAGATGATCAAATTGAGGATATAGAAACTCCAAAAGATTCCTCTGATACGATTAATGTTTTAGTTTTAGAAGAACTTAGGTACCTGAAATTAGTGAAAATAAAGAGATCTCAAAGTATGTCATGAATGGAATACTATGGAACCAAAATAAAGTCAACGTTGACAATGTGTTTGCAAATATTATAGCGCTAAAAGTAATTAATGATAATGAGGATCAAGATCCAAAGTCTATCAAGGATTTTAGACAAAAAATGATTGGCCAAAATAAAAGATTCAATTGAGGCAAAATTAGACTCGCTTGCCAAGTGAAAGGTTGTTGGACTTTTAGTCCTTCCGAAAGATGTAAAACCAATTGGACTTTTTGGACTTGTGGTTTATACACCTGAAGATGTAAAACCAATTGGATACAAATGAGTTTTTGTGGTGAAATTATGAGATATAAAGCATGAGTTGTTACTCAACGATTTTTGCAAAGACCTAATATTGATTTTAAAGAGACATATTCACTTGTAGTGGATGTAAATATTTTTCAATACTGAATCAATCTAGATGCACATGAAAGGATCAATTTACATCTGATGGATGTTATTACAACCTATATTTGTATGATTATCTTGATAATGACATTTATATAAAACTCCCTAAAGGATTTAATTTGCCCAACAGTACAAGTTCTCAAGAAGATTACTCAATGAAAATGAATAAGTCTCTTTATGAAATAAACAATATGAACGTATGTGGTATAATCATCTCAATGAGTATTTGATAAAAGAAGAATACAAAAATGATCTCATTTGTCCATGTATTTTTATGAAAAGATCTGGAAATGAATTTGTCATAATTAATATTTATGTAGATGACATAATTATTATCAGAACTCCTAAAGAGCTTCCAAAAGCTATAGATTACTTAAAGAAAAATTTGAGATGAATGACTTAGGAAGGAAAAAGTTTTGCCTATGATTGCAAATTAAATATTTAAAGAATGGAATTCTTGTGTGTCAAGAAGCTTATATAGCAAGAGTGCTTAAAAGGTTCTATATAGACATATCACATCTGTTGTGCACTCTAATGGTTGTAAGGTCTCTAAATGTGAACAAATATGCTTTTAGACCTCGAGAAAATGATGGAGAATTACTTGGTCCTAAAATACCATATATTAGTGCTATTGGAGCACTAATGTATCTTGCTAATTATACATGTCCTAATATATCACAAACAAGATATTTGTTAGCATGCAATGGTACAACAATATTTTGGAGATTTGTGAAACAAATCAAAATAAGCAAGTAAAATTTTGAGTAATAAATACAAAAGATTAGCCTTCACCATCTTAAAGATAGTTATTTGCATGAGGGGGAGAAATAAATACATTCTGTATTCTTTTTCCCTTCGTCATGGTTTTGTCCCATTGGGTTTTCTTGGCAACATTTTTAATGAGGTAGTATATGACAACGTATTAAAGAATAATGTATTCTTTTTCCTCCACTAGGTTTTTGTCCCACAGGGTTTTTCCAAGTAAGGTTTTAACGAGACACATTCTTAAATAATAGACATCCAAAGGGGAGTGTTACAAATATTTAATAGTGGCTATCCATACTCATTGTAAATTGTGACTATTTATATTCCATCTTAATATTATTAAACCATTTGTAACCATTCAATTGTAGTTTGTACCTATAAATAGGCTACTTTATTACTGAAAATATTATAAGGAAACCATATTCTTTCCATTTTCTTGTTCTCTCTATTCTATGTCTTCTCTACTTCTAAAATTCTTATAGTTTCATGTTATTTTCATAACACATACCAGATATAAAAATTTAACATTCTCAATCTAGGATTCCTAATAAACTTAGAAGAATCTCCCTACCAAATACCCCCATAACTTCCTATAATATTAAGTCATGTGACTTATTAATTTACTTTTATCATGACATTAAATTATAGTAATATCAAGGGTTGAGAATGGGTGTAACATTTTTAAATTTATACTAGTGTAATTTGATCTCTCCTTATGTGTGTGTGTGTGTGTGTGTGTGTGGCTGAATTGTACTTTTAGCCTCTTATTTTTCTCAATTCACAATTTTAGTCCCCCCCCCCCCCCCCCCAATTTTTAAATTGGGACATTTGGTCCCCCTAATTTTAAGAATCCAAAAATTTGGTCCTACCATTAAATTCCACGCATTGACTGTTTGCATCTAACGTTGACCTAGTGACGTGTCACCATTAAGTTGACATGGAAAATAGTATTTGATATTATTTGTTAGAGCTGTTATATTAAAAGAAAATGAAGAGTGAGGATGGAAAGTAACTCTTTTAAAGTTACTCTTGGAGTAACTAGATCCCTTCTCTCTCTGTGTGTGTATATGTGGCTAAATTGCACTTTTAGTCTCCTATTTTTCATAATTCGGAATTTTAGTCCCCCTTCCCCATTTTTAAATTAAGACATTTAGGCCCTTAATTTTAAAAATTCAAAAATTTGGTCCTACCACTAAATCCCACATGTTGACCATTTGCATTTAACATTAACCTAGTGACGTGTCATCATTAAGTTGACATGGAAAATAGTATTTAATATTATTTAATTATTTAATAATACTTTAAATTGAGTATATAATATTTTAAAATTAAAAACTCAAAAAAAGAAAGAAAAGAATAAAGGAATCTGTGTGCCTTAAAAACACATTGCTTTCCCCTTTCTCCCAAAAGTGTATGTTCTATTTGTCTTCTTTCTCTACATCTCACGCATTTTGGTCGTGTAGGGCTCCAAGTTTGAGCAACATACGAGGCTCCAAGTTTGAACGTTTGACAATGTTGGATCTAATAGATAGGGGCGTTTTAGATGGCAGTGGTGAAATGCACGCAACTCCGAGGAAAAGCAAATACACTAAACTGTGTTATTATGCAAGGTAAGATTCCTGACATTGCTTTTTGTTTAGAAGAAATATTTTGGTTGTTGGGGTCCAATTGGTCCATAGTTGGGGATATTGTAATCTGTGTGGTCCATGATTAGGGTATTTTATTCGAAAAAAACCAGCTTGGGGTTTCTTTTTTTTACTTATGGTCTAGTGTCAAGGTACTTTAATGTCTAGGGATTTCTAATTTTTAATTTTCTGTGGTGTTAGGGTTTTTTTTTTGGAGGTTAGAGCATTTTGTGAAATTGCTTTTGTTTGTGTATTGAAATTTTGATAATTTCTACAGCCTATTTTGATCACTTAAATATAGTTAACTAGAGGAAATAAGGCTTTGCTAGCATAAAAGGGGTACCTTGCTTATTACTTATATCTACAACATAAAACAACTAGATGGATTTAATTAGCGTTCTGATTTCATAAACAGATGCATTATCTTATTTATTATGAAAATTCATTATTTTGATTAGGGTACCTTTCTTATTACTTGAATAGACACACACTTTATTCAATTATCCACTTTTTGCACCATTTTATAAATACATAAATTATTTTCAAAGGCCACTTCAACATTGCAAAAAGTATGTCACAAGTGACTCTGTCTAGAGAGCAAGTCAAGTTTAATTATCAAGGACATATCTCATTACTTTTGGAATTGTGGAGCATTTTGTTGGAGTTGTTTATTGAATCAATTAATTGTACATTGGCTATATGTGTTATTGTTAATGTTTGTTGGTATTTAATAGTAACTATTTTGGTTATTGGACTTTTAATTTCAAGCCTGCTGAAGTTCAGAAGGTGAGATTATGCATCCACCATAAAAGGTTATTTATTTATGAGCCATTCACTTTGTATGTTAAGAGAGATACTAAAGAACAAGAATGGGGTGGAATGTTGATGAGATGTCATACATTGATATCTCAAAACTAATTAATAACGTAGGCTATATGTAGTTTAAATGCCTTTGGTACAAACATTCTAAACTGGCACTGAGTCAAGGTTTGAGGCCACTAAGCTGTGATGGTGACATGTTGAAATTAGCTTATGTGAAGGGTTTTGAAGTAGTTAAATTGTGTATGGAGCATTTGATCAATACTCTAATAGAATTTGAAACGAGACTAAAAAGGAGAGAAACAAATTTTAAGGAGATAGAGGATATTGAAGTTGGTGTCATTGATGATGAGACTAAAGAAGAAGAGGGTGAAAAAGATGTTTAGCCTAAGGGTGAAAAGGAGACAAATGAAGCAAATAATGGTTAGGTACAGGGTGAAGTTTAGGGGGAGGTTAAGGGTGAAGTAGGGGTGAAACCGATGAAGATGGGGAGTATGTTGGTGAATAAGAAGTTGACAGTGATGAGACCTTAGTAGATAATAATGACTTTGAAGAAGATTGGGATTGTACAAGTGTATTATCCCCAAATACATTTGCTAAAACACCCTCTACCTGCACATGCCTTTGATGAAGAAGAATTGAATGACAATGGGAGTGGAAGAGCTGCCACGTATTCTAGAAATCAAGAACCAACAAAAGCAAACAATTTTGATGATGAGGATGGTGAGTCAACTTATCTATAGCAAAAGCAGCAGTAAGATTAATCCTGAAGTTTAGCATTAAAAATGCATATCTAACAACATCAACAACACATCTCAGCGAAACCCCAAAGTATCGCTACAAGTTTCGATCTTTTGGATCGATAATGAAACTAATCCTCAATCTGAAGCTTAGAGTGTGTTTGGCCCAACTTATTTTTAGCTTAGTTTCATAGAACAAATTTATTTTTTTAAAAAAAGTAGCTTACAAAAGTTGATAGGAGGAGCTTTTTTCTAACTTATATGGAGCTAATTCTTGTAGTCCCCTTTTTGAATCCCAATGCGACCAAAAATACCATCTTTTTTAATTTTTCACTGTTTTTCCAATTTAAGCGCTTCATTTGCTTTTCCATTAAATAATATACCTATGTTAATTTATTCTAAATTATGTTTATTTATTGTAAGGTTTTAATTTTGTTTTTAAATTATTTATTTTAGAAAATTTTAAAAAATTATTTATTTTTTAACTTTTTAAATATTCTTTACATAAAATAAAAGAACATTAATGAAATGAGTAAATAATATATATTTATAATTTTTAATCTTTAAATTTAACTTAGTTGCCATACATTTTTTTAAAATTTTTAATTTTGAATTCTTATTACAACTCTATATTTATTCAATACTTTTTGAATTATTCATTAAATATGTTTTAATATATATTGATATTATTAAATTTTGTTTAAATAAATTATTTTTTATCTTCTAAAAATATTATTAACCAATAATATAAGTTTTTTTAAAATAATAAATTAGATTAAAAAGTAAATTTTATTAATTAAAATGGCTTTTGACAATTTTTAAAATCAAATATAATTTGATACTTTTATATATTTTTGTTATCATTAAAATAAATTTATGTTGATTAAATTAATTTTATATAATTGTAACTAAAAATTAATTTTACATAATATTTTTTAATTTTATCATTATATATATTATTTTATTGAGTTACTCAATTAGTTTTAAGTAAATTTAAAATTTTAAGATTTTTTTACCAAACAACTTTTAGCTTAAAAGGAGCTTTAAAACTAAAAAAATAAAAATTACCAAACAACTTTTACTTTATTTTTAAAGCTCTTATTTTGAGCTTTAGCTTTAAAGTAATTTTTAAGCCAAAAATAAGTCGGACCTAACATAACCTTAGTATTAAAAATACGTATCTAACACCACATAATTTAAAATATTTTTAATATTTTTATAAAACACATTTATATAAATTAGAATTATATAAGACATTTATAAATATCTAGTTATTTAAATATATTCTAATACTCATTAGAGTTTAATTGCTATGCACTGTCAGTGTAAAAACTTTTACACTGTCAATCAATCAAAAATCATCTTTAAAGTAACTTTTAACGTGGTTATTACCAAAGTCAACAAATTTACCATACATGTTGGGTTATGATTAGATAACAATGTAAAACTACTTTACACTATCAATATATAGCCTATTTTTTTTCTATTTATTATTGTTTACACATACACACACATATACATTCAAATACATATATCTAACATATTTTTTTTGTAAAGTTAAAAATTAATAAATAAATACATTAAAAGATTATAATAATATAAAAAATTTTAAATTGTAAATTTGATACCCATAGTAGTTTGAACGATAAGAGAGTAATTGCCTTCTTTTTATACTCCTGGCTGCCCACTCAAACAATGGGTTTGAATTGATTGAATTTTTCACATGAAAGTTTTATTTATCAACTTTGCGTTAGATGTTAAGTTGGGCCTGTTAACATGGATGTTTTGAGTTGTGCCTTCAAACCTTTTCGGGGCGTCAACTCATGCCTTCAATTAGGCCTAGTTGTGCCTATTAACATGTACTATTAACGTTTTTTACTATACACTGTTCTTTGTTTGATTTCAGAATTTCATTTGGGCTGATCAAGGGACCAATTGGGAATTTGGGATGGCTGCATTGCTGTTCCGATTTGTCATCTGCAACTTGTAAGTTGCAGCCTAATTTGAAAATTGATCACTGCAATTCAACTAGGTGTTACATCATCACGCCGTGTTTGAAAATTGATCACTGCAATTCAACTCATCTAAACCAAGTTGAACCTGTGAAATTAAACAGATTATGAATCCAAAAGGGTCTATAAATACTGAAAACTTGGATTGGAAAATATCAGAAGCAAAAAAGGATAAAGGGATCTTTTGGCTAAGAGGGCAAGGCAGGACTCAGTTTGTAAGACTTTTCTCGTCCTTTCTTGCTGAATGTTGTGCATTATTATATGTTTTCCATGCGTAATGCGTGGACACGTTGAACACGTTTTTACTATCTCAATGAATCCTAACCCATATATATATATGTGTGCGTGTGTGTTTGTTTCGTTGACACATATGTCAAAGTTAGTCAAATTATATCTTTAATAATTTTTTGTAAAATACAAATTTAACCAATTCAACCGTTAAATTTGATGTTCTTATTAATTAGATTAAGTATACAAAATTTCATACAATTTCAGAATGATTTAATACTTCATCACATCATTTTATTTTAATGTATAATATGATATTAAAATATATATAAATATTCAATATTAGATAGCATATTTGACAAAGTCCAAATAATGTGAAATTTGATATATATGTTCATGAAGATAATATTACATAATTCAATGGTTGGATTAATTAAATTTGTATTCTACAAAAAGTTATTAAAGATATAATTTGACTAATTTTGACACCTAGTGTCAACGAATATTAACCATATATATATATAGAGAGAGAGAGAGAGAGAGAGAGAGAGTCTATTTACTTACCCTTTATCACTTGGGTTCAGATTTGTGGCCCTTTAGTTCTTTTGCATGACCAAACCAACAAGAGGGGTTTTTATACTGCAGTTCAACCATGTTGAACATGAGGATTCACGCTCAAAAAGTTCAATTTGTGCAAAAAAACACACTGAAGGGACTATTTTTTTTTTTTTATTCAACAGTGAAGGGACTGTGCCCAATGTTAGGTGCTTCTTCCTTTTTTTATTGGTGCTGAACGTTTTCACAGACCTATTATTTCCCGGCCCATTCTCTGCCCAACTTACTTTTTTCTCTTCACACCTTCTTCTTTTAAAAAAAAAATCAAAATATAAAATTACATTTCAGAAACTAATTTTCAAAATATTAAAGAGAGAGAGAGAAAGCTGGAAACAGGGAAAAAAAAAAAAAAGGAGATGCAAATAAAATTCCTCTTTTCCCCTCATGCTCCTGGACACGGCCCAGTATGCTACAATGAGATTTTCGTGAGCTGGAAATTGGGAAACCATAAGTGGGAGCCCAAATGAATTGTTTCTAGCAGCAACTTGTTCCCTTTATTAAATTTAATTTTTTTAATTATTAAAAACCCAATAAATTCTAACTCTCAAAAATCTGTTAATACAAAAAGAAGATTTCATTAATCAATCTCTCTTTCTTATTTTTTATCCTATCAGTTTTATTTGCTAAAGATTGGTATTAATTAATCTTGTATTTGTTGTGGTTATTCTTGTTCACTTGTTGTTATTTTTCTCTCTTATTTATTTATTGTAAATAATATAGAGTTATGTTATATATGATGAATCGTTATGGCTCCACTGCCAGTGTTGAAAGTAAAACAAGAGTTATTAATTTTATTGAGATACTCTAGTTTCACTGTCTAGTTTAATTCTATAGAAGCAGTTTAACTCTACTGTCAACTAGTCTCAAACATTCATTCATTCAATAAAAAAATTAAATTAAATTTACACAAATAAAGTCTCTTTTTTTAATTAGTCAACACATTAATCACCTTATGAAGAACTACATAACCTTGAATTCCTTGTTACACCAAAAGATACATAGAAGTAGAAACCATCTTTGTAGGTTTTTTTTTTTTTTTCAAAAATTTTCTCTGTAACTAATAGTAAATAATAAACTTTTAATAGATATTTTCGTAATTTCAGAAATAATAATAATCTTCATTTCCATATAATTATGTGGTAAATAAAAGGGATTGAATAAATATTTAAAATTTATTAATATTTAAAAAATTAACTAAATGTAATCATATTTGACGGATGGATTCAAGAGTGCAATGAGATTCAAATATTTCAAACCTTCTTTATGCATAATCAGACTTCCTAGCCCAAGATCTTTTCAATGACTAGTTCTATTAAAAATAAAGGTTTTTCAATTATTTTCCTTAAATAATAATTGGTGGCCACTCTATTAATATTTTTATTGAATTTCGTTTCACTTCTTGTCACAACACTCTTCAAACACGTTGTAACAATAACATAAAAAATAATAAATAATTTTATGTGAAGAAAAAATAATATATTAAAAAGTTTAATTTTTTTAGTTAAATTTATCATTTTTATTTGCTAAAGGTTGGTATTAATTAATCTTGTATTTGTTGTGGTGATTCTTGTTCATTTGTTATTATCTTTTTTTCTCTTATTTATTTATTGTAAATAATATAGAGCTACGTTATAGATGATAAATTATTATGGCTCCACTACCTAGTAGTCTTGGAAGTAAAACAAGATTTATTAGTTCTATAGAGACACTCTAGTTTCACTGTCTAGTTTAATTCTATAGAAACTCTTTAACTCTACTGTCAACTTGTCTCAAATATTCATTCATTCAATAAAAAAATTTAAATTAATCTTATACAAATAAAGTCTCTTTTTAATTGGTCAACACATTGATCATCTTATGGAGAACTACGTGACCTTAAATTCCTTGTTACACCAAAAGATTCGTAGAAGTAGAAATCATCTTTGTCGAGGTTAATTTTTTTTTTCAAAAATTTTCTCTTTAACTAATAGTAAATAATAAACTTTTAATAGATATTTTCTTAATTTCAAAAATAATAATAATCTTCATTTCCATAATTATGTTGTCAATAAAAGGGATTGAATAAATATTTAAAATTTACTAATATTTAAAAAAAAATTAACTAAAGGTAACCATGTTTGACGGATGCATTAAGAGTGCAATGAGATTCAAATATTTCAAACCTTCTTTATGCATAATTAGACTTCCGAGGGGCAAGATCTTTTTAATGACTGGTTCTATTAAAAATAAAGGTTTTCCAATTATTTTCCTTAATTAAATAATAATTGGTGGCCACTCTGTTAATATTTTTATCGAATTTTGTTTCGCTTCTTGTCACAGCACTCTTCAGACACGTTGTAACAATAACATAAAAAATAATAAATAATTTTATGTGAAGAAAAAATAATATAGTAAAAAAAATTAAAATCTTTTGAGCTAAATTTAAATTTTAATTAGTATAAATTTTTTATGTAATTTATTTATTTATTTTCACTTACACTTCCACTCATTCAATTAAGTACTTAGAAACCTCTTTACTTTTTTTTTCTTTTTCTTTTTCTTTTTTATCTATCCAAACAACACATCTTTCCTACTCTATTTCTCTTTTAGTTTTATCCTTTCTATTTCATACAAAAGGTGAGACTGTCTCAAGCTAATGTTGAAGTATGATATATCAGCAGTCGGTGTGTGATAATTGATAGACATTGATCATGAATTCATTTGGTGCATCAATGCACATGAATGGTGGCAAGGGAGAAAGGAGTTATGCAAACAACTCCTCGCTACAAGTACTATCTTTTATCTTTATATTAATTTGTTTCCTTTTCTTCTTCTATATTGATTTAACATTGATTTTATTGCAGAGAAAATTACTGCTTAAAGCCAAACCTATACTTGAAGAAACTATAATGATACTGTATCGTGATTATTCTCCGAACTGCATGAAAGTGGCAGATTTAGGTTGCTCTGTTGGTCCAAATACACTTCTTGTGACATCAAATATTATTGACATTGTTGATACTGCATGCACCCACTTGAATCGTGAACCACCCACATTCCAGTTTTATCTCAATGATTTATTTGGAAACGATTTCAATACCATCTTCAAGTCACTTCCGGACTTCTATACAAGATTGCAAGAAGACAAGGGACACAAGTTTGGTTCATGCTTTATTAATGCCACCCCAGGATCCTTCCATGGGAGGCTCTTTCCCAGTAATTCCATAAACTTTTTTCATTCCTCCAACAGTCTACACTGGCTTTCTCAGGTCAAATAAACTATTTCTAACTTTGTGTTTGGTTTGTTTTCTTTTTTTCTTTTTAACTTTTAATTAAGTGTTGAATTGTTTTCACTTTATTTTTTTTCTTTCTTTTGGGGACTAAAAAATGGTGATGAAAACCAAAGTGAAATAAAATGATATTTTTATAATTACTATTAAAAATGTACATGTTTAAAAGGAAAATAGTAAACAAATCAAACACCCTCTAAATGTTTGAGTTTATTTATCATATTTTGGCTATAGGATCCATTATTGGGGTTGACTAAGGAGGCAGAATCACTTAACAAGGGTAACTGCCACATAGTTAGCACAAGCCCTTCAGCAGTATACAAAGCTTACCTTAAGCAGTTTCAAGAAGGTTTTAAATTGTTTCTGAAATCACGTTCGGAGGAACTTGTTCCTGGAGGAGCAATGGTTTTGGTGTTTCCTTGCACTTGCAGAAATGAAACTCTTTCAAAAAGCCTTTGGGAAGTAATTAGCCTAACACTCAATGACATGCTCATGGAGGTAAATAACAATTTTTATATTAATTACCAATAGGCGTCTCTCGAAATTAATTAAGTATTCAAAATATAACGCATTATAATTAAGATAAGGTAAACATTGCAGGGTCTGATTGAAGAAGATAAATTGGACTCTTTTAACATACCAACTTATGAACCTACAATTGAAGAAATCAAGCATGTGATTCGGGAAGAAGAGTCATTGTTTATTCAAAGATTAGAGATTTTCACCGTGCCTAGGGATGAGGGTGTAAATGACTATGGTGATGATTCTTCTCTTGATGGAAATATAAGAGCTGAATTCATAGCCACATACACAAGAGCTGCAATGGAACCTCTCTTATCTGCAAAGTTTGAGGCAGAAGTTATAAATGAATTATTTATTAAGTTTCGAAAGAAACTTGTGCAACTAATGGAGGTGGAGAAATTTGAAACTGCTAACTTGGTGATATCCATGACAAAAAAAAAAAGGGCTTGAATAAGTGTTACTCGATAGAAAATCATCTTAAAAATTAGTTTTTCTTTTGTGTTTTGTTTTGATTTGGTGAAATAAAGTTAAGGAGTAGAAGATGCTACTCCTGTTTAAGCTTAAGATCTGTATCAGTATGTCGCAAGTTTTAACAATGATTTATAATAGTACTTGGATATTTTTCTACTTGAATAAATATCAGTGAAATAAAAACTTATGTTTCGATAGAGGCTCTGCCCAATCGCAGTCTGTGGGGTTAGAATGTCGATTCAATGTCTAGACATGCAGAAAACACATCTCAGAATTTTAAATACATGTTGTATAACATACAACTACTTACAGCTGGTTAAAATCCTTATGAGCATTTCAGAAATAATCAATTGTATTGATCACGATATTTACTGTCAAATACTATCTCAATTCCTTTTTTAATTTTAAGATTTTTATACACAAACTAAGAAATGTAATAAATTTTTTTATTTTTCAAAAAATAGTTTTGAAGTTTTTCACTTCTAATTCACAATAAATACATATTAATTGTAAATGTGTACATTAATTAAAAATTAGATAGAAAATAATCTTGAACTTTGAAAACGATAAATAAATAAAAACAAAAACTTTCTAAAAAAATTATAGTTAAAAAGAAATAGAGGAAGTAATAGGCCATCCACGCTATAGAAACCTCAAGTTCAACATTATGAGATATGTATATTCACAATCTCTAAAACTTATTTTATAAACATGAACCATTTTTTTGAATTATACTTACCTCTTTTTGCAATTATAATTTTCAGGAATTCTTTTAAAAAAATATCTTTGATAATAAATGTTGGATGTGACATCTTTATTAATTCCACTTTTAGTTAGGATATATGAATTGCGATAACTCAAAGTCTTAAAATTATTTTTTCACAAAAAATAATCATTTCACAAATTTTTCTAAGAATTACATAATTTTGAGTTCTTCATTATACCAGAAGATAAATACGAGTAGGGAACCACTTCTATCAATTCCTATTACCAAAAATAATAAATATAAATAATTGAATAATTAAATAAAATCTTCATAAATCTTTTTTTCTCATAATTAATTCTTGATTATAGTTTAGGATGAGATAAATATTTTTGAAGCTATTAATAATTTGCTTAATTAATTATAAGTAACTATTAAGTAACTATCTTTAACGGACATCGTAGGATGTTGCTAATACAATCCTTACCAGCTGAACCCATATTTTTGTTTCAAAGACATGCATTTTTAAAGAGTTTTTCAAAGTTTTCTCAATAAAAAGCTTTGGTGATGACTCCACATTTTTTCAAACTTATTATTTAAAGTTTTTCGGTTCGCTATTCTCGTCACAATCTCGGTTACAATTAGTACTATGAAATATCAGAACATGGCAATGCTGAGAAAAGACCTTGTATCGGGCCTAGGGCTTATCAAATGGATGCCCCCTAATGAAGAAGCTTACACATAAAATGGAAACCATACTGGATGTGGTGGTGTTATTCGATATCACATGTAGGTGGAGCTTTTTATCGTGGATTATTCTAACATTTTGGGTAGTGTTCAGTAATACAAGCAAAACTATGAGAGATATAGCATGGCTTAAACATCGCTATTAAAAGGGGCTTTCGCAAAGTCTTGGGGGAAGAAAACTCTCGTATTACATTAAAGTTTCTAAAGGAGGATTGCCAACCTTCCAATGCATACCATGGGCTGGTTACTAAGACATAGACTGTCCCTTCTTGGATTCTTTCACTCAGAACCAAATCTTCAAAGAAGCAATCCTATTCTAAGATATTCTACGACCCAAGAAGTAAAGGCTATAAAAATCCTACGCTTAGCCCTAAGCTACACATTGCTTTATTCTTTACCTCTTGATTTTGACTCATACTAACGTGACGTCAAAGTTTTTGTAAGTACAATTTCTCTGATGTGGAATGCAGAAGACCGCCATTGAATGAAGGTCCTGCTTATCCACCATAGCTCATTCTCATGAAATCATAAGGTACCTGATTGTTTCTCTCCTTTTGAGTTGACTGAATAAAACCAAATAGAAGACTCCTTAGCTAGATATGGTGTCAAAATGGATTTGGAGTTTAAGATATTTGATGTAATTCCTAGTTTTGCTTACATTTACTTTGTGTATTATTCCTCCTCTACTGCATATAAAGGGAAGTTAGTTTTGTTTTTGGGTTAATTAGCCCCGTTACTTCGTTAAAAACAGAAAAAGAAAATTTTGAAAATTTGTTTCTAAATATCAAATTTTTCTTCTTTATCTTTTTTATTTTCTTTTCAACCAAATAAAAAATACATTGTTATATGTATTTTTTTCTAATTTTTTCTTCCTCTTTCTTTTTCATTAACCAAACATTGTGTTAGATTTTATTATAGATTCCAGCCAACAATTGAGAGAGTGTTGCTAGCCATCCTCTAGAGAAAAATAGTAACGAGGCTGTATTATGATTATTCTCCAAACAAAGAAAGATGACTTCCAAAATACTAATGTCCAAATGAGAAGTTGACGCTAAAATCATTAAAGAAAAAAGTCCTATTTAATACTTACAAAATGGACGAACGTTTTTAAATAATGAGATAGTAACTTGCGCATGATTTAAGATCATAACAATAAAATTACACAAATCTATGAAAAGATTATTAAAATAGTGTTGAATGGTGTGTACTTGTTCAAGTACGTGAACAAAAAAAATAACTTTTTATTTGATAAACTAAAAATTATTTTAGCTTTTCCAGAGGAAATTCTTTCTTTGCAAAGATCAATTAATTAATTTGATATTGATAACAGAAAAAAAATAAGTATTTCTAATATATTTACGATTTGATTAATAAAATTTTAATAATTATCATTGCGATCACATATCATTTTCAAATGCAAAATTTTAAATAATCTTCTAATATATTTTTTTGGTCACATAATTGTCTATTTTTTTTTTATATGCAAATTGTCTAATAATTTGAAACCGAAATGTTTGTTCGTATAAAAATAAATTTTGAATCCATTCATATATTGTGTCATTAACGCATATATTGTATCCTTAACTCTTATTCTAACGGAGTACTTTTCTTATTTCTTATCTATCTATATTTATATCTATAGATATAACCTATCAGCAACGCCATTTAATATGAATAGAAACAATAACAAACGTACTAATTTCAAATATTAAGTGATATTCTTTTTTAAAATAAACATGAATTAAAAACAATATATATATATATATATATTGGCAGAAAACACACCTTCATGCTATTGTACGAAAACTCTATTCGTATCAAATAGCTTTTTCCCTAATCTAAGTCTATTTATAGATATAATATTTCAGGCTTTTTCTATTACAGTATCAATCTTAAGGGCATTTATCCTTCTATCATAAAACTCTTCCCTTTACCTCTATCTGTCAACTCTTACGAAAACAATATTGTCGATCACCCCCTCTCTATTATGCATGCACAAGCACAAACAACATGAATTTTGCCGCTAGCTATTCAATGATATGCTGGCCACTGTTTTTGTGTACCTAAATATATTAGATGGCGTAAATAGATGTCAAAAAATAGATATTTTAACCTTTTCAATTTTAAAATATAAAATGAAAATATAAAGATATGGCTGATATGCCCCCATGAATTATTAACTTATTGGCAATGCACGCATAGCAAAGACGAAGACCAAAGAAAACACATAACGTGTCTCTGAAATTACATGCATGCTGTATACCATAAGTTTTTAAAATATTAGAAAACACGTGTCGAAATAAATTTCTTTAGTCTATAGAAGGTGAGAATTGTCTCTAGCCAATGTTGAAGTACGATATTTCGAACTTCTGCGGGTGATACTTGATAGACATTGATCATGGATTCATTTGGTGCTTCATCAGTGGAAAGAGAGCTATTCCTTCACATGAATGGTGGCAATGGAGAAAGGTGTTATGCAAACAACTCCTCACTAAAAGTACTATCTTTATCTTCGAACAACTATAATCAGATTTGAATATATTACTTCATCCTCCAAATTGCACGAATGTTGCAGCTTTGTTTCCCACCAAATTTGGTCTCCATTAGGCCGTGTGATGCTTAAGGGAAAAGCTGTATCTCTGCTCAAGGCAAAGTTTCCACTCTGTATCCACGCCAGCATGCACCACACCTATACCAATTGCCAAGACTAATTGTAACAGTCTATGAAGCACAGACTCTGATACGGACACCAAACACGACACGGACATGGACACTCCAACATAGCTAATGTCTAAAATATAGGACATCAGGACACCGCATACACATACAAAAAGATAAAGACTCTAATGAAATGAAATATGAGTAACATAACAAAAAATACAAATTGATGATATATTCACTTTTTTAAACCAACCTTCTATTTTTTTTCTATAATAACAAGCCCAAAAAAAGGTAAGAGACATTTTTTTTTAATATTTTATATTATATTTTAAGCTAACTTATATAAAAGTTAAAAAATGATTTTTTTTTAATAATGATAGTGTGTGTCCATTTATATGGAGGTGTCAGCTCTAAAGTGTGTAGAGGTATCGGCTTGTGTCTAAGTCAACAAAAAACATTTTTTTTAATTAGACACCTAATTAGGAATATCTAACATGTGTCGGACAAGTGTCAAAAAGTGTCAGTGTCGAAAACATGTCCGACACCGCGACACTTCGAACAAGAGAAGTGTTGGTGCTTCATAGGTAACAGCTTGCCACATCAGTTTCAATTATCTGTACACCTGCTCTAGACCACTGATCAGTTTAACAAGTGCCCTATTGGCCCACCTAAAATAGCATATGCAAACTCACACGACCGATGGTCCTGCATCCACCCATGCTCTTTTGAACTTGCCAAATAGTACCTGCAGAATGGTAGTCACTTTCCAGATCGTTATATCAGCAGAAAGTGTAAACTCCTCTCCAATCTTAATCGCATAGGCTGAGCCATTCGGTTGTGGCCCCCTCCATGCCCTCTTGATCCTCCTATCCCCCCACCACCTTGCCCAACTCGAGTCTCCCCCTCCTGCATCTGTCTATAATGGTCTAATATAACTTTGATTTTATTGCAGAGAAAAATAATGCTTAAAGCCAAACTCATACTTGAAGAAACTACAACGAGACTCTATTGCGATTCTTGTACAAAGTGCATGAGAGTGGCAGATTTAGGTTGTTCTGTGGGACCAAATGCACTTCTTGTGACATCAAATATTATTGACATTGTTGATACTACGAGCACCATTTTGAATCGTGAACCACCCACATTCCAATTTTATCTCAATGATTTATTTCGAAACGATTTCAGTACCATCATCAAGTCACTCCTTGATTTCTATAACAAATTGCTAGAAGATAACGGACACAAGTATGGTCCATGCTTTATTAATGTCACTTCTGGATCCTTCTATGGAAAGCTCTTTCTCAGTAATTCCATAACCCTTTTTCATTCCTCCAATAATCTATACTAGCTCTCTTAGGTTAAATAAACTAACTCAATTTTTTTTCTCTTGGTTGATTGACAGATGTTATGGTTGGCAAAAACTAATATGGTGCATGTATTTGGTTTGTTTTCCGACTCTATTTCTAACTTTTAATTAAATATCGTATTCTTTTCACTTTACTTTTTTTATTTTGGGATTAAGAAATGGCTATGAAAAGAAAAATAAACAAATAGATATTTTTATAATTAGTTAATTACTATAGAAATAGATTCTACATGTTAAAAATGAAAATAGTAAACAAATCAAACACTGTCTAAATGTTTGAGTTTATTTATCATATTTTGGTTATAGGATCTATTATTGGGGTTGACTAGGGAGGCAGAACTACTTAACAAGGGCAATTGCCACATAGTTAGCACAAGTCTTCCAGTGGTATACAAAGCTAACCTTAAGAAATTTCAAGAAGGCTTAAAATTTTTTTGAAATCATGATAGGAGGAACTTGTGCCTAGAAGAGCAATGGTCTTGGTGCTACTTGGAAGAAATGAAACTCCTAAAAGAAGTGTTTGGGAAGTAATTAGTGTTTGGGAAATAATTAGCCCAAAACTAAATGACATGCTCTTAGAGTTAAATAACATTTTTTTATTAGAGCTGGACTTGTATCCTTTAAGCACAATCTTGGGTTCAATTGAATGAAAAGATTGTGGTTTGAAAGGGAGACCCCATTAAAGGTCATTAGCTAGATTTCCTGACAAAGATTAGTCATCAACAAGATCAGTGAATAATTTACACCAATAACATGGTGACAAAAAAAAAAACGTATCTTGAAATTAATTAAGTCTTTTAAACATAACGCATTATGATTAAGGTGTATACACTGCAGGGTTTGATTGAAGAAGTAAAATTGGACTCCTTTAATATACCAATGTATGAACCTACAGTTGAGGAAATAAGGCATGTGATTCAGGAAGGGTCATTCTTTCTCCAAAGATTAGAGATTTTCACCTTGCCTTAGGATGAAGGCATAAATAAAGATGGCGATGGTTCTTTTCTTGATGGAAATATAAGAGTCGAATCCATACCCAAGTACACAAGAGTTGTAATGGAACCTCTCTCGTCTGCAAAGTTTGGCGCAAAAGTTATAAATGAATTATTCATCAGGTTTCAAAAGATAATTGTGCAACTAACATATGGAGGTGGAGAAATTGGAGTATGCTAATTTGATGATATCCATGACAAAAAAAAATGCTTGAAGAGGTTTTGCTCAATAGAAGATCTTAAAAACTATTTTTTCCTCTTTGAATTTGTTTTGATTTGGTGAAATAAAGTTAAGGAGTAGAAGATGCAAACTCTTGTTGAAGCTTAAAAATGACTTATAATAATACTTGCATATTTTTCTACTTGAAAAATATATAAGTGAAATAAAAATTTATGTTCTTTTTGAATAGAGGCTCAAAATTGTAATATGTGAGGTTAGAAAACAAGTCAGACTAGACAAGCAGAAAACACATATCAAAATTTTAATTATTTTAAATATTTTAAATATATGTTAAATAACATACAACTATCACTTCAAGAAAAATGCAAATTAGCATGGGTCTCAACACTGACACTAATAATGTTGACTAGCTGACACTAATATGCTTTTTGTTAAAAAAAATTAATTTTTTTCAACTAGCTTTGGCCATGGCCAAAACTTTTTTTTTTTTTTTTGGATGATGCTAGCTTTTATAGTGAATGCGAAATCAAAAACCCTCTCCTACCTTCTCCTTAGATTTAAAACCTCTCTCTCCTTCTCCATCCCCTTCACTTTAATTCTTTCCTTTCTTGGTTGTAGGATCGGGGCAACAGCAAGGAGCTTCCAGCAAGATGTTGGCCTCTTAGCGATGGTGGTGACATGTTTTGGTTGTAGTAGTGGCTTGCGAGATGTTGATTTGCCAAGATGGGGCTTACTATAATGTCCTTCGTTGCAATAGCAACCCATAACAAAACATAATCTAAAATATTTACAAAATCAAAATTTTACCAAAATAAAATAGTCTGAAATAGTACCTCAATGATATATAGAAAAAACAATGTAAATAAATCCTTGCATAACTAAAAGCATCATTCTCAAATCTGGGCATCTACTAAAAAATAATAAAAGAACAACTAAATTAGCCACAACTGGTTCTTTATTCTTAGAAGGAACTAACCAACTAACCAAGATAAAATATAACTAAGAAAGCACTAAGTCTTCAAGCCTTCTCAGTCTCGTCAACGTTGCCCTTGTGCTCTAAAAACAACACTTTTAATGAGATACTAATCTCAGTGAATAAAACAAATTCAAAGAGAGTTTGCAAATAGAATTTGTTCTTAGTCAGTGCAGTAACCGAAAAGGCCAATCATGGTACCCACAAAATAAGTTTATAACAAAAAACCCTTTTTAAAATTAAACATAAGACATTTAGTTCACACATATAATTAAAAGCAATCAATAATTTTTACAACAAAACATTTACATCCCAAGCACTTGAGTCCATATAGTACTTAGTGATTCCCAGAATCACCCTACCTGACTCCTTGATTCCAAAACCAATGTGAGTTCCAAATTCACTTATCTCTTCTTCTTTTTTTCTTTTTTGGTTCCCAAAACCAATGTGAGTCCCCTACTCATTATGGATCTCAAATTTACTAAGGTCTATGAGCTCATATCCATGCAATGGCATCCCACTGCCTTTCCCATACTGGATGAAGGTATCTTATATCTCATCCTAAATGTAGATATGTTTATAAAAAATTATATTGGAATTTGAGGATATTACATTTTCTCCCCTCCTTAGAGAATTTCACCCCCGAAATTAACACCAACTTATCATTCAAACTAACATATGGCATGTTAACAACATTAAGAGTTTTGTACCTCAGTTAATGAGGTATAGGCACTCATGCATAACATCCTCCTCAAGCTCCCATGTAACCTCTTCTAGAGTCAAACCTAGTGCGTTATTATTATTGTTGTTGTTGTTG
Source organism: Spatholobus suberectus (assembly GCA_004329165.1). Classification (NCBI taxonomy): domain Eukaryota; kingdom Viridiplantae; phylum Streptophyta; class Magnoliopsida; order Fabales; family Fabaceae; genus Spatholobus; species Spatholobus suberectus. The sequence goes on along the minus strand of CM014731.1, from coordinate 15,974,441 downwards.
TTATTGCTACTACTACTGCATTCCGTTGTAGTTATTAAATGATTCCAATAAATTCTTATACTAACCATATTTTTTATAAACCTTATAAACATTTAATCTTTTTACAAAAAAAAAATTATATTGAAATTTTAGGATGTTACACTTACGCCGATGATGAAGGTGTTGGAGAGATGTTAAGCTGAGGAGATGGCTTATGGCGATGGTGGCATGATGACAATTCAATAGATATGGTGGATCAGGGTGTGGCACTCTGATGGTGGTGCTAGTTTATGGGTGTTGGTTTGTGGATGCAACTTGTAATGTCAATTTCATGGTGGTTGGCTTGCTAAGTAAAGAATATGATGGTTAGGAGTGGTTTCGATTTGATGATTTCATAGATAGTGTTGATGGTGTAGGGGAATGATTCAAGGGCTGGAATACCACCAGAAATGGCCTCCAACGGCAGGGAGACACATTATCAATGATGGTAGTTTATTTTTGCCCTCTCTTTTCAGCATTTGCTTAAGCGTTGACTTGGTCAACACTATTAAACATCGACCTCTTTTGGTCTATGCAAACATATTAGTGTCAACCTTGGTAACAATTGCCTCGTGGTTGTCGCTTGGCCAATGCTAAAGTAACTATTAGCATCAAATTTTCATAATTAGTGCCGGTTTGCATTTTTTTGTAGTGTATTTAAATCACTACATGGCTAGCTAAAATCATTTTAGAAATAATCAATTGTATTGATAAAATGTTGTCAAATGATAAGTTAATTGTGCTATAAAAACCTCATGTTTAATATTATAAGATATATATACTCTCTTAAATTAGATAATTTTTTCCTCCCATTACCATACATATTTTATAAACATGAATAATTTTTTTCCAAAATAATACAGTGGTGGATATTGTTAACAACCCATTTACAAAATTAAAGAGAAATAGGGAAAGGGTGTTTCACTGAATGGAAAGCTCTAAAAGCTTCAATTTTTCAACAATGTGAATGGTGTTAAGGCTACTGTAGAACCACTATGAAGATGATGAGCGAGAAAATGTGAAAATTGATTTGAATATGTGATAAATAGGGGGTGCAATCAGGTCGAGTTTTGTCTATTTTAAAATCCAAATTGATGAAACAATGATGGGTTGGGTTTGGTCGGGTTCGATGTTATTTTTGTAAGAAACCCGAATAGAATCAACCCAATTAAGGTAAGGTTGGTTCAGGTAGTCGAGTCGGGTAATTAAAATATTATTATATTTTGGACATTCAAAAAAATTGCAAAAAATAATTAAAAAAAATATCTAAACTGTGAACACCCAATTTTGTTTTGGTGAACAAAATAAAAATGGAGTGATGAAAAAAATTTTAAACAAAAAAAGAAAATATGGTAAAAATACATAAAATAAAAAATGCAATTAAAAAACAAAAACAAAAACAAAAAAAGGACAAAAAAAAGAAGAAGAAATGAAAATCATATACAAACAAAAGTCATTAAAAGGTAGTGCTAATGAGATACATGGCAATATCCTTTCCAATGGTCTCCCCTCTTTTTCCTTATCTTCTCAAACAAAACCTAGACAAAGGACAGTTGGCCAACAACTCTCACCTTCTCCTCTACACTTTTTTTGTTTCATTCATCACGTATTCACATAACAAGATAAACTCACATTCACACATTCTCACATACATCCTCACCTATCCATTCACGCTCACCATAAAACACAACACTCAACCTCAACCCAAACAAACAATAACACTGAACACCCACATTTTTTTTCTTTGGAAAAAGCACTAGGCACACATATTCTATTCACACAGAAGTCAGCCCTCTCTCCCTCTCAAACTCATCGTTTTCCCTAAGCACTCACCATCCTCACGCACACACAGAGAGAAAGATTAATGGCAATTTTTGCCTTCAAGCCTTCGTGAATGCAATACCATGAACCAGCCACATAACCACTAACTCATGTAGCATATATTTTCACCTTTGCTCTCTAATTCTTTCTCTGACACAACTACTCTCACACACAATAACACACACATTATCACTCACAGTAACTCTCACTTTCACACACACACATCCACCACACTAGAAGCTTCATCACTAAACCATTACCATCAAGCCTATCCATGCACCACTCAAGACACTACATCACACGCACAAGGGGCTTCCCTCATGTTGTTCAACAATGTGTAACAACTTGAACCAAACCAGACCACGTTCATAAGTAAATCACTGTCAAACACACCTAAACCAGTAGCACTGAAGCCATTACAATCCACATGCCAACTCACAACCTTTCATGAACCAAACACACGTCATAGCACTATAATGGACACACACTCGTAGCAAGGTTATGTCCATACCACAACAACTGGATCCACGCTTTCCATAGTCTCAGAACAAGCTTGAGTACCATGATCCATTCTTTTCACTATGGCTATTAATTTCCCCTTTTTATTCTAATGTTTACTGCCATATATTTTGTTTTTCACTTTTTTTGTATTTCATGATTATATTGTATATGGGGGTCTGTCTTGTTGCATCACCTTTGTTATCAAATGCATCCTTTTGTGTTAGACTTGTGTTGGTCTCGTTTGGCAAGCGTACCAAATCATACAAGTAGTCAAAAAACTTGTGCAATGCTTAGCAATATTTCACATATTTATACTATCTAGGACTAAAAGTGACAATGATAAGTGAGGTATGTAACAAGAACACTACTTTTTATAAAACTAAATCTTGATAAAAGCTAAAGACTACTCAAGAAACTCTTTTTGGGCTTTATGAAAGGATTAATGTTAAAAGTTTTGGTTTTTAAAGTAGTGAAAGAATTGTTGGGGTTAGACTATACCAAACATCACTCTCTTTTGTCTTCAAAACATAACAACATATTGTACTTCAATATTAACATTAGCCAACAAAATTATTCTCTCTTTAATCCCTTAAATGAAAGAGCCTAAGTTTCTTTATTAGATGTTAATCCCTTGAACACTTAACAAAGTAACTTGTTTTAAGATCTATGACCTAAAGATGATCAACAAGTCAAGAACTATTCATAGCCACAAGATTTATTGAGTGTTCTACTTTATTTCACAACTTTGAAAGTATTTTCCAAAAACATTCAAGCCAACAAACAAGCCATGGGTGATCAATCTACAACAAGCATTAAGTAAAGAAGTAAAACACTAATATTAAAGAACAAAGATAGATACATTACTCAAAAATTAATACAAGAGAGTTGAGTTTGGTTATATCTAACCCAATAAAGGAGGATTTTTAGCTACTCATTATCATTGGTAGCATTAAAATATACAAGGAAATGCAGAATATGAAAAATCTAGCCTTAGGAGAGCTTGGAGTCAATAGAATAGTGTAGAACAGTGTGCTTTTCGTGGAATCTTCGTATATGTCCAAAAGGTACCCTTTCCACATTTATATCTTCTCTAATTAATTCTTACCAAAAATAGCAAGTTTTACTGAAGATTCACTTAGCGAGCCATGATCTTGCTAAGCGATTTCCACGATGTCAAAATGCTAACTTGAGAAGACATCATATTCGCTAGACAAGCATTAAATTCGCTAGGCGAGCCAATTAAAGTGACACATTTTGACTTGAATTCGCTTGGCGAATCCTTGGTAGAAGGTCTCCTTTCGAAGGCTCCCATTCGCTTGACGAGAGGCTCTTTCGCTAAGCGAATGTCCCAAGTCCCAGCTTGTCTTTTCTGACTTCAAATTCTACTCCAAACTCTCTAGTGCCAGCTCCTTCATTTTCTACAAAACTAAGCAAAAATTAAGATGCAACCTTCCAAAATAATTAATTGGCTTAATTGCATATTTTGTCACCCATCTTTCATGATTTCGCGAATTTTGCCACCTAACTATTTTAATTGCATATTTTGCCACTCAATTATTTTAGTTACACATTTTGTCACCCAACTTTCAAAATTTCGTGTATTTTGCCACCCCCTTAGTTGACTGCTGATGTGACAATTTTAACTGCTGACATGGCAATCAACAGTCAACTTGCCATGTAAGCAGTCAACCTACCACGTCAGCAATCAAAATTGCCACATTAGCGATCAACTAATAGGGTGGCAAAATGCGCAAAATTTTGAAAGTTGGATGGCAAAATGTGCAACCAAAATAATTGAGTGGCAAAATGTGAGAAACTTTAAAAGTTAAGTGACAAAATGTGTAATTGAAATAAGTGGGTGGCAAAATTCAAGAAATCATGAAAAATGGGTGACAAAATGTGCAATTAAGCCTAATTAATTAATCCTAAAAAGTTAGATTATATATAATCCTACATCAAAAGTTATCAAACATAGTTCTAAATAAGGGAAATATGGATAAATTGTCTAAATATGAGTCCCAAAGGTGAGTATTGATGACAATTATCAACTTGGTAGTTTTGTGATTTCAGACCTTGAACAAATTTAGAAATGTGTGATTTGTTGTGCTATTGGGTTTGTTTAAATGTGCATATGCTGATTGTTAATCAGCATGTTTAGGTCTCTTTATATTTTTTATATATGCGGTTTGTTTAATCATTCTTCATTTCGTTGATTGTCTATGTTATAAGACCGGTGGTATTGCAGTTGCACATTCCAAGCTTAGCTCATTTCATTATTGACGTTGCACTTGATTCTTAGGTTTACATTAGTTTCTCTTTCAAGAGGAGTGGCCCTAATTCATTTGGGGGGGAGGGATATTATTGGTTGTTATTAGGTCATGTGAGTTTAGTATTATAATTTGATAGACTTACCTTTGTTTTGCATGGATTATATATTATTTGAATATTGGGCTAGTTTGTGTTTATATGAAATGTGATAGTTTTTTTTTTCATAAATAATAAAACCCCAAATAAAAGAATAATAATTCAAAAATCTGATGCAAAATAAACATCAGATCACCACTTACTCTCTTCGAAATTCCCATTCCATTTCCTTTTTGTTTTTCTCATATAAAAAATTAGTCGAGAATTGGATCTATAAATTATAGTCAAATTAAAATAATAATAATAATTAATTAGGACTTGGTAATGACTATTTTGGAGGCATTAGTGGAAAATGCACTTTTTATGATGCCATTTACATCGTTGTTTAACAACCGATGTAAAAACCTTTTTTTTTTACATCCGTTGTTAAACAACCGATGTAAAATCCCCTAGCGAAGATTAAAACACAATTCCCTCCATTCGCGAACCACTACGCATGAACGAAACATGACCCACCTCCAACGACGCTCACCACCGACAATGCCAACCATCGATGTCGCCATCGTCACTGACGACACCCACCATTAATGATGACCAACCTTTGCGCAAACTTGTCAAGAACTGCATGAACCACCAATCACACTTGTGCCCACCACTATCTTCTACCATTGACCACCGCGCGCCCACCAATAGCCACCACTGTATGTTTTCTCTTTCTCTCTTTTTCCTTGTTCTTATTTGGGTTGATTATGTAAGGGTTATTGCGAGCTTTTGTGGGTTGATGATATTATTAACAATGGTTAAAAGAAATCTTAAGAGAGGAACTACAATTTGTCAATCCTCATTTGTAATGTAAACAATTTCTGCTAGAGGTTTTTGTGGGTTAATTATATTATTAATAATGGTTAAAGAAATCTTAAGCGAGGAATTACAGTTTCTTAGTATCCTTCCTCCATGGCCCCTAGAACCTTCTTAAGAAGGGAACCTTACACTAGACGAAGTTCCAACATTGATTGTGAGTGATGGTGCGACGAGAAAATTGAAATGGGAAAAAGGAAGGGTTTTTATGACCTTACTTTATAATTGTATGTTTAATTATATGCCTTATAACTTGAGTGTTTAATTATATGTAGGTTAATAGTGTGTTTAATGATATGCTTTATTTCAAGTTATGCATTATAAGTGAACTTTAGTTTCTCATTTGATATTCAATACAATGATTAAGGTACTTTAACTTATTTAATGCATATATTACTCTTTATTGATGAAATTTTGAATTTAGCATATTAAATATGATTGAACTGCTTGCTTAGGTCTGTTTGTAATTTATAGGTTGAGAAATTTATAAAACAAACAAAATATTAAAAAAATGACTTTTTAGATCGGTTGAGGCTCTAACCTTTCTACATCGGTTAAAGCCTCAATCGATATAGAAAGGTGTCAATTTCTACACATAGAAATCGACTTTCTACATTGGTTCAAGATACAACCGATGTAGAAAGTCGCCTTTCTACATCAGTTATAGCTTGAGCCGATATAGAAAGTCACACCTTTCTACATTGGTTCTAGCTTAACCGATGTTGATCGATGTAGAAAGTCTTTTTTACATCGGTTCTTAGTCCGATGTAAAAAAGTCTCACTTTCTATATCAGCAGACTCTACATTGGTTCAAGAATTAATGTAAAATTCTCTAAATAATTGATGTTGAAAGTGCATTTTCCACTAGTCATGCACTTCTTATTTGGGCATTAATAAAGTCTTAAAAGATTTAACAATAACCATTTTGGATGCATTTTCTATTTGGTTATCGTAAAGCCTTTGAAATTAAAAAAAATTAAAGATTTAAGCAAATACATAAATTTTAAAATTAAAACAAATATTTAAATGAAAATCATTAAAAATAAAAGGTTTAGTATTTCGGATGCACTTCTTGTTTGGCTATTATGAAAGCCTAAAAAGCAATTATAATCATTTTGGATGCACTTCTTGTTTGGTTATCGCGAGAGCCTTTTAAATAACAAAAACTAAAAATTAAAATCCTTCAACACACAAAATGTTTTCTACAAAAGAACTATGAGAGTTTGATTCTCCATTGCATTGAGAGTTTAATCATTTCAAGATAAAATAAAACTAAATTTTATAATAATAACATCTTCCTTTTTAAAAAATAATAAATATATTTTTAATAATAAAATTCCCTTGATAAATAAATAAATAAACAAACAAACAAAATATCTAAAAACATTTCTTGTTTCTTTTAAGGGGTAAAATAAATACTTTTAAAGTTATATTAATTTTGAACATTTAATTAGAAGTAACCGTCTTTATGATAGACGTCATAGGGTGCTAACACATTCTCTACACGTAATTGACTCTCGAATTCAATATTGGTTTTAAAGACCATTTTATTTTTTTAAAGGGTTTTTTTCAATGTTTTTCCTAAAAATAAACCTTGGTGGCGACTCCTCTGTTTTTAATTATTTTTCGCTGTCAAACTATAACCCCAATTGTGACACAAACAAAATCAACCTTTGATGCATGTGCATTGGTACCTTAATGGTATGAGTGCTAATGATAGAGAATTGGTGATGGGGGAATAAAAAAATGAGTGCAGGTGTGTGCGTTTGTCTGTGAGTGCGAGATATTTTGTGAAGGTGAATAAAAATGAAAGAAGAAAAATTAGAGTGCGATGTTTCTCATGCTCCTTTAATGTGCGAATGGTGATGGTTTGTGCAGAGGTTTTACAAGTTAATGCTAAATTTGACCAGAGTTCGCGAGGTTGCTCCTTAATTTCAAGCCATGGTGTAGGTTGCAGTTCATTCCAAGCTCATGGTAATTCAAAGTTGAGTGATGCCATCAGAGGTTTATAGAAGGGATATACGAGAGAATGAGTTGTTGTGTTTATTGATGTAGTAAGTGTAAGATTGGTGGTGAGTGAAGGTGAAACAATGACTGGGTTGGGTAGGGTTAATTATCAATTTTGGAACTCATCAATCCTGATACCCAACTCGACTATAATTAGGTTAGCCAAAACAAAACCAGCCTGAATTGATAACCTAATCCAAACCGCTTAACTGTAGTTAGATCGGGTCAAGTCGATAGGGTTTATAGGTTGACCCAAACCCACTTACACCCCTAGTGGTAAATGATAGAGAGAAACGGGTAAATAGAAAGTAGGTGAGTCATGCAATATTTTTAACAAGCACATATGAAAGGATGAGTGAGAGAAAGTTACATAATGAGAGAGGATGAGAAGGAGAAAGTAACTGGAAAATAAGAGTGGAGTAGTTTTGCTTAGTAGTTGAGGGGGAAAGAAATTCAAAAAAAGGTTAAATATGTTTTTGGTCTTTCAAAAATTGACCTGTTTTGGTTTTAGTCCTCAGAAAAAAAATTTCCTTGAATAATGTCCCTCAAATATTAAAAATACCCTAATTGGATCTCTATACTAAACTTTGTCTAACTTTTCTATTAAATGATGGTCACATCAGCATCACAATCACCATTTATTTGCTAATGCGATAGTCTATGTCAACTGTCATGTCTATGTCAGATTAGTAACATACTTTTTGAATAAAATTATTACATGATTAACCCTAAACCACAATTTTTTTAACCCTAAACCAAAAGTAATTATCTGATTTTTTATTAAAAATTATCACTGGACACTTCAGGTAATAAAATACTTTACTTGGAAGCTGATATGGCCATCATTTAATAAAAAGTTTAGTAGAATTTAGCACGGGGATCTAATTAGGGTATTTTTAATATTTGAGAGACTTTATTAAAAAAAAATTCTAAAGATTAAAACCAAAATAGGTCAATTTTTGGATGGCTAAAAACATATTTAACCCTTCCAAAAAAAGTGGAGACGAAAACAAAAGATATCACCTTTATATATTATTATAAATTAGTATATTTATTAGAGGGAAAATAGGCACCATCGTGCTTTTTTTTTAGAATTTTATTTTTTTAGTAAATAAAAAATAAAAAATGACTGAGGGATGTAAATAATTGTTGTGATTAATAGGTGATTTATAGCATTTAAAGGGTAAATAGGTCTATAAGAAAGTGAAAACCAAATGTAAATATCACTTTTATTATATGTATAGCGTGTTTGTCTGTTCACATATTTTGCTCTTTATAATTAGTTTTGTTGTACATATAGTTGGTGTAGTTTTTTTAGTCAATATAATTGATGTGAGAGATTGAAATAGAATAGTAGGGTGATTTGTAATAGCAATTAAATAATAAAAAAGGTTTAAAAAAAGTGGAGATTAAAGGGAGATATCTCCTTTGTTATTGTGACAGATATTAAGAAATTAAGAATTATATTATTATTATTATTAATGAAATTTTAAAAAAAAATGAAACGAAGGAGTTAGGCCAAAATTACGTTGCTAAGAAAACGCAGGGATAGATTCGAAGGCAAGATCTAGCAGAAATTGCAGTGCGCGCACCTTCACCCAATCACCGATTTAACACCAATTCAAATCTCCTTCTCAATCGGATTCGGTGTTTCGGTTTGAACCATGTGGGGCACAATTGCCAACTTGAAGGAGAACTTGAACAAGATTGCCCTCGACGTTCACTACGCCGACGACGATGAAGACGACGTCGTTTTCCCTGCCGACGTCGATAACGCCGCCGTCTCCGATCGCCGCAATTCTCACAGCTTCGCACATTCCATATCGCTTCCTAGGTCGCCGGCGGCGGCGAACGGAATATCAGATCACCCATATGCTTCTGAGGTATGTTGTCCTGAAATTCGCTACGAGGTTCTGCAATTTTTATTTGCTTTTGCGATGCGATAATGGAAAGTGGCGTGGAACATTGGAATATTAGCTAGCGACGTGTGATTGTGAATGTAGAAAAGGAGAAAACAGAGACATATTTGATTGAAACCGTGTGTCTGAATACACTACGGAAATGTGGTTATATAGACTTATTACATTAACTACACATAAATAGAGAATATTCAGTTTCCTCTAAATCGAATATTACATGCCTATAAACTACAATAAATGCAGAATCCCCCTCAAGCTGGAGCATATAAATCATATGCGCTCAGCTATATAGTCAATTCTTGATGCCCTCAAAGACTTGGTAAAGATATCTGCCAGCTGGTCACTAGAGTTGATGAAGCTCGTGGTAATGTCTCCTGACTCGATCTTCTCCCTGATAAAATGGCAATCAACCTCAATATGTTTGGTTCTTTCATGGAAGTCAGGATTGGATGCAATATGCAAAGCCGCTTGATTGTCACAAATTAGTGTCATTTGCGTGGACTCTTCAAACTTGAGTTCCCTGAGAAGTTGCTTCAACCATATTAGTTCACAAGTTACTAAAGCAATGGCCTTGTATTCTGCTTCAGCACTAGATCTTGCTACAACATTTTGTTTCTTACTTTTTCAGGATATCAAGTTTCCTCCAACCAACTCACAATACCCAAAGGTGGATCGCCTATCATTGGGTGAACTGGCCCAATCAACATCTGAGTACCCAACTATCTGAGTGTGTCCCCGGTCTTCATAGATGAGGCCTTTACTAGAAGTACTCTTAATGTATTTGAGTATCCGAATTACCGCATCTCAATGATCCTGGCAAGGAGAGTTCAAGAACTAGCTTACCACATTCACAGCAAAGGCAATATCTGAACGAGTAACTGTGAGATAATTCAGCTTTCCAACCAGTCTCCTATATCTCCCAGGATCTAATAAGGGCTCCCCCTGATTGGGTAGTAGTCTGACATTAGAAACCATAGGAGTCTCTACTAGCTTGGCATTTAATAGGCCAGTTTCTTCCAGGATGTCAAGAGCGTATTTCCTCTGAGAGATCACCAAACCATCCTCGGATTGAGCAACTTCAATACCTAAGAAATACCGATGCTTACCAAGGTCTTTAGTCTGGAATTGTTGGGAGACGTACTATTTCAAACTGAGAATGCCATGCTGATTACTACCCGTAATGACGATGTCGTCCACATAAACAATGACATAGATGCATCCCTAAGATGAATGGCGATAAAAGACAAAGTGGTCAGCTTCACTGCGAGTCAAACTAAACTGCTGTACAATGGTACGAAAGCGGCCAAACCAGGCTCGAGGGGATTGCTTAAGTCCATATAGGGACCTACGAAGCTGGCACACCATAGTAGAGGACTCCCCCTGAGCAATAAACCCGAGAGGTTGCTCCATATAGACTTCTTCATCAAGATCGCCATGCAGGAAAGCATTTTTAATATCAAGTTAGAGGAAGGGTTAATGGCGAATGGCAACCATAGAGAATAAGAGGCAGACAGACGCCTTCTTGGCTACTGAAGAGAAAGTATCAGTGTAGTCCTACCCATACACCTGGGTGTATTCTTTGGCCACTAAACGAGCATTGAAACAATCAATGGTTCTGTCAGGGCCAACTTTAAGAGTGTATAGCCAACGACACCCAACAGCAGATTTTCCAACGGGAAGAGGAACCAAATCCCAAGTACCATTGCTCTAAAGTGCACACATCTCGTCAATTATTGCTTGCCACCATTCAGGGTGAGATAAGGCTTCACCTAGAGAGTTAGGGATAGACACAGAAGACAAAGAAGAGAGGCAAGTATAATGCAAAGGAGAAAGACGATGATAATTGAGGTTAACATAGTGAGGAGATGGGTTGCGAGTAGAACAAATACCTTTCCGAAGAGTAATGGGCCAGTCAATGTCAGGGGGCAGGCCCGAATCCGGTAAAGATGACTCCAGGGAAGAGTTTGATAGGGCCTCTACTATATCTGCAGGGGTTGTTGCAGGTGTGGGTGTAGGAAGGTCAACAGGGCATTGGCGACGTTGATATGTTTGAAGAGGTTGCACGGCCGGAGGCTCTACTACAAAGAAAGAGACGGAAGGGGGACACGAGCAGGGGTACTAGGAGGAGCAGAAAAACACATGGTATCTAAGCAATATTTGATTAAAACCATGTGTCTGAATACACTACGAAAATGTGTTTATATAGGCTTATTACATTAACTACACATAAATAGAGAATATTTAGTTTCCTCTAAATCGAAGATTACATGCCTATAAACTACAATAAATGCAGAATATTTTATTCTGATTTTCAACAGTGAATGCCTGACGAGTTATTGAATCGTATAGATTTTAAGTTTGAATTGTGAATTTGACAGTGGAAGCAGGATAACAAATCATTGCATTTAATTTAGGAGTGTTGTTGCAAAACCCTATGTGTGGCATCGTGTAGATAACTCAAAAGACAATTTAACCAAATGACAAACCACCGAGATGTTGGGAGGTTGTTTCAGCTTAACGAGTGATCTGGAGTTCGAGTCCTAGGTATGTAGTTATGTTAAGTAGTTGAAGGAAGAGTTTTGTTTTCCATAGTGGTCTTACCTGGTTCAGACAGAATTGCCTCATGTCCTATGGTCTCGTACCAAAAAAAGAAAGATGATTTAAAATTATAAATAACTACATTACTACACATTAAAACAACTAGCTCCAGAAATGTTACTATCACACACGAATGTTCTCACACTCCTCAGTCCTGATTTCTGTGCGATGTGTAGATTGAGTTCTGAATCTTGTTTGCATTTGTTTTTGCATTGTCGATCAGCATCTTATCTATGGAATAAATTGTTTGGTGTTTGTGGGGAACACTGGGTTGGTTTGCTTGTGGACCTTCAAAAGCTCCTATGTGTTAATTTCACAGGATTTATTAATGGCAAAGATACCAAAAGCTTTCGGGTGTTCTCAGGCTGTGGTTCTTTGGCGTATTTGGCTGGAAAGAAATGGTAGAATCTTCTCAGATGGCAATCATCTATTGAGTTCATTTGGGATCGAGTAGTTTTTCTAGCTTCTTTGTGTTGTTATGCTCATGGTCTTTTTAGGGGGTGTCCTTGTTAGATCTTCAAAGAGATTGACATGCTGTGTTGATGTTTCTTGATCCCTGTTGGCTTTTTTTTTCTTCTGTTTTATTTTTGGTTGTGTTTTCTTTAGTTCTCAAGGATTTCTTTTTCTCTTTTTGTATCTTTCTTTTCTATCTTAATAAATCTTTTTCTCATATGAAAAAAATAAAACAGCACATGCTGGTGCAAATTTAGAGTATTTTTTTTTTACCAAATGCATGAAAGTGTAATGTATTCAATTTTATGGCATATATTTTCCCCTTGAATTGTCTAGTAGAATATTGTAATAGGAAGGTTGGTTATTATGGTTAAAGATGTCATTTTTTAATTTTATTGTATTTCATGTAGATAGAACAATATAAAGCAGAAATCAAGAGACTTCAAGCATCCGAGGCAGAAATTAAAGCACTATCTGTTAATTATGCAGCTCTATTAAAAGAAAAAGAGGTATGGCTGGTTATTACTGTTCTACAAATATGTGTCAGTAGCATGTTGAATTTTCTGTTGCTATTTCTTATGATGGAGCTACTTAATGTTCAATTAAGTCAGAGTCAACTATTAGCTGGAAATAGGCAATCTTTTGATACATGAACTTTGTCTCTTTTCTATGCAAATGATATTGTTACATGTAGGTCTTTTTCTTTTTGGTTATTTCCTTGAAGAACTACTGTTGGTTCTGCGTAGCTTTGGCTTTTTGAAATCTTTATGAGCCTAATATTTTTCTAAAAAATAGTCAGTCCTAATTATTCCACCAGGTGGATTTGTTACTCTGATCAATTAATGCCACTGGGCTCCATTACCTGCCAAATTTTTAGGACACCAGTAGATCTTTTTAATGGCTTCTCTTAATGTTTTCTTAGGTATTCCCCTGCCTTTCATCAGATTATCTTTCATTTGAACCACTTTTCTCACTTGATACTCTGTTGGTATCACATGATCAAACAGACTATAGGCAAATTTCTATTATCTTCTCCTCAACAGGCACTACTCCAACTTATTCTCAAATAATGTCTTCCCTAAATCTTCTATATCCTCTTGTCCACCTTATATTCATCTCCACTACACTTAATTTTTGCTCTTATCAGCACTTCACTGTTCAACTCTCGGTGCCTTAGAGCATTGGCGGTCTTGTAGCTATCTGATATAATTTTTTTGAGTTTTTATAGGAACTTTTTGTCCACAAGTTATGATTAAGCATTTGTCAATTTCATCCACCCAACTTGAATTCTGGTATTGTGATTAATCTTTCTTTCCATCACACTGTAAGATGGATCCATGACACATTGTAATCCCCAATGTGGACCTTATATTGTGTTTGTATAAAATAAGGTGAACTCAGCTATAATGCATTGTTTGAAGAATATAATATATCTATATATTCTGGATTTTTTTTCTAAAACTCTGATCCCTTATCCCCTATGCCAAACAAAAGGTTCTTTATTTTCTCAAATGTATTGTAGGATTATATTTCATTATGTGATATCTATCTCAGGCAGAGCAGAAGTTCCATAAATAGTCAATTAACAATTTGTCAAACTTATTAATTTGAGATATTTTATTACTGGCCTTTGTTAAGTTTAACTATCCGACTTTCAACTTCACAGGATCAGATTGTTAGATTGAATAAAGAAAATGGCTCATTAAAACAGAATTTGGAGGCTACAAGTCCAGCATCTGCAAATGGCACTTACACAGTCAAGGTAATTCTATATTCTAATTCAAACTTCATTGTGAAGAATTGCAACAGAAAATTTTAACCTGTGCTGTAGGTCCTCCATTGCATTTGATCTCCTGTATTTCGTGAATCATTATTTTCACATGAAATTCAAATAGTGATGAGGATGAGAGGTGCTGTATAGATTACATTTTCTGGTTAGAAAAGCTCAACCACCTTTTAGACTGTGTTGGTTAACAATCTTGACGTGTTGTTAGGCCATACTTTACGTCTCTTCTTGTTCTAGAGGCAATTAATTTGAGTGCTTCATACCAATTACGTTCTTCTCATTATATGGACAAGGTGTTACTTGAAATATAGGAGGGGATGTAATATAATCACTAACCACATTAAAATGGTCTTTTGTCAATAGAACATTTGGTTTTATTTTCTTTTGTTTACAAAAATCATATGCTAGCAATAATTTCTTTTTGAGATTGATTGGTTGCTTTGCAATAAAATTTTTGGCATTTTTATGGACAGTGAGTTTGTCCAGTTACCTTGGAGAACTTTCACCACAGTTGTTTCCAAAGTTTTTGGGAGAAAGAAGGGTTGAAAAATTTTATGAAACTCTGTTATTTATGCTTTTCGGTGACGCATTTCAGTTTAAGCTTATGTCTTCATTTGGAGATTTATTGTCATAAATATTTGAGATAGAATTATTGTTGTGGTTTCTTTGCATGGAAAGGTCAATAGTTTTCTTATGGGTGTCTTTTTGTAGAAAACATAGGGATTAGAAAGCATAGTGCCTGTTTGTATTCTATATGTCTCATTTCATGCAGTTGTATGATTTAGAAACTAGGTTGCGTATAATTTAGTGAAACTATACTTAAGATTTTGTAATTTGTACTAGTTAATAATGGTAAGAAGTTTGGGCAGTTTTACTCCATTGATGTTTTCTATTTTTTTTTTTTTTTCCATAAAGAAAGGCCCTATTTTGAAGCTGCTTTCCAAAAACTTGGTTGACAGCAAAACTGACTTTGTTTGATTGCTATTTTTTTTTTTATTTTGGTTTTCCCTTTTTTTGTTATGTTGGACAACCCCCCCCCCCCCCAAAAAAAAAAAAGTTGCAAACTAGCAAATTTTTTTGTCCTAATGAATTTTGTTTTTTACCAAAAGATAAAAAATTAATTTCTATAATTTATTGCTTTCTCTCACATTGGGTTACTCATTACTCACTACGCTTGTGAAATTATATGAATGTAATATTCTTTAGTACCTGTTGGAAACAAGTCTTAGATATTGGGAATTGTTGCATTGAAAGTCTAGGATACATGAATGTTCAGATTCATGCATAGTGCTTATCTTATGTACTTAGGGAATTGCATTTATATTTACTGCTCTTAAATGTAATTAAATCTGGAATGTATATAAATATATGCCCTGCTGAGTGCTTTTTCACTCAAGCAATTCAGCAAAAATATTCAATCTTCAACTTGGTGTCTGAGTGGGTTCCTGAGGAATTTTTATGCTAAATAATAACAGAGGACACTTCCTCTGTAGGAGCTTAGCTCTGGGGGTTTGATGTGTACTGGTTTTATGAACTATCATTGGAAACCTTGTACTTGTCATTCCAGTTGCGATAAATTTTTTCTTTCTAGTAGCACTATTGAATCAAGATTCCCAACATAACTAAGGATACTTGTTGATTACCTTGAATATTTGTGCAGGGAAGTAGTGACCAATCATCGAATCGACAGCATAGGTTCACAACTCAAATGAAAAATCGTTATGCTACAAGCAATGGAACCACATCTGCTTTGGAATCTGATGCTATTCAAAGTAAGATGGTATCTAAACATTCAAACTTACAAGAAAAGGACAAGGTAACTACATCTTGGATTTTTTGTTATTCTCAAATAATGAACCAATATAGAAAGATTGATCATTAGGTGGTTTGCATTTATATTACTTGCCTATTTTGATCATTTTTTTGTCCAATTGTATATTCGTTTCTCACGGAGTCCTAAGAAGCATGATGTGCACTTTTTCAAAATAGAGTAAAGAAAATAAGTTTTTGTTTGCTTTTCTATTTTATTTTATTTTTGTACTGGTCATTTTGATTTAAACTTTTTGATAGGATTTATATTTTATTTTTAGTGATGAGTGAACTTGACAACAGATGTATGAATGCCTTCTAGGAGCTAGCAGATGTGGTAGAGGGAAAAAGTAGCCCGACAGCAGCAGTACAACATACTCATGAGATACGAAAAATGAAGTTGGAACTAGAGCAAGAACGCAAAAAATTGGCAAATATTCAGCTAAAATTCCAGGGTTATTATTCTGCATTTAGAATATCTAGATTGTATTATCATTTTGCTTGTTTAAATAGAAGCTGCTAAAAATCTGGATCTTTCTTTGATGCCAGAGGAAGAGAAATTGAACAAGTCTTTCCAGGAGGAGCTTAAATTGTTAAAGTTGGAAAGAGACAAAGTGAGTTTATATAAACATAGATGTAAATTTGATTAAATATTATTTTATTTCTATAAGATTTTGGCAAAAATGTTTTTGCACTATAATAGTAGAGACAAGGAATAGAATAATATTTTTAAAAAATAAAATAAGATACTAACCATGCATGAACTATAATTTTCACCCACCATTTCATAACTATATTAGATTGTTTTATGGTTTGCCTTTGTTCAGTTTTTTTATCTTCAAACTGAAATACATTGAAATTTATTTCCTAGAAGGTGTTTCTGTAATTTTCTTGTCCCAAATATATTATTATTTTTTTGTATTTATATTCAGATTATTTAGCTTTTTCATATATATTTTATATTTTTTTAATATAGCCACCATTGGCCACAACGCCATCTGCCATATATGTATGGTGAATTTTTGGCTCACTGCCATAAGCCGTCATCCACAATTGATAACACTGCTTTGGTTGTGAATGGAAATTGATATTAAATCAAGAGGAAAGCATGGAAGAAAATCAAAGAATAGTTTGATAAGAAGCAAATGAAAATATATATTTGGAATAAACACTTTACCTGGATTCATGAGAACTATAGGATTAGAAATTAAAAGAGAACATGGGTTGGCTTTTTCCAATGATTTCAATTCTCCATTTCACTATTTCTTTAGATAATATTTTTTAAACTGAGGGAAAAAGTTGCACACTTTCTTGTTTACCTTAATAACTTTCATTGCATCATTGAGTAGTATATTATGTCTTCTCAAGAAATCTGGATATTGGTTTTGTTGTACTATGTAATGTGATAAGCTGGGCTATTGTAGTTTTTTTGGTTATCTAACCAATACATTTTTTGTATTATTGCTTGGAAGACAACAAATGAGATGAGCAAATTACACAATGAATTGAATGAGAAAATATCAGAAATGAAACGTCTGCAATTGGAGTTGACTAGACGGGAAGATGAAGAAGCAGTTGATGCTGTGGATAACTTCAAAAGACTAATTGAAACTTTAGAGAAGGAAAACACTACTCTTAAGGTTAGTAATTTATGCACTAATTTTTTTCATTGTAATACAAAAAAATTCTACCATCTTATCACTCAAAACTTGATAATGACTGTTTTGATATTGTGCTCCAGACTGCACTCTAATATATTCTATCTTACTGTTATTAGTTGGAAAAGGATGAACTTGAGGCTGCACTCAAATCAAGTAGGACGTCTGGTAAAATGTCACCTGATGCTTCTCAGATTCAGAGCAAGGTTCCAAGCAGTAATAGTGATGTGAGCCAAAACAAAATTAATAGCAATATTTACTTTACAGGTTATGCCTTAATAATCATGTTAGTAATTGTTGTCTTCTTTTCTTCTCTTTTCTGGGGTTTTGGAAATTGGCTTTTTGGTAGCAGTTATCAGATCCTTCCAAAGGTTTCCCAGGGAAAGAAGACTTGGAAAGATCCTTACATAAGCTAAGTAAAGAATTGAAGGAAACACAAAAGGAGAGGGACAAAGCAGTACAAGAATTGACCCGTCTTAAACAGCATTTGCTTGAAAAGGTTTCATTTTTCACTTTATTTTTTTGAAACAGAATCACGGATGATTGAGATTGATTTTAAAAGGACAAACGAAGTGCCAATTATCATAATCTTTCTGTCATACTTATCTCAAAAAATATTGTTTCCCACTATATATTATAATTTGTCCCCTCAATTGTCTACTAAGTGTGAATGAACTTCATTTGCATCTATTTCAGATGAATTTAGTATATCAACCTTTCTGCAGTACACTCAGATGTTCACCATGCTGATTTTTGTCTAGGAATCTGAAGAGTCAGAAAAAATGGATGAGGATAGCAAGATCATTGAAGAACTACGTGATAGCAATAATTATTTAAGGGCTCAAATATCACATCTTGAGAGAACTCTGAAACAGGCAACTGCAAGCCAGGAGAAACTGAAGATGGCAAATGACAATGAAATTCTAAAGTCCAGGGAAATCATTGATGACTTGAACAAGAAACTTACAAACTGTATGAGCATAATAGATGCTAAGAACACTGAACTTTTAAATCTTCAGACAGCTCTTGGACAATATTATGCTGAAATTGAAGCTAAGGTGGTTTTTAATTTTTTATTTACAGATTTACTGGCATTGATTTGAGTTTGTCAACATTCCCTCATTTTTTTTATATCAATATCTTTGTATGTGCCTGTCTGTCTATTGCTGCATGGAGTAAGCTTATATCCACTATAAATTTGTTTTCTGAAGGAACATTTAGAAGGAGATTTGGCTCGTGCAAAGGAAGAAACATCTAAGCTTTATCAACTGTTGAAAGTATGAATCTCTCTCTTACTGTTTCTAAATATAATTTTTAGACAACCTACTTTATTTAAGATTTTAACTGAACAGCATTGGACCCTTTATGATGATGATAGTAACAACAACAAAATATGATCTCTGCTGACTGAGAGTCTTGGTCTGTATTCTTTTGATCCAATCATTTCTTTGGTTGAAAACCTGGTAAAGTAGGAAAATGTGGTACCTTAGCGGCTTAGCTTATTGGCTTCCCTCCAAGACTTAATTAGAAAGAAGTGTATTTCTTGTTGTACAGTTTCATCCTTGTAGACAGAGAGAATTTTATACCTGAGGAGAGGTAAGATAATTTGGAAGCATTTTAGTTTGGTTTAAGCTAATTTTAAAAAGATAATAGAAGGAAATAGGTGGTTATGGTGAGTGGTTAATGCAAATGGTTATCAGAAGAGAGGGAGCTTAAGGGAAAGCTCTAACCCAGATGTCCTGCCAGTGGGTGTGGAGTGCTCTTCTATATCCACAAAAAGGAATTCTTCAGTAGATTAAAGGGATCTCTTATCTCTACCTGGATCGTTGACTATGATCATCAATACTTTCCTTTATTGTAAACTACCTAATTCAATCTATGGGTCAGTTGAACTAGGGTAGTGTCATTTCACCTTGTCACATAAGGCTGAAGATTTGTAATAAGTTGATAACCTATCCTGTTAAGGGGGGTATGTGGGAACAATTAATTCAATATGATACAACTTAATAGGACTGTGGTTTGGGATAATTCAATTGGCAAAGGGGCTTAGTTTCAATGTGTTCATTTCACTTTCTATTGTGTGTATTTGATTTTTAATTTTATCATTTACTTTTTCGTATTCCTTAAAGCTTAATGCGTCCTATATTATTCCCCATTCTTCCTCAAAACTTTGCTGCAATATATTGATAATTTGATATATTATTTTGTTTTCAAGTTAACTTGGCATTTCCAATTAAGTAACATGTAGATTAAATGGTTGCCAGGATGCAGATTGCAGAGCAGATTTATTGATCAGTGAAAAGGAAGAAATTTTAGCCAAGCTTTCACAATCTGAGAAGGTACAATCAGAATGGAGAAGTAGAGTAAGCAAGCTTGAAGAAGACAATTCCAGATTGAGGCGAGCTCTTGAACAGAGTATGACACGGCTAAATAGAATGTCAGTGGATTCTGATTTTCTTGTTGACAGGTTGGCATGTTTTTCATCAAGTAATATTTTCATGCAATATCAGCTTTGCCATGTGACTTCGGAGCTTCCAATATTTCTAGCTGGTTGGGTTTGAATGAAGATGAAATCCTTGAAGGGACTATTGTCTACAATATTTTGTATCTAGCATTAATTTCCTAAAAAGTCTATAATTGGAATTGGAGTCTTACAAGTATGAATCTGGGTTAAATTTAGACTTGAAAATGTTTTTTTGTCATTATGCTGCTTCTGCTTGCGAATAAATTATTATACTAATCTTAATTGTATTTTTGACAGGCGCATTGTGATAAAATTACTTGTAACTTATTTCCAGAGAAACCACAGCAAAGAGGTATGGAAGTCTTCTAATTTGGTTGCTTAAGATACCATCATGCAGGATTGTTCATTCCTTTGTGTTGCATGTAATAATCATAACATTTTGTGTGTGCATGTACGCACGGGCTGGTGGGGGGGAAGGAATTCGTGGACTTGGTTTTTATTTTGTTTGCTGAGTTAATTTATTATTGCTAGATTTTATCATTGTCCACTTGCATTATGTAAAATTAAGCAATTTTCTTTAATCAGTTATGTGTGATGTCTTGTTCAAATTGATCTTGCTCATGAAATGCGATATTGGGGACAGGTTTTGGATCTAATGGTTCGCATGCTGGGATTCTCTAATGAGGACAAACAAAGAATAGGTGTTGCTCAACAAGGTCCAGGAAAAGGTGTTGTCCGCGGTGTTCTTGGGTTGCCTGGCCGCCTAGTTGGAGGTATCTTGGGAGGAAGTGGTTCAACTGAATCAGCTGCAAATGTAGGAGCAGATAACCAGGTAATTTGTTCTCATCTTGTTTTTATTTATCTGTGGTGTTTATTAGAAAGTAAAGTGCAGAAAAGAATATGGTAAGAACCCTGGGACTGGGAGAACTACACCACAAAAGTTAGCTTTTGTACTTAGAAAGCCCAAGGCCCTAAACCCTACACTAGAATCCCATAATTCCAAATGTGGGACTCAAGCCCCATACTTGCAATTAGATCCTAACAGAATATTGAGGGGGTGGCTTTTCTTCCCTTTTTTCCTTTTGGGGTTGCTGGCAGCCGGGAAGGAGATAAGGTTGAAGAATGGTGTTAAAAATTTTATTCTAACTGGAATCTCCGTCTTTCTTTATCTGTCTGTTGTGAACACAATAAATTGTTTTATTTTGAGGGCACAAGTGTCAACTACATGCCTAAAACCAGTTGGGGTTTCTTAACATGGAACATGTTCAAGGTTTATGCTACATCTATCGAAAGAATCTTTTACAAATGCCGCACTGCATTCTTGATCTTGTTACATTTAACGCAATTTACATTAACTTTGAGCTTTCTCATCATGGATTTGAATTTGTACATTTCCCCTTTCAGTCCTTTGCAGATCTGTGGGTTGATTTTCTTCTCAAGGAAACAGAAGAAAGAGAGAAAAGGGAATCGGCAGGAAGTACAGATAAAGCCATGGATGATTCACATGATAAAAGTCCTAATACTAATTCTTCTTCTCCACCACATTCCAATCAGAGGTTTAGCACTGGAACAGCATCAATTAACTCATCCACTAATCAATACATCAGTTCTCTCCCTCGTGGATACTTTCAGCATTCCGAACAAATTGGTTCCGAGTTCTCAACAGTCCCCCTTACATCATCAGATAGCAAAACTACTAGTTCAAAAGTTCTTCCTAGATACTAAATATACATTTTTCATGTAATTAATCAAGGGTATAGATCATTGATAATTTGTAAACATGTAATCTTGTTCAATTAATTCTTTCATTTCATTGCCTTCGTCATCCTGTGTGGATATTGTTGCATAATTTGAAACACTGGAACTGTGGAAAATTACCCTGATGTATATGTCATGTAATATCACTCTTATCTCTTTAATATATATATATATTCTCGCATGCACCATGTTTTTCTAGCCTACGTACCACTCCTTTATTCATTATTTTTTTCTTTCACTTTATTTTCGCCTCATTCTGTATCTTGACGGTTTTCGTCCCGGTAGCAAACTATTTCAGCACGAGGGTTAGATTAAACTACATAGCTCAGTATCCGAGATGGAAAGCTGAACGTTTTCCTATAAATGACCGACCATTATGGTAGCCAAGCCAGGGATGATATGAAGTCAGTAACAACTAAAAGCATTGATGCGACGTTGCAAATGCTATGGTTCGCCAACGATGACACCCTTATCAAAATTGATTTGACGATGGCAGTTATTCATTCAACTGAGCCTCAAACTGGAAAGATCCGATTATTGATTGAATGGTTCAAAAGATCCGGTTATTGCATATCAACTGGCCGCTGGTTCAAATCCATGGACACCACTTTGACAAAAAAAATAAAGTATCCACGGCCACCACAGTTGTGCTTCAATTGACCTTTTCCTCTCACGTCTATATTTGGTTTGGACCAACAGACGGGGAAGAACCAGAGGAATTGACACTGAAGTCTCGATGATCAGATTCGTGGTATTTCATTGACATAAAAAATAAAATCGTGGTATTTCAACTTTGTAGCAATATGCATTGACTTTTTATTATTTTTCCAGTTTCTAATATTGATTGTTTCTGTAAATTCAAAATCATTTACAGTTTTTGAACGAGACAGTGAGAAGAGAGGAGAAATTAAAATGAAAAGGAGTAAAGGACACCTAAATAAAGTGGGACTGACACCTGTGGTGAAGGACAAGTGTTCGTGAGAAGAGTGGAGAAATTAAAAATGAAAATGACACATAAATAAAGTGAGATTGGCACTTTTGTAGTTATAGTGAAAGACAAGTGTTCATTTTGAAGTCTAAGTAGAACTGATTATGATAGAATATATACTATATGCATTAACATTGTAAATAGATTTTACACTATCATTCAATCACAAATTTGTTTATTGTTACAATAATTATCTTAAAAATCATACCTACTTCTCATTAGTTAACAGTATAATAACTTTCATACAGATAGTGCATAGTAAAGAGTGTATGTACTAACAGAGTAGAGATTTTACATCATCAAATCTCAAACTATCATATATGATAAGTTTGTTAAAGTTTACAATAACTATCTTAAAATTTTACAATAACATTTTAATATCTACCATGATTTCTGATCAATTAATGGTACGTAAAAACTTTTACATTAACATACATAAAAATTAAACTCTAACTTTAAACTGTTCAATTATGTATCCAAATTAATTTCAATTGTAGATTTATATTAAAATGTAATTTTAATTAGAGAACACATAATTTTTCAATGCTAAAATAAAGTGAGAACTTTTCCAAAGGCAATTCACTCCTGTCAATTGTGATATGCCCCTTGTTGCCGTTATATGTGTGTTGTCTATATCGTGCCGAATTTTTCCAACAAATACTTTTTCATTAGATTAGTTGATTACCATGTGACATAATCTTTTGATAGTTTGGTGTTCTGTTTCTTCGTGTCAATTGGAATTCTTATTTTTTTTGTAGCCTTTTGAGTCATCTTCATAGGATTGATGGAATTATTTTCTTTAAATGTATTCATTTTTCTTCCCCACAAAGGTCCACATTATATTATTATTAATGTTAAAAAAATTGAACCGATTAATGTTTGAAAAAATAAAACCATCCAATCATACCGAAAAACTGATAAGAAAACAAAATCACTAGAAAATGGGTATAATCAATCCAAATTTAGGATAGAACCACTAGTGTTATTTTTCTTATAAAATATTTTCTACTTGAACAAAATATTTTGAGTTAAATATGTTTTTAGACCCTCATTTTTTGTCGATTTCTGTTTTTAGTTCCTCAAAAATAAACCAGTCATAGTCCCTCATCAATTTTTTGTTTATGTTTTTAGTCCTTACCATTAACTTAGACTGTTAAGTAATGACACGACATCCACATTGATAGCCGTGTGGACTACTAGCTTGACATGGTAGCCACGTGGCAAAATATTATTTTTTAAAAATTGATGTAATTTTTCTTTATGAAAATAGTCTCTCATTTTATCATGATTTGCGTTTAGTTCCTAAAAAAAGTTTGATCAGTTTTAATCTCTAAAAAAAAATTTCGTTTGTGTTTTTAGTCTCTCCAGTTAACTTAAACCATTAAATTTTAGTAATTAATTAATTATTATTTTCACATAATTCATATTATTATTTTACACTCATACAAGTTTTTTTCTCAAAATCTATTTTAACTAATAATTTATTAATTAATTATAACTCAAGCTTATCACAGTACTTCTCTTACCTTTTCATCACTATGCTTCAATAATTCAAAGTATTCATAATCGTATGAAAAGATTAACAATCTAATCTCTTTGATTATCCTTTGCATGTAATATATATATATATATAATTATTTTTTTTGCATTTCTAATACTAAATAATGTGTAAAATAATAATATAAATTATGTAAAAATAATAATTAATTATTAAAGTTTACTGGTCTAAGTTAATGAGAGAAACTAAAAACACAAACAAAAAATTAAGACTAAAATCGGTCAAACTTTTTTTTAAGGGACTAAAAATATAAATCATAATAAATTGAAAAACTATTTTCATAATTTACATTTTCTAATAATTGTAAAACTGCTAAAAAAATTATATTAATTTTTAAAAAATAATATTTTATCACATAATTGTCACGTCAAACTAGTCCAATTGACAAGCTATGTGACTACCAATATAAATGTCATATTATCACTTAACAATCCAAGTTTAGTATAGGAACTAAAAACAACGAAAATTTTGAGAAACTATAACCGATTAAAATATTTTGCAGGACTGAACAAAAATCGACAAGAAATTGAAACCAAAAACATAATTAACCCTATTTTTATAACTCAATAAAAATTCACATACAGCGATCCCACATTTTTATTGTTTATTTTATGAAACATTATTTCATACTAATTTAAGAAACTTCCTAACTTAATTTCTTATGATCCCACAATAGTTTATTACTCAATACAAATGTTAAAAATATACATTTAATATTTACCGGTTCGACTACAGGAACCGTGATTTTGGCAAAATTCCATAACCAATCCGATATTTTAAATATTGGTCTACATATTACAAGCCTATGAACCCAGCACCAAAACACAGACGGTAACGAAAGCTACCTAAAAATAAAAATGAAAAAGAAGCTTGCAAGCATTTTATCTTACAGTAACAATTGTTTGATTGAACAACTTATAAAACCCTTCAAAAAACCAGTAAAATCCATATGCTTGCATATATTTAGAAACTACCATTTGAAGATAAACCAAAGCCTAAAACCAACCCAAACATAGCAAAGATTGACATTTGATAAAAGAAACTGGGCCCCGGTAACTTCCATGAACAAATAAGTGGAGCTCTTTCTTTCAGATGTTACAAAGATTAACTCTCTAAACTAACTTCTTGGCTTTCAATGGACCCGCTGGGATCTTACTCAAGACCTTAGCATCAAACACAGCATACTGCTTTTTAATCTCAATAACCGCCTTCTCTGCAAGCGGGTCTATCTTATCCTCATACTTCTCATATAGCACAGGGACCGTGTGCAACAAGATAAAAGCTGCCCATGAAATGTAGAATATGTAAATGAATAAAATTTCATACCAATTTTTTTTATAAAAATTATGTAATTAAAAGGTTCTTACTTATGTAGAACAGGGTCAAGAAATTGCACCAATTCCCCACAATTGACAGAATCCATAAGCCAGCAATAACCTAACATCCACAACAGAATCCTCAATATAATAAATAACATGATAAGAATAGTTATATTTCTTAATTAAAGTTAAGGAAAGCATCAAATTAGGCACCCATTTATCCATTAAAGCACAGCAGCTTGCAAGACAGTAAGAAGAGGTACCATCTTGGTAAGTTATAAATAATTGGCCCAAAAACTTCATAGATATTATTTATGAAAAAACTTTCATTGAAGATGCACATAATGATGACATGAAGTTATAAAGTTACACACCATTAGGAATTTCTTCAAGTCTCTTCCAGAGCCAATACTATGCAAAACAGCAAATCCCCAGTTGATTTCAATCCTCAACGCAGACGCAACTTCCAGGAATGGCTCCTCAGGAAGATGAACTTCCGGAATGTGAGGCGGAGATCTGCAATATAATTGAACAGTCCGCACAAACGGTTAGAGAAGGCAAACCCTAAAACACACAACAGCACCTCTCTGATCAACAGACTAAGAAGTTCCAGAGGCTCACTTACTTGTGGATAAAAGTATGGGCATTGGACCACAAGAACAGAACCGCGAGCAACAGTATCAAAATGTGACACACCAGAGTAAGAAGGTGATACTCAAGCAACTCAAAAAGGACCCAAACAGCAGTGGCTCCACCAAGCACACCCGTAGATATTTTCTTGTTCCTCCACAATAACACGTCAGCAGCTGCAAAAGATGATCACCAAAAAAAAGCCATAAGATAATAACATCATAGATCGCAACTTCTTTTGCTCTCTCTCTATATAACTACGCACAATCGCACACAATCCTCCATCCAATCAAATCTCGTCAAACAACTCCTCAACTCTTCATGTAACATCCCAATTCTCACCTATGCAGCCCTAGTCAAATTCATAATACAACCTATTTATTATCATTCAAAACCATATCTACATTAGCAGAACTCAATTCATCTAGAATTAAAAACTACCTGAAAACGTAACATATCATAAACTAGAAACAGGGTAAGGTCGCAAAAATTTAACAAAAAAAAAATCAATTTGAGGAAACCACATTTATTTCAGAAAACCACAGAGAGAAACAAAGATATTATTTAACATTTGAGTAACCCTGATCAGTGATAAGCGACATGGAGCAAGGCAAGGCCAAGTCACTTTTTTTTTTTTTCGAATTTTTCCTTGCCCGTTATTTTTTTCCATTCCAATAATTTTATCCACAAGATTCCCACATTGAATCTGCTCCCAAAACCAAAACGCAGCCAAACGACAAAGAGAGAGAGAGAGAGTGTTACGTTTTCCGGCGCCGAAAACGGAATGAACGGGCCTCTCCCTTCCGAAGAGGCGAAAAACCTTATCCTTAACGGACGAAGTAACGGTTTTTTCGGAATCGGAATCGGAAGAGGAAGAGGAAGAGGAAGAGGACGAAGAATCGTGGCCGTGAAGCTTCTCGCTGATCTTATCCAGCAACGATTCGTCGGCGGCGCCGGTGGTGACGGTGCTCTCCGGTTCCTCCGCCATTGACCCCCGAATTTCTCAGATTGGAAAAACCCTAACCCTAATGCTTCGATTTCGGAAATGGAAGAAGCTCTTTTGCTTCTTTTTGTTTTTGGAGTGTGTGTGTGAGAGAGTAGGGTTCGGAGTGTGAATACCAGTGTGGGTTTTATGTGTGTCGCGAGTAACGAGGGTCGGGTGTCCGAACCTCAGGCTCGGGGGAGATTTGATATTGAAACAGAAAATGACGGCGTTTTAATTACGGAACAATGTGTGGCAGTTGGAACCAGTTCATTTTTGTTTTAATTCAACTCGAAATCTTGATATAATTATTTATTTAAATTTAAATTCGATCAAAATTTGATATAAGATGAAACGAAGTTGGACTAACAAAATTTATCAAAGTAATATCTTAATTTTAATATTATATATAGTTAAATTATAAAATAAAAAAATATAATTTTTTTGATAAAAATATATAATTTAAATTATGATATATTTATAATATATTTTAAAATTAATAATATTAATGTAAATATAATATCATATTTTACAAAATATTAGCTATTAAAATAAAAAAAATATTATAATTAGGAGAAAAGAGACTCAGAGTGTCTCTTTATATACAATTAGTAGGATGTATAGTTATTTTTTATTTTTATAAAATAAAATAAAAGAGATGATGAAAGTTAGATAAGAAATGAAAATATATAGTTATTTTAAAATTGGACTCTGTATGTAATTAGTAGGGACTGTAGGGTGTTTTTTTATATGTAGTTAAAACATAATATTGGTGTAATTTATGATGTTAGTAAAAGAATAAAATAGTCCAAAAAATATAGAAACGAAAAGTAGATATTGCTATTATATTAACTAGGGGGAAAAAAAGTAGATATCACCACTATAATAACTAGGGAAAAAAGAAGACTCATTGTCTCTCTATATATTTTTTTTTAAAATAAAAAAGAAAGAGAGAGGGTAGAGATTAAACAAAAATAACTAGTTTGACAAGTTAAAGTTAAAACTAAATATAGTGGAATAATTTGCAAAATTAGTTGAGATACAAAAAGTCTAAACAAATGTGAAGATGAAATCAAGATATAGCCTTTATTAATAGTTATAGATTACAAAAATAATAATAACAATAGAATTATAAATTATAGATATAGATTATAGATTATAAATACGAATACATAGTTATTAACATAAATTTAAATTTTTGAAAAGGATATAGAATATCAGGTTGGATCGAATTAAAACGACTTCAAATATAACTCAAACTCCTCAACATACCTATTTGGACTCCTCCAACACACTTTTTCCTCACTAAACTCAATTTTCTACTACGTTTAGTTGCCTTCCAAAGTAATTTCTTCCCTTAATTTTGACACTAACGCTTTGTTTGGTATAGAGGATAGAAATAGGGTAGATGGAAATAGGTAAAAAATAAGTAAAAATATGAGAAATAGATAAGAAATAAAATATATATTTAGGTTGTTTGGTTTGAGAGAAATAAGTGGGAAATAAAGTAGAAATAATATTATAATGTTGTTTGGTTTGAATGAAAAGAGTGGAAAGAAATTATAAAACAAATGAAATGACAAAATTGGCCCGTACTCAATTGTAGCTGACCTCATGCATTGACTGATTATAAATGTGATTTAATTGAATTATCACTAGGTGAAACACATGTGACCTTCACATTCAATCGACTTACATAATCGATTATCTGGAGGTGCAGACACTAAGTATGGTATTTTAAGCGATTGCCTAATCGATATGGAGAGGTCCAATACTTGATATCTATTTTAATCGATTGTGCAATTGATTATAGCACATTCATCTTCTATCCAAAGAGCAATTGGGCCATCGAAAAAGTTGGTTGTTCTCGTGGTAGGAGAAAGGGGTATTGGGGAAAGGGAACTTGGTCCTTTAGACCTATTTTGGTCTATCAAAGAGCATAAGTGGCCCACCAAAAGTGTCCCATTTCCTCCTTATTTTAGCTTACCAAACAGATGAAATTTAAAAAAAAAAAAAAAAAACTAACCTCACCGTCTATCCTTACATATCCGTCGAACAAAGAGAGTGTAATTTTGTTTCAATGAAGCAACATATGAGTTGCTTTTGAAACTTATGTTTTCAAGGGGAATTTAATGAAAAATATTAAATTTCAACAACATGTACTTCCCATTTTACCCACCCTGTGTATTCATTTAATTTTTCCAACTCTTCAGCATCAATCATTCCTACAGCCTGATTAAACACATGTATTAAACTTCTGTCTCAGACATATTTTGTGTCAATAATTAAACAATATATAACTAGTTCATATAATTAAAAGATATTGAATGAAATAAAAAATAATATCAATATTACATTATAAATTTCCATATCCTTTTCAATAATTACACATTCAAAAATACTTTTAATTAATATTATCCAAACAAATTTATTAAATATACTTTTGAATAAAAAATATCTAAACATAAATTACGTTGAGAAAATAAGTTATGTACTGATAATATAAAATAATTTTACACTATCATCTAATCACAAACTACCATATATAATAAGTTTATTACTTTTATAATTATTATTTTAAAGTCGTACCTTAATTGATAATATAAAACTTTTTAAATTGACAATGTATAACTACTAAATTGAATTACGTTTTAGTGAATTACCATACTTAAGTTTAGAACATACTTTTGTTCAAATTTTTACAAACTCACAAAATCAACTTTGTATCCAGCCGTATTAATGGATCTACACCCCTAGTTTGAATGTCGAGACTTGCCGGTTGACGCCGTTTGTTTGCTCGAGCAACGCTAGAGTCCCGCGACGGTCACAGGAAGTCAGTCGCTGACAGCTAACAAAACAAGGTGCGACGCGTGGTTGCAATCAATCATAGGTGAGTACGTACGGATTATACGTGCTGGACGGCTATGTTTGGTAAAAGGTGTATACTGTATATTATTATTTGGTTTTAAATTTTTATTGAAACTTGGATTTTTTTTCTTTTATTTTTATTTTTTAATTATTTATAAATTATTATAAATATAATAATTTTATTATCTTACCATTTATTTAAATTTTGAAAAAATAAAACAATATGACGTGATATTTTTATAAGATAAATTATTTTTTATCTCTACAAATATAGTGTTTTCAGTTTGAATACATATAATTTTTTATTTGTTTTTCATTCATGTAAGTTTTAAACCATCCTTTTTTTTAGTCATTATCATTTACCTCCATTACAAAAACACTGATGTGGCTAACGAACTTTTATTAAAGCTTCACATTATCAAAAATAGTTAGGCCCAAAGTCTAATTCTAAAATAGTATCAAAGTTTATCTTATATTTATTATTGGATCACACGTATTTGTCTAGAATATGTATGTATATATATATATATATATGTGTGTGTGTGTGTGTGTGTGTGTGTGTGTGTGTGTGTGTGTGTGTGTTTATTCCTAGACATCAATGGGTGTGGGTGTTGTTATTAGGCATCCACATTTGTCCACATTCCAAATGTCCCAGTCTTAGGCATGAGAAGGGTGTTAAGATCTCATATCGGCTAAAGATATGGTCAATGTAGTCTTTATAAACCTTGGAGGACAAACCTCATCTTACAAGTTGTGATTTGTGAGATTGAGTTAAAACCTAAGCCCAAATTTTAAAATGGTATCATAGCTTATCCTATATCTATTATTGGAATACTCGTATTTGTCTACACTCTACATGTTTATTCCTAGGCATAAAGGGGTATTCTTATTGGGCTACCCGCATTTGTCCACATTTAAGATGTCCCGTCTTAGGCATAAGAAGGTGTGTTGAGATCTCATATTGATTAGAGATATAACCAATGTAATCCTTATAAGGTTTGAGCAATTCTCACCTTGCAAACCAATTTGTCAGGTTAAGTTAGGCCATATGCCCAAATTTTAAGACTAAAATTGTTGAGTGTGAAAGAGTATTGATGGTTGTGTGGATTGGTTTTCATGATAGAAATGTGCATAAGCTTGAGGGTGTTGAGTGTGTGAGAATATTAAGTGTGCGAAGACGGACATGAGTATATGGGAGGTATTTTAATATTGGCTAAATTAAATTTTTGGTTTTACTATTTTTCTCAATCCACAATTTTGGTCTCTCTATTTTTTTAGAGACATTTTTAAAAATTTACAATTTTGGTTATCCTATTTTTTTTAGAGACATTTAGTTCTCTTATTTTTAAAAATCTGCAATTTTAGTCTTGTCGTCAAATCTCTTTTGTTAACCATTAGTAGTTTAATGTTGACTCTAAAGTGTCAACATTGGCTCTAACTCTGACATGTCATTTAAGTACTGACACGTTAGAGTTAACATTAAAACACTAATGATCAACACAAGAGATTTGACAGCGAGACCCAAATTGCTAATTTTTAAAAATAGGGAGACTAAATGTTTACCAAAAATATAATTTAGCCTTTAATATTTAAGCATTTATTTTATGTTAATATTTAATTTAAAACTTAAATATATTTTTTGTTTTTGCAATATGTCATCTTTTACTTTTAGTCCTTCTAATTTTTGTTTGTTTGTAGTCTCTATAATGTTTTATTTCATTTTAAGATTTAATTTAAAAAATAATCAAAAAATAAAATGATGATGTAGTATTTTTGATGACATGACACTTTTGATAATGTCATTTTTTTTAATGACGTGACACTTAATAATGTCATCATTAATCAAAGTTCATTTGCTACATCATTGTTTTTGAAACAGAATTAGATGGTAAGGACTAAAAAAAATAAAGGATTAGAACTTATAGAGATGAAAAACAAAGAAAAAAATTTATAGGACTAAAACTGAAAAATGTTATATTTACAAAAACCAAAAATATGTTTAATTTTTTTATAATTATTTATGAAATAAAAAAGATTTCTTGAATTAAAGAAGTCATTTCAAAGCTAAAATGTACTATTTTATTAAAACAATATTAAGCAGTGATTTTTAGAGTAATCTAAAATATATTTGTTTTTAATATATTGAATATTATGTTTTATTATTTTTTCACTTCGTAACAATTAATATTTTACCTTTCAAAATTTCAAAGCCTCCGTAATCACCCAAATCTTGCTTCAAGCCAATCAAGCAGAGCAAGCTGTCAATCCATTTAAGAGATTCCAATTCCAAACTCACGATCATACGAAAGCAACAATTTTTACTTCTCAGTAAAAAGAGAATTGGAAAATTGAACTCGTTGATTTGAGTATAACGCGTATCTAATCTGAAACATGCTTTCTATCTATGTATCCCATTTGTACAGTACAAAGTATAGGTACGCAAATCATCCGTCAAGAAATCGTGTTTTGTGAATCACTTATTAGGTGTTTTTGCTTTTTGGCAAAATCAATTATTAGGTATTAAAAGCCTCACAAGTAGAGACAAGACACATTTCTAACATGTTATGCATATATTAACAGATACTTTTTTACATCATGTTCGTGTAACAAAGTGAGAGATAAAAAAGGGGGGCAGTAGTAGGATAAGATGATAATGTAGTAGAAGAAAAGAAATTATTAAAGTAATTTTTTTATATAAAAAATATTAACAATGTACTCTTACAATAATTTTAATAAAAAAATTAACAATAGTGTTAATATAAAAAATTAACAATAATTTTAACAATACTTCTAATAAAAAATATTTATTAACATTTAATTATATATCCTTAAAATGCATATTAATGAGACACTTTAGATATTTACTATAACAATTTTATCATCTAGGAATTTGGGCATTGCCTTGAAGATGGGGAAATCAGGATTGCGTGCAGTCAAATTTGACACAGTTGGCCATGCAGTCATCATCTAAGAGCTGATAATTTTTCTTATTATACTTAATTAATTTTATAAGAATTGAAAAATAAAATTAAAGGTAAAGATTCATCTTTCTTTCTCTCTCCAACTGCAGGCAATCCATATTCTCGAATGATAAGCTGTATAGACAAGGGTTCTTGAAAAATTTCTTCCTTGCATTGACAGAGGATCACCCCCATGAACCATGAGCTTTTCAAGCTAGTTTCCACTCAAAATTACTGAGTACACCAAAATTTCATGCTTCAAACACACGTTCATGACTCTAGTTTTGGCTAAATTTTCACGTCAACCATCAAGTTTTGTAGCTTCGGCATAGATGTGGACCATTGGTAACATGCAACCAGACAGGCACGATGCTTTTTTCTAAAATTTTGATATAATAAAATTATACAATCATTTATATAACACTTTATTTTTCCTTCTCTATTATACCACATATTTTATCCTACATTTTTCTTTCCTCTCTTATTATCTCTCTTATTTATGTAAATCACAAGTTTTGTTAAATCTCACATCTTATTTAATGAATCTCTCTGCTAATTTTGAAATTTTCAATAAACATTAACAAATAATAAATTATGTGTTAGAAAATTAGAAAATGTATTATTAGCACTCATCCATGTAAATTGATGTATATATTTGTTGAATGAATATAATTTCTCTCTGAACCTCTTCTTGCAGAAAGAAATCAGTCTTGTAGTTCATCACATTATGTATATATTTGTTTCTTTGCTTTCAAGTGTCAACACAGAATGAATAGTGATACTATAACTGTTTTGCGGATTATTCAACTCATTACGTGCAGATGCCTCCAATGCCTCAAGAAGGCCTAGTATGTCAGCAAGAAAGTCACGTTATTTCAGTACAAAACCTAACGATGATGTTGGATCCGGTTCTGCATCTCTCGGTTGATCTATTTCTCTTGAACTTTCTAAATTACAAATTGCAGAGTTATCCTCACTTAATTTCAAATTGAATTTGGACCCTAAGGGGACTCGTATGGGTATATAAAAGATTCAATACCACCAAAATGGATAAAGATAGAAAAGCATGGAGTGTGTCGCAGAAGCTGCGAAATCGTAATGTTAAATCAAAACGAAATGTTGAGATTAGATTCCATGTCCAAAGCATGCTGATAAATGGAGTTTGGCACTTACCTAGTGGATTATCCAAGCGCTGTTGTGACTGCTTAACAAATGCTTAATTTCAATCGGTAATAATAGTGATGTCAACTCAACAAATATATCTTATATCGGGTACTCATAATTTGTTCCAAGTAATATCTGCGATTTAACTGATACATGCATCAAGTGGAACACAATTTGTTGAAAGTATTATCTGCGATTTAAGTATTAGTAAGAAACTAGGAACTGCAGCTGAGTATAGAAAGCACTAATACTTGAGGACTCTCTGCATAATTAGTCAAAAAGGCCTCCCATATGCTCAACAGTCCAAGTCTTCCACTCACTCGAGAATAAAGAAAATAAATTAATAAATGCCACAAATTTAAGAACACGCTTTCACCACATAATAATGGAAAGCTATACAGAAATAAAGTTCCTCTAAAATCAGTTTTTCTCTGAGTTAAGTAATGTTGTGTCTATTTTCAAATTATCTAGTTAGGATAACAATATATTTTAAATTAAATTACAGATGAAACTATCTTGATTTTTTTATTTTTGCTGAACTGAAGCAAATGTAAAATATCATTGACCACTCGTAGCACAAAAGAATTTCTTTGACCACTTCGCCAGGTCTTCATGATAACGTAGAGAAAAGAATATTTCTTAAACCTAAAGGCTAGAGCACCCGTTACTGTGCCCCGTGCACAAAAACGTGTCAGGGAACCTTTGACATTCTACACAATGAAAAGGATATTTCATCCAATTCCTGTCACACTGTATAATACAACAAGAATATTGAGAGAAAACAGGAACAGAATGAACGGACGTCAAACACAAGCTGTCTACAAATGACGACAAATAAATGGGTCCACGATTGTATAAAAAAAGGGAAGCCAAAATGTACCAATTTCTTCCTGTCCTTAATGAAGTGGAGGCAAAGGAAATGAACAAAGCTAATAAAATGAAAATCCTCTGATACAGGATAAAGAGGAAGAAAATTAGCATCGCCAAGGGATTCTATTTGCTGCTCAAATTACCAAAGACTTGAGAAAGTGCTCGACCAGAAAAACTGGTCAAGAGAGCAAAAATAGGAGAGAAAGAATTTATTTATTTTTTAGTGTATAAAGTAGTAGGACGGAAAGAGACTCTAATATTACCGGAGAAGAAGCTAACGATATATTAAGATTGTCAACAAAAACTCATTTAGTCATCCAGAGAATTACTGCATAAATAATTTTACTCAATCATAATTACTCGTCAAACTCTTGAACACCAAAAGTTATCTATCAAACAAGATTTGAGTAACGTCAGATAAATCAAACCCTCATCTATATAGAGGATGAGAATTAACTCTATCCTTATCTACTTGTGTTAACTTTGAGAAAAGGATTATACAATGTCAAATCAACCAAAATATATTTCCAACCCGTTTGTCTTATTATTAAAATCAAAATCAATTTCATCCACTGAAACTTACAATTCGTAATTGAAATTAACTTAAATTCACCTCTCAAATGCACCGAGATTAATTTAACTTCACGTTTCAAATGTATTGAACAGTGTAAAACCCCTTCGAAAAAAAGAGAGAGAGTCTAAAACCAATTTCATTAGAGTCTAAAACAAAACACACTGAAACTTAGGAAACAATATGTGGACACTATCGACATGTTCACTCCCGTTAACAAAACTAACAGGAATCATGACCACGAGACGCATAAAGCATCATATGACAACGAGTCTTGTCAAACAAAAAAAACACACAACTTTATAAAGAAAGAAGCAAACATTTACTTGAATGAATGCTATGTGAAAGAGAAATCGAAACACCCTGTGGAGAAATTACATAATCAAACAACTAGCCCCAAGATTTTTTTCCCCATTTCCCTCACATCAAACCTAAATCGTTCACCAAAAAAAAATAAAATTAAATAAAAACAAAAAAAAGAAAAAAGACCTCTACTTTCTCCCCCATCCCTCACCTCTTAAAAAGAAGAAAGATAAAAACTTTAAACCTCTCAATAACCAAAAAAATAAAAAGCAAAATCCACATCACACATTAACCTACTAATTCTAAAAGTTTTTTTTTTTTTTTTTTAAAAGTCACCTATTTCGCCTCCTATCAGCAGCATACTGAGAGAGCGGGACCACCTCCTGCAGCGGCGTGGAAAGCGGCGTCGGTAGCGGGGAGTTGCGGCAAACGGGGCAGGACCCGTTGAGTTTCAACCACGAATCGAGGCAGCAGAGGTGGAAGTAATGGCGACACTCGGGCATCATCCTCAGCATCTCCGAGTCCTTGTACTCGCACAGGCATATGGAGCACGTGGTGTTGTTGTTCCTCGCGCCGTCCCCGCCGAACTGGAACCTCGGGTAGGAGTTTATCACGCTCTGGTCGAGCCCCACCGCGACGCTCGCCTCGCCGCCGTCGTCGTCGTCGTCCTCCGCCACGAAGATGACGCGCGGCAGGACGACCCCGTCGTGGGCAGCGACGTTGGCCGCGGCGGCGGTGGTTTGGGTGCGGTTGCGGTGGGCGCGGCAGCAGAGGTAGGAGGAGAGGATGAGGGTGGAGAGGAGGAAGAGGAAGGCGAGGGCTATGGCGATGGAGTAGCCGAGGCCGATGTGGACGAAATAGGGGTGAGGGGAGGGGATGGATGAAGGGGACATGGGGGCGAGGGGGAAGGGAAGGAACAAAAGAGGGGTTCTCCATTTGTGAGGGGGGGTGAGGGAGGGAATTAGGGAGGGTGGTGGGATTTTTTTGAGGGGTAAAGGGTGGGTGAGGGATTCAGCTGCTGCATTTAATACTTTGTTTTGTTGAGAGACTCAGTTCTCAACAGGGGAGTTAGGCTGCATTAAATTGTGCAAACTGCAAGTGGAATTGGAAAGGAGTTACTCACAAAGTAGATGAACAGTTGTGGTTTCAAAACATGCTTATAGTAATAGAGATTTTCGCTTTGTGTTCATAAAATTGAGTAAAATTAATTTTGAATTATTAAACACAATAGCTTAATAAGCATGTTTTACGCTATCAATTGATTAAAAATAATTATTGGTATTACTTATAAGATAGTTGCTACTAGTTGTTTCAGGATTGGAAGAACCAACTAGATAACGAGAGTTGTCGCGGAGTGTTGAGAGGGTACCCGTAAAGACTTTGACTCTCAAATAAGTGTCTAGCAAAATAACGGCTAAAGTATCTGAAAGGAACGTACCTAGTGAAGATGATGATGGCAACATTTATAGGAGTGAATGAGTGACATGTTTAATTGTTTAATGTCGTCATCTTGTTCTGTCTGGTTAGAAGATTGGTTAAGACCGTTAATTACGTCAAGTGTTTCTCTGTATGCAATTATGTCTATGTCAGTGGTGGTTGCGCATTTTAAAGAAAAGAATGCTAAGTGAGTCTCCGAATATGTAGGATGAGGTGGTCAAACAAGGTCGGGTTATTCGAGTAATAGGTCAATACGTGAAGGGTGATATGATAAAGTGGTTAGTCTCGAACAAGTTTACCCAAGTATGAGACTTACCTAGAACAACAATTATTTTTAAAACCAACAAATTTATCATACACAGCGCCCAATACATATAGTATCCTTTATTCTAAAATAATTATACGGCATTTTTAACTTAATTTGAGTCAAGAATTTTATATTAAAACATGTCTCGAAATAAGAAGAATTGGTTTTAGATATCAAATAAATAAATTCTTAACTTTGATTGTGTGTATATAACAAATATTTTATTGAAAAAATAAAACTCATTTAAGTAGTATTTATATTTAAGAAGAAACTAATCTCCATATCTATTAATGGGAATACCTTATCGGTGTGTTAAAAAATAAAATACAAGAGAAAGTTTATAAGTGTTTGGTTGGGAAAGCTCTAAATCATGATTTGGGAGATAGCTTGCATTTTTTAACCTACAATATGGGTTAAAGCTTCTAAACCTAAAGTCAAACATGATATTAGTGCGTGAGAAAGAGAGAGGGTGTGTGCTAGAGTTTGAACTTTGCACTTACCTTTGTTACGACTTTGCGTTTCTCCACTTTGGGTTTTGGAGGTTGGTACTTGGCAGTGGAGGGAAACAGGGGAATCAACTACTATCGATTACAAGACACTGCTCTTTGTTTTGGTGTCTGGTGTTTTTGACTTCTTTCCGGTTTTGTATTCTTTTATTTATTTTAATCTTGGGATATTAGTGTGGGGGGTGATTGTGTGATGGTGGTGGCGTGTGATGTTGTAATCGGAAGTTGCCGTAAGAAAAGTGTTTGGGGTTTGCTGCAGCCTTTGTTCGTGCGTGCCATAACTGAGAAAAGGTTGGTGTTGTGTTTCTGCTGTCGTGGGGTGGGGAGAGAAAGCGAGTGTTGGAACAAATTGGTTCACCAATTTGTATTGCTAAGAATGAAATGACCAAATCAAACCTCAACATCAATTCGAATTAGGCTCAGAAGATTACAATAATAATACCATTTAAATAATACTAGTTCACTTATATTTGTTTCATTAAATATTTATTTTCGCCACAACATGTTAGAATTTATTCATCTATCTTTGTCTTCGTTACACAACCCCATTCGACACAGTGGATTTTTGTGAGTTTTGTCCCTGAAAGCATTACAAACATTGTTTGATTTTTGCACAATGAAACCATCAATTACTAAATTGTTGTTTTGTTTTTACGAATTTCCTTTACAAATTTCTACTATGTGCACACTGGACCATGGAACAAATATAAGACATGAAAAAGAATTTAAATCTTGTAAAGCAAATAAACGTGTGAAGTGGGAAAGTAAAAATATATTTATACTTGATTTCAATTTTATTTATTTTTGAAAGCTACTTGATTTCAATTTAAGTATTCCGTAATTTTCATTAACTTTAACAATAGATGTATTTTTACTTTTTCACTTTACATATTTGTTCATTTAAAAGAATTAAATATGAGAAAAATACGTTTGGTGTATGTTAAATGCCTCCTTGACTTTTTTTAGAATAAAATCGCCCCTCTTGCTGCCATATTCTCTTACCACCACAATAGCACCATCACAATTCACAGATAAATAAAGAACCTCTTCCTTTATTTCTTCTTCTTTGCGTAATTTGAAAAGTTCATCCCCGTAGACTTTAGTTAAAGCAGCCCCGGGGTTTCTTGCCAAAAGAATATAAAATTGGATGGAGCTAACCTGCTTTTAATAACACTTTTTTTTTAGGTTTAAATATACTTTTGATCCCTATAAAATATCACTTTTTTGTTTTTAGTCCTTGTAAAATTATTTTTTTCAAAATGGTCCTTGTAATTTTTTTTATTTTGGTCCTTTTATTTGTTCTAATCCCTTTATTATATCTATTTTTTTGTTTTAGTCCCTATAATATTTTGTTTATTGTGAATTAGTCCCTTTGAAAAAATTTGGCAAGGACTAAAAGCAAATTGTTTGCATATTATAAGGGCAAAAACAAACAAAAAATATATATTACAAGGACCAAACAAAATAATAGGGACCAAAAAAAAAAGAATTTTACAAGGACCATTTTTAAAAAAATATTTTTATAAAGACCAAAATAAAAAAAACAGTATATTACAGGGACCAAAAGCATATTTAACCCTTTATTTATTTACTTTTTACTAGGGGGACATCCTGCACACCGCATTGGGGGTTTCACCATTTTTAGTTGCACCAATTAATTAATTTTAAAGTAAAATATATTTTTTGAAAAAATATTTAAATTATGCTGTCATTTTTATTATAAAAATTATATTTTTATTAAAAGATTAAAATATATTTTATATTTTAATTCATTCTAATATAAGCAAGTCTAAAGTGATGATGAATAAATGAATCTTTAATTTTTAAGGTTTGGATAACTAATTTTGAAAATGGTAATATTGTTCTTTAATGCATTTGTAAGGGGTTATTTATAATTTATTTATACTTATTTTATAATATAAATACTTGTATAAGAACATCAAACATGTGAGTCAACTAGTATATAGTACAGGGTTGTTCTAGGTTAACTAATGGTCTTGAGTTTGAATCTAAGATATGTAATTGCATTAAATACTAGAGAGGAGAATTTTGTCATCTATAATAGTTTTATTCAGCTCAAGCAATATTGTTTTTGTAAAAGATACCTATGGTCTCTTACAAAATAAATAAATACTTGTGCAAGTATTTAGGAGAACTTATAAATATAACTCATGATATGGGCTTTTTTACCAAAGTAGAAAAAATTACCAAAATATTGTTAAAAAAAAAAACTATTTATTAGATTGGGTTGTTTTGGCCATGCAGGATGATGTGGAGTTGTATATATACGAGGCACACACTATGTGTGTAGTATGTGCCACAAGATTTACATTTTGTCCTCTAATGGAGGCACCAAGTCAATAGGCGCCACCCGTGGTGTCTTTTAGTGGAGGGACCAACTCAGTTGGTGCCACCCTTGTGTTTTGTAATGTTATGGTAGATTCTTCTTGTACCATATGAAAAGTGTATGTCTCAGGTTTCCAACGCTCTACTGATGCGGATATTAACTAATGACTGACCTAAAAAGAAAAAATCAATTTCAACTCTATCATAATTTTGTGCCCATCTAATTTTCAAAATGCGCTCCTTGTCACTGTTCCATACATGTTCAGAAACATGGACAGATTGAAGATGTAACAATGAATCATCACGTGGACCAGGATGAATGACTTGCCCTCCATGTTGTATTTAATCAAAGAAATAATAACGTTAAAAATAATATTATAACATCATAACAGAAACTCACACAATAAAAAACTATTTAAATTAACATTACTTATTAAACTAAGCAATTTAATTAAAATATATTAACAAATTTGTTAGCTATTTAAAATAACAAAATAAATAAATTATGTTGGTTTTAATTTTTTTTAGGATGGATATTAAAAAAATTTGATATTTTCATTTTAAAAACATTAAGGATAAAATAATTAATTTATGTATCAGAACTATGTTTCTGTCACCCATAGAAAAAAAAAACAAAAGAAAACAAATAATTTAATGTTATTTTTTAACATTGCAATATCATTTTTTTAATAAAAATATGCTAAAAGTAATTAGCAATTGAATAACGTACATAAACAAAAAACTTACTTACAACTCCCAAATACCCACCTCTAATAAACAAATGAGATGAAAAAAAAAATGATAGAATGAGAGCTTCAGAGTTTGAGAGAATGAAATGAATTTAATGAAAAAACTTGTGAACGACATTTGCTTAAATACTAATTGTGTTGCATGCAATTCAATTTAAATGGGAACATGCCTTTAGTGCTTAAACATAGATTGGCCTGCCATGCATGTAACATGCACAAGCTTCAAAACACGCAACCAAGGAGGTGCCACTTAGTGGGCACCAGCATTTGCACACAGGTGCCACTTGCTGGGCACCTCCCATTCATGCATGCTGCATTGCAGTATTGAGTTTAGAACACAAGGCACTAACTTGTTGGGCTCCTCCCATTCATGTTCTAAAAAAGTAGAAAAAAACTCATGCATGCCATGAAACAGTGCTAAGTTCTAAAAAAGATTGAAAAACAAAACAGTACTAAGGCACCAACTTGCTGGGCACCATAGTTTTGCACAGGAGGCGCCAACTAATCAAGTACCACCCTCTCCTAAGGTTTGCAAAGCTAGTCGCACTGCATGCATGTATAGAAAGTCTGTGAAGTAGGTTTGCAACACTGGAAAATTTTG
Source organism: Spatholobus suberectus (assembly GCA_004329165.1). Lineage (NCBI taxonomy): Eukaryota > Viridiplantae > Streptophyta > Magnoliopsida > Fabales > Fabaceae > Spatholobus > Spatholobus suberectus. The sequence goes on along the minus strand of CM014731.1, from coordinate 15,932,268 downwards.
TAATTTTCAATGGTGCACAATTGAAAGTTGCCACCCTTGGAAAGTGGGAAAAAAAAAAAACAACGTACACTGAGTGTGCACCTTCTATATATTCCTTTCCACACCACATTCCACTGTGTCAAACAACTAATTTGATAAATAGTCTCTTTACAATATTTGGTAATTATTTTTTTCTACTTTGGTAAAAAAGCCATGATATGTTTATAAATTATTTTTAGCTTATTTTAATAAGGTTCTACAAAATAACCTTACACTTATATATAGGAAATATAGTTTAACCATATTTTTTTTCATTAAAAAACAATAATACATAAGTGCTTACATGATATTAAGCACTTATTAATAACAATTAAAGCACATTGATGATGTTTGAAATATTTTTAAACTCATTAATTCAATGACCAAATCACCAATACAAACTTTAATATGATAGATTTTGAAATTCATTGTCATACATATTAATCTTTTAAGTATGCTTAGCAGTGATATTTTAGAAAATGAATGGAGGAAAAACTTTTTCTTCTTAAATTAAGAGAGTTACAATGTTTATTAAAAATATAAAAAATAGAACATTAATTGCTTGATTGATTTTTGTTTCTGAAAATTGTTTTCTATTTTCAAAAGACAAAAAAAAGAGTGTATACTTTCTAATACACTCTTTTTAACGCACTCTATAATATTGGTTAAAAATTACTAAAAATTATAAAATCATAAGTAAAATTTATTAAATGAGATGAAAACCACAAATTTTTTGTGATTTCCTATAAACTTCATCTAATGATAGATAATGTGTTTAAAAGAGTGTGTTAAATAGTGTGTTATTAACATTTTTCAACAATTTAATTTGATTAGTACTTTTTGAAAATTATTTCAAAAAGTAATATCTATTTTTAGTTTTTAAAATCAAAACACCAAAACAACTGTAAAGTGTAAATATAAATATTATATATATGCATGTGTGTGTGTTTGTGTGTGTGTGTGTGTATATATATATATATATTAGTAATTACCGTAATTAGGGATTTTGACTCTCCAATGGGACCTCCAAATATTCACACAAGCTTTGGTCTTTTGGTCAACTATGAGTCTAATCCTCAATCTAGGGCTTAGTCTTCGCCCCTCAACAAAAATGTGTTTTGCAAGAATCGAACTCAGATCCTCTACCACATATTGACATGCCCTAGGATGTGGGACATATCAATTAATAACATGTGTCAATTTTTTGCACTTACACTATTTTATAACTTTTTGCTAAATACATAATTTGTACAACCCACTTGTTAAATCTTTTGATATTATCTTTAAGATCATATATATTAAATTTCACATAATTTCGCTTAAGAAGTCGTTACACACATTATAAAATAATAAAAATTAATATTTTAGTTAAATTACATGTTCATGTTCGTTAAATTTTATCTACTCCTATATTATAAATTAGATACACATTTTAAATAACACTACTTGTTAAAAATGCACAAAAAAATTGAAAATGATGTTTTGCCAAATTTTCTAATTTTCATCAATAACTTCATTTCAAATCTTGATTTGGGGAAGAGTATCACTTCCTGTTAGAGATTCTTCAGCCACTAGGTAACTTTGCTCAATAAATATCATTGTGAACGATTGATCAAGAGAACAAATTATAAACAAAAAAGGAAAGAATTGAAAGAAAATAAAATAAATTTAAAAGGCTAAAATTGAAATGATTGAAATTGAATCAAAAGAAAGGAGAATGAAACTAAGTTTGCAATTACTTAAAAGAATGAAAAATTGAAAATTAGAACCAAAGGGCAAGATAAAATAACAAAGAATAAAAAAATTTTGAAAATAAAGAAAGAAGAATAAAATATGAAGAAAAGATAAAATAAAGCAATAAAATGAGAATAACAAGACAAGAATGATAATTAAGACCAAGAATAGTAGTGTTGAAATGTAAATGGAAATTGAAATGTTGATTGGAACAAAGTGATCAAGAATTTGTTTGAGACTCATTTAATTCTTTGATGAGTGGCAAATATGTAGGGTTTTGTACAAGGTTAAATGACAAAGTTTCAATCCTTATTATATTGTACAAATTGGTATTTATGGACAAAAAAATCCTAACTACTAGTAACTTCTAATAACCTCCAACAATTATTACTATATTGTTGATATTTTTTTATTTCATTTTCCACTTGTTGATGTCTTTTATGGTCTTGATTCTTCAATCTTTATTATCAGTCTTGTCAAATGAAATATATATTTAACATTGTTGAAATAATATGTCAAAAGACTATATTTTGACACTGAATCAAAATAACCTGTTGAAAGGATATAGTCTGACGCTTAGTCAAAATAATCTATCGAAAGTCCCCTTTTCGTCACTTAATAGAAATAATTTGTCAAAATGTCTCTTTTTTACACTTAGTCAAAATAATTTGTTGAAAGGCCTTGTTTCAACACTTGGTCAAAATAATCTATGGAAAGACCATTCTTCAACACTTAGTCGAGATAATATATCAAAAGTTCATGTTTTGACACTTAGTTAAAATAATCAATGAAAGAGCTCTTTTCGACGCTTAGTCAAAATAATTTGCCGAAAGACCATTTATAGATACTTAGTCGAAATAATTTATTAAAAGGTCACATTTTGACATTTAATCAAAATTTTATGTCGAAAGACTTCTTTTCAACACTTAGTCGAAATAATTTGTCAAAAGGTTAGTATTTTAACACTTAGTCAACATACTATGTCAAAAGACTATATTTCGAAGTCAAAATAATATCAATTTCAACACAGTCTGAAATTTAATAATCAGTCCAAAACATATTGACATTAACAAATAATGATAATGTACAAACTAAAATACTAGATCTCAAAAATAATAATATATATATATATATATATACATACTAATTCTACTAAAATTAATTTATCTAACTTTAAAATCGAGCACATCTCATCCATGAATTGGTTCCATAATACGATCGTATGATTCTTATTTTAACTTAAACTAAGTAGTTATGGGAGCAAATCCTGTCAAAAAAAAGTTATGAGAGCAAGTAATAACTTGAATTGATTATAGTTGTTTACTTGTCTATGTACATGTGTCCCGCATTTTTAGTATCATGTCATTGCACAATGATAAAAATATACGGAATTCTTGGATACTCAAATATACTGAAAATAATTCGAACAAGGAAAACTGAATAATTTGTGCAAAATAGCAAAAGTCATAAGATTTTGGAATGAAACAACGAAAGTAAGAAAATAAAAAATTAATTAATTAAATTATTTTTTTAATCACTCTAATTAGGGTTTTTAGTTCTTTAGTGGACCTTGAAGTATTTTCGCAAATTTTAATTCTTTGGACTGATATGAAACTAATTTAGTCCTTCTTTTTTTAATTGTTAGGAAGATATAATATAATGTTTATTACTAGCTTATAATTAGTTGAAGGCAATTACGATAAGTTCTCTCAACTGGAAGTTTGTCAACCAAAAAATCATGACTTTAATTTTTAGAGTTAACCACAATTTAGTTTTTAAAAGTGGTAAATTGTGTATTTTTTTGTCTTTAAATATATGTTTTTGTACAATTTTGTTCTCGAAAATCTAAAAGTATACACATTTTAGTCCTTAAAATATTTTTTTTATTTTTTTAGAATTTAGTCCCAAATTACTCACTTTTAGTCCCTCCGTTAATGAACATCCACGAAAGAACTAAAAGTGAGTAGTTTAAACTTTTGGAGACTAAATTGTATAAATATTGAATCGATAAATTTTTACCAATAATGTATAAATATTGAATTGATAACTTTTTTACCATTGATATATAATACATAATTTTTAGGCTTAAATAATTTTTTTAATCCCTATCATATAAGGTTGTTTTGCTTTTCATTCTTTATTATTTTTTTTCATTTTTGTCTCAACTATTATTTTTTTTTGTTTCATTATGATCCTTGCCAATAGGTTTTGTTTATTAAATCTAATAGAAAAATTATAGGGACCAAATATAAAGAGAAAATTATAGGAACAAAAAATTAGGAGGACCAACACGAAAATAATACCATATTATAGGGACTAAATAATTATTTAAGTCAAATTTATAAAAATTAGATCTTCAAACACTACAAATATGCTACTGGGGAGCCAAAAAATTAAACCTACAACAAATATGCACTAGTGACTGGAATTTATTTATTTTACATAAAAATTAGACCTGAAACATACAACTTCATCAAAGTTATGCAATGATGCAATCACCTTTATAAGTTATGAAAAAAATATAACAAATGAAGAGCAACAAAAACAAAACATTAGGCAAGATAGGAGTAGGAATAACACATGGGCATAGAATAACAAAGAAAGCAGAGAAAGAATGCAAAACATAGTAAAGGAAAATAATAATAATAATAATAATAATAATAATAATAATATACACAACATAGTTTAAAAAAAACCATGGCATCGCCAACTCCTTCCATCTTCTTAGGCACCATCATTAGTTTTACTACTCATATTGTTTTATGTTTCATTTTTGTTACTTTTTATTTGTTATATTTGCTTTGTAACTTGAAGGTAATTGTGTTATTGCATAACTTTTATGGAGCAATATGTTTAAGATTTAGTTTTTCTAATTTTTGGCTGTGGTTCAATAGTGCTTTTATTGTAAGTTTAATTTTTTTGCTCACTACCAATGCATTTACAATGTTTGAAGATTTAATTTTAATTTTATAAATTTAGCAAAAATAATTATTTAGTCCATATAATATGGGGTTATTTTTGTTTTAATCCTTTTAACTTTTTTAATTATTTTCGTTTTGATCCTCTTAATTTTCAGTCCCTATAATTTTCTCTTTCTATTTTGGTCCCTATAATTTTTCCACTAGATTTAATTGACAAAACCTAATGGTTGGGACAAAAATGAAAAAGATCAAAACACTCCTATATTATAGGAACTAAAAAGTTATTTAAGCCTAATCTTTATTATTTGTCCTATAGTGTTAACAAAAGCATAAATGAAACAATTTTAGAAAAAATATTAAGAGAATTAAATGTTGTTGAATAATAATAATAATAATAATAATAATAATAATAATTATTATTATTATTATTATTATTATTATTATTATATTTAAATAGACCAATCCATTAGTCATAAAAGAATTTTTTTTATCTTCCTTATTATTCAGAATTTACATTAAACAACTAATGAGAGTTGAATTTGATGGAACCATTTAATTACATAAATCTCTTTTAACACCTTTTTTGTTTTTCATTTACGAAACTAAAATGCAATACCTTATTTAAGAGAAATTGAGCTCTTTGCTATATGGACCACCAAGTATTGGTAGACATAAAAATATGTTTGAATGACTTAAAAATTAACCTTTTAAAATAAATATTTCATTTAAAACCTTTAATTAGTTTATTTAGTAAATAAACTTGGGTCAAGAAAAATATATAGTGAGCAAACCAAAGGCTACCTTATGGATGGTGTAACACATATTCTCACCCTAATTATATTGTATATAAGACATAATTTAAATATAATATCATGCATATGATGACATTGTTTTCTAATTTAAATTAGAATTATGTTGATAACTTATATAATAAAAATCAATATTAAATGTCAATATAGATTATTAAGTTAAAACTTTAATGTAATTAAATAATAACATAAAAAAAAATCTGATTATCCTTTTATGTATGCCATCAAGATAAATTGAGAAATTCTAATGAAAAATCAATATCACATAATTACATTATTATTTAGTCATATATTTAAATTATTTCAAATTTTAAAGGTGAGAATTTTGTTATTCTAGTCTTACTTAAACGAAATCTAATTAGGTATGTACGAAACTATTTTTTATTTTTTTTATCAATTGTCCCCCAAAAGGGTACATATAAAACTTATGTTAAGTATATGACGTGTGTGTGATGGTTTATGGAATGATATATTTAAATGTATGATATATCAACATAACATATTTATAAGGTATTGATCAAGATTTAATACAACAATTAGTATTTTAATTATTGTATTGAATATCAGATGGGAAATTAAGGTTTACTTATAATGCATAAATTGAATAAAAAACAACACAATTAAACACACAAGCTAATGCATATACTTAAACTATGGTTTCACAATTTTTATAGAAATTTCAATAGAGTTTCTTCTATATTATGATACTTTCTCATATATTTGTTTACAAGCATTCAATTCCAATACTAAAGGTTAACCTGTCAGACAATCTAATTCACAACAAATTTCAAATTTTCATTCAGTGAGCACAATAACATTAACATCATCCTAAACAATCCAATACATTCAGTGAGCACAATAACATAAACAATTTAGTGAGCACAATCCAATCCAAAATAACCTGTTTAACACCCATAAATAGAAAAATACCAAGATAAATTTCTTTTTAATTCAATCACATTAACATTCTTTGAGCACAAAGCAATACATATTTACAAACAATACCAGAAATGAGCAAAGCAAAACTTACCGTAATGTGATCCTATTCTAGCTTTATAACAACCATAACACTCAATTCACAAAACACAATTAAAGGACAACTTGCAAATAAAGAAAAAGCTAGTTAGATTGGCATAGTTATATAGTTAATTGATATGACGCACAATTCAAACCATAAGTTGTAATAAGCAAATATCCTTAGTACATTGTGACTTTTTATGGAACATTTTCCTTCAAATACTGAATCTACAACATTTGCATCAAACTTCAATATTTATTTTGATTTTCAAATAGTAGTCCATGTTAACACAAATATAAGCTATGTTTGGATAGCTATTTGGGCCCTAACAACTCATATGGTAACAATTCATATTAATGCAACATAAAATTTTTAAGTTCATCATAAACCAAGAGGCAAACAAGCTAAAGACAAATATTGCGACTTAAGTCTAACTCTTTTAAAACCATAGTCCAGTTTCATTGAAGCTTAAATCAAAATATACTTAGTTTTTGGATCTAACTTGGATCCAAATAAGTATATATCAGTAATGGAGGTCCAAAAACTATGAAAATTCCACAATGGCATTCAGACTAGTCATATTCCTTTTAGCTTGTTATATATTGACTATAAATGACAACATACACATCGGTCATGATGGGAATCACGACAAGCAAATCCAAAATCGCAGTTTGGAGCAACGATCAAGAACCATCTTGGGAGCATTAATATGCTCTTCCATAAGCTTAATGAAAGCAACAGTAAAAGCAACAATGACAAACAAGACAGTAGGAGCCACCAAGGCGGTATTCCCAAATGGTGTAGGAATTAGACATAACGTCCCCCATGATAATCAAGTAAACCACCAAAACACTAGCATTGTTCACAATAAGACATATTTTAGATAAAATCCTTGTAGGCCTTCCCATAGCATGTTGAACAACCTTCCTATAAGAGGATGCCTTACACAAAACAGAAAATCTGACCAACAATTCCACACTAATTTCAAACAAAATCTCCATAATAACTATCAATATAATCCCCAAAATCTAACCAAAAAAGCACAATAAGGAGTAGGTTTTGTACCTGCGATGGCAAAATGTGGGAGCAAGAAGAATGGTCTACGAATGTGAATGAGGAGTTGTACACAATGGCATTTAGACTACATTGTCAACATTGTTCTGCAAATAAACAAAAATTGCGAATGGCAGCACATATAAGGAGGAGGGAGGAGCTTGAACCTTCAACACGAATGGCAACGAGTACAAGGAGTGCAGCTAAGCGAATGTGAGCTGGTTCTTTGAACAGAATGAGCTTCGAATGCTATGGTGCAGGAGGAAGGTTCGAAGTGGGTGCGAATGTGAGTTGGATCTATGAAGTAGCTGGGTTAAAATGTTGAAGATGAGTTTTTAAACAAGCTTTTAACTTGGTTACAAAAGTAACCAATTTAAAAACTATTTTGTAAATTGGTTAAACAAATAATCAATTTAAAAGACCAGTTTTTAAATCGATTTTTAGTCATCCGATCTAAAAAAGTTGGCCATATTTACAAAAAAGCCACTACGTTCTTTATTTAAATCGGCTCAAGCAAAATTGATTTAAATTGCTATTTTAAAAAACCATTTTTGCCCTAATGTGAATTTATCTTACGTATGTCTTATATTTTGAAAAATTGAATGAAGAAATTAAGCTCACCTTTTATTGTAACCAATAATATTGAAATATAAATTTGAGACATATTTGAACTAGTTTTTTTTTCCCTAAAATTCAATACAATTTTAGTACTTATTTTTTAAATAAGGTATTGAATTTTAGTTTTTGTAAATGAAAAAAATAGGTGCTAAAAGAAATTTAACTCTCATTAGTTAGAGTTTAGTATAACTTTTAAATAATAAGAAAGACCAAAAAATATCTTTTATGACTAATGGATTGTTCTATTTAAATTATTATTATTATTATTATTATTATTATTATTATTATTATAGTATTATTATTATTATTATTATTATTATTATTATTATTATTATTATTATTATTACCATCATCATTATTATTATTATTCAACATTCTCTTAATATTTTTTCTAAAATTGTTTCATTTATGATTTTGTTTACATTATAGGACAAATAATAAAGCTTATGTATTTATATATCAATAATAAAAATTTATTAATTTAATATCTATACAATTTAGTCCTCAAAAGTTTAAAATTACTTATTTTTAATATCTCCGTTAATGTATTAGCTTAGAGGATGCTAATGAAAGGACTAAAAAATAAATAATTAAAATTAAATTGTAAAAAAAGAAATCCAAAGACTAAATAAATTCAAATTTTCGAAACTAAATTATACGACAACGTAATCAGCCTGTCACTCTCAAATAAATTAACTCTAATTTTATTAATAGACGTTCATTGGTAGCTGATATATAACATTCCTACTTTATTTAAAGTTAGTGGGATATTTTGATTGGTAATGTATCTCATTCATCTAAAACTTTTCAATAATAAAAGAAAAAAGGACTTTAGGATTTCAGTGAACAATAAACATCAATCATTACTCATCAAACCGGTTTCCATTTTGTGGAAACCATAATTATGGTTGAAATTTGTACCCACGGCACACATTAATGGAATAGTAGAAGAGCAGTTGTTATGGTATCATACCAAACAATTGTGTACCGTGTCATCATTTCACTATTTAAATATTAAATAATTAATACTAGTACTAAATATAGTAATATTGTATATAGAGTAATTATTTTTATCTCTCTCTCTCTCTCTCTATATATATAGAGAGAGATATATACAAATTCTTAGAATAAAAAAACAACAACAAAAATTATATATATAAAAAAGAAACAAAAAAAATTATTTCACATATATTGTAATAATAATAATAAAATCTTTATGTCATTTTGAAACTTTCACTTACATTCAATTTAAAGTACCTATCATCAACAAATTGAGTAGAGATGTAAGTAACACGCATTTGATAAGCCCAAAGATCATAGATTTCAAAGAATAAAAAAGGACTTTCTTAGAAATAACTCATTGTATTGATTAAATTGATAAAAGATACAAAACGAGTGTGTTGGTGCTCTATGTATAGAGCTAACAATTATTTCAAGCAAACTAATAACAACTAACTAAAATTTGTAACAAAGTAACACCTATATTTTTATTTAAATTTCCTTTCAAATTCAAAAGTATTTTTTTATTTTTTTTATATTAAGGAGGGTTTGAGCTCAAAGAAAAATTACTTTCTAACTCTTGTAGGGGTTGTAATCTCTATCAAGTCCTTTGCAAGGATAACAACACACCGAAACGGTATATTATCAATCCTACTAATCCCATGACTAAGAGAAGGAATAACTGGCTAGCCAATCTACTACGCCATTAGCCTCCCAAAAACTATGAACTCTAATTAACTTCCCAATTTCTGTGGTACCATTAGGTTCCAAGCCCGCACCATCTTGTTGTAAGGGTGATGCTTACCACACTCCTGATCTTTTACAAGTTGAACTACTAATCATCTAATTATGCCACGTTGCCAAGCAACATCCAGAATAATAGCCCAAAGCTCCGCCATAAAAATAAAGAATTTGATTCATAATGAATATAACCTCTAATTTAATCATCGTAACACGAATCCAAGATGCCGCTTGCAGGCAAAATTCTACAGGGAAGTCCCATTATAATTTAAAATTTATAGGCACACATTCTTACTCGATTACTCGGAGAGTCCCTCCTCCTATTTCCCTTATTCTATTGCAGAACGGTGCTATAATTCAAGGTTGTTTAAGGTTGCTATTATTAATCGTTATATATATATATATATATATATATATATCACACTAAATTTAACGTATATATATATATATATCACACTAAAATTGTAACGTTTTTATAAATAAAGTAAAAGAGTAATCAAATAATAAACTAAAAATAAAACTACAAGTAAGCTACCCGATTTTTTAAAATCAATATATTTCTGACTTTTAATTAAATCTAAATTAAATAATATAAAAAATTTAAGAACAAAATATTCATTTATTATCTCTTATATTATATAAAATAAAATTTGTCCCATGTGGATCATACATGCCACATGGCAATATAGTATAATCATATTTTTTTTGTTTGCCTAAAATAATTTTAATTTTTAATAATATATAAAATCCCTTAATACTAATTGGTTTGAAATATAAAAAAAATATTACATTTAATATATATAAATTCAAACCAATTTTTAAATTTAAAATTAATACTATTATAAATAAATATATATAATTAGGAGTATTCATGTTACCTGCCGGTTATGACTGATTTATCTTTCTTTTTGTCTAATTCAAAATTTTGATAGGGTTATAATAAACCAACCTATATAGTAGTCTTGTACAAGGTACAAGTTACATGCCTAATTTCCATGTTTAAAATCCATTGCGACAAATAATATTTTAATTAATTTGTTTGAATAATTTTAATTTCTTACCTTAGTTGAAATGGGAAAATATGGGTAAACTTATAAATTTAAACAATTTAAATTAAAATCAATTCAAATTTAATTAAGATTGAGTGAATTTCTAACTACACACAACTTGAACTAGAAAGATTTCAAAAATCAAATAAATCCCTATTTTAAAACAATCCAAACAAAAAATATTTACAAATAAAATTAATTTCTGAAATTATATATTAATTCAAAAAAAAAAAAAAAACTTTTGGTGGTGAATCTTTCATAACGGATAAAGCTCAGTCTAATGTGCAGCTCAAAATTTTCAGTGAGAGATCATCCCTGAATTTTCAAATTAACTTTTTGGTGAGCAAATTAAGATGCCTCCTTTTTACCCTGACCAAAAAGTATACAACACAAATTCTCCGACTAATTAATCTACTCAATATTCGACAAACATCCACAACTCAAGGTTTCTCAAAAATGTCACGTAAAACCAAATTAAAAAGAAACTGGAAGAATTACCCCAAGAACAAGAAATTCATCTCTGCCTAATTAACTACTTCACCTTATTGATTGGGATATTATATTAGACGCAATCTAATTAAGGTAGTGCCACCATTATTTATTACTAGATTCCACCAGCGAGTTCCTGCAAACGGGACACGACGCATTAACCTTCAACCACTTGTCAACACAATCTCGGTGAAAGTAGTGGCGACATTGTGGCATCATCCTTAGCATCTCCGATTCCTCGTAATCCGAAATGCATATGGAACATGTGGTGTCATGGGCGCAAGTTGTTGCCCCATTGGTTTTGCCATAAGGGAAAGTGTGGTAGGAGTTTATAATGCTAATGGGGAGTCCCGAGAGGTTGTTTTGATCGTTACCATCGCCATGATGATGGGTCCATATATCGCGGCGTATGGAAATATAGACATAACATACGCGAATGAAGAGAGAGAGAAAGATGAATAATAGGAACAACCTAGTGAATATGTCTAGGTCATTGGTGGGGGTGAGGCTCGAGGGTGGCACGGTGGAGACGGAGGGAGAGGGAGAGGACATGGCGTGGGGAAGGTGGGGTTGTCTTTTTGGTGGTGGTGATCAAAAGTTGTGACACGAGGGAAAAATTGGTGATGATGATGAATAGAGAAATAGGTTGGTGGGAAGGTTTGGAGTTATTTTTTCAATGGGGAAATTAGTTATGAGCGTGTTGGGTTTGATCGGATTTTGTAGCTAATTAGTGGAAGTTGTACACCAACGGAATCTAAAAATTAACCTATAAGGTGTTTCTTAGCTGTTGTAGTTGGGCAAATTAACCTTAAAATGTTTATTACCCAATGGGTTTTGTATTTGCAATTTATTTTACCTTTTTGGGTTGCATATTGCGGATGCAATTCGTTGGTTTTGACTTTTGAGTTGGGCCTCGTAGCGTTGATCATCAGCTTCTACAAGCTTTACGTGTGCTAATTTATTTATTTATTTTGTTAAGAACTCTCAAACAATAATCCTTTCCTAATTAGTGTTTTCTTTTTGTCTTTGAGAATTACAAGCCACTGCATGCAAATTTAGAAGTATCAGAATTCGAGCTGACGTTGATAACTGAATCAAAATACAAAATTAAGTGAACTTTAATTAAAATTTATGAAATAATTGTAAATAAATACTTGTAAAAAGTTTAAAATAATATCTTTACATTAATAGAGTAAAATTAATAGAAGATTAATTATGTAGCGAAATAGTTAACTCTCAATTTGTTTTTTAAAAGCTGTTTCAGTCATATCAATTTTCAAAAAATAAAATTATATTATGTACTCTTTTTAAAGAAAAACAGAAGTAATTGAACACCTACTAGGAATTAGCCTAGTGATGGAGGATTTGAGAAGTTTGCATGAAGTTTTAGATTATTGTACACTAAAAAAAAAAAAAAAAACATAAGTTGTTGAACTAGACATTATTATTGATGCTCTTTCTTTTTAACTATCCTAGTTATACCTTTTTGGTTACAACTATCCTAAAATACTGATCTAACTAACTCTTTCCCTAAAAGTATTAAAAAAAAAGTTTAAGGGTGTGTTTAATTTTTATTTTCAAAAATTATTTTTAATTTTTAAAATACAACTAAACAAGTTGTTCAAACAATTGGTGGATAGTGGTGCAAATTAAAAACAGAATAGAGTGTAGAACTAAGGAAGAAGTCGAACAAGATGAAAATACAGAAAAATAAAATATGAGAAAACATCACATTTAATTTGGACTAGCATAAGCCATATGAGTGTTGGTATCGTAAAACTGAGTTTCAAAAGTAGCAAAAAAGAATTGCATGAAGCATATACATGACTGACTTTCTGATCAGGAACCAATCTCATAACTTTTGGGTTCACAACAACTCTTTGGTCCTCATGTGACACTCCAACCCTAATTAATTTAGTCGACTCTACTCACAATGTCTTGGTTACAAAACTCAGGTTCAACACCTTTACTTTCTGAAAGGAAAAGAGACCTTTGCCCCTTCCCAACTATAGTTTGTCCCAAGTGATCAATTAATCTATGTAAGAAATTGAACCTCAATTTGTAAGTAACCTTCTTGAACCCAGCAATACGCATCATAAATGCATTGGAATAAATAAACTACATGATTGATCTTTATCTTACAATATAACTAAACCTTTTTTTTTTATATCAATTTAATATAACCAGGTTGTGCATATGATTTTCTTGGACAAATCTAATCAGTTCAACATGGAAGGACCACTTGAACAAACCCATAGTAGCTCTCTCAGACCAAATGCAATGTTTCATAGCAAGCAATGAAAAGACACATACTTTATTGTGCAATAGCGTGATGGTAAAATCATTTCTTAGGAGCATAACTACATGAAATTATAGTTTTTGTGATACAACTTGTTAAACTTATAGCAAGAAAAACAAGAGTCTACAATCAAGCAAATGCGAGTATATATTGGATGTTACAGTTTCAAATTTTCAGGTTGAACATCGGAACAAATGAAGAGAAGGAGTGGCCAAGAAATAGGAATTAGTAACATGTAGAAATCAAGGAAAAGCAAATACTTCCATATATATATATATATATATATATTGTGTATCATTATTATTTGAGAAAGTTGCAGCCTAGATAAAAATGAAGGATAACTTGAATGAAGTACCACGTGGAAGTAGTGGTCGAGCTTGACCAAAAAATTTGAAGGGGCCACAATAATTAAAATTATAATATATAAATTAAATGTAATTTGATAATATTATTTTTTATGGGTGATTTTAAGCATTTAATTATATTGTTTAAATATTATTAATAACACTACTTGGGTTTCTTTTTATTATAACTTTTACACTCTTGTCTATTGCCGAATCAAAAATTTTTTTGGAAAATCTTTAAATTTTTGTGAAAAAATTGCAAAAAAAACAATAATTTTTTATACAAAACCAAATTTGTATGAGAATGCGCAAAAAAATTAAGATTTCTTATGAACTTTTTAAGCAATTTAAATAAATAATCATATTTTGCCAAAATAGCAAAATTTTCAAAAAAAAAATATATTGTAGACAAAATTCACAAAAAATAACAAAATTAATAGAAAAATCTGCATAAAAATTCACAAGAAAAGTCTACAAATTCAAGTCATTTTGTATAAGCTTTTCTATACCAGAATGAAGATATAAAAGTCATAAAAAGAATGGGTTTGAAAAATGCAAAAAAATAATTTAATATTATGAAAGACAATTAATTAAATAGGTGATGTATAAAAAGTGTTATTAAATCAGTCATAAGAACTAATGTTACAAAAAATAAAAATTTAAAATATAGTATTAACATAAAGTTGTTTATAAAAATAATAGCAATAAAGAAAATAAATAAAAATTATTTTTTTTATACTCTTTCAATGACTAAAAATTTACAAATTAAAATTTTTCAATAACTTGAATTCATTAATATTTGAGAAATAAATAATTTTAAAGAATATTATAAAAATCTTATTAGTAAAGACCAAAAATAAAAATATTTTTTAATAATTATATATATATATATATATATATATATATATATTTATATATGTGTGTATAAATGTTTTTTTTAAAAATGACCCCTATCACCAATGACAGCTCCGCCATCGTGTGGAAGTAGTTCAGAATAATAGAGTATGTGAACTTATTAAATAATTCAGGACAAAAGGAAAATAATAACTCATGATAAAAGTAAAATAATAATACCATCGAGCACATAGATCAATGGCACGGAATTGTTCCAGCTTAACCAGAGTTAAGTATGAATTTAGAGTATGCAATTGTATTAAAAATTTGGAAGTAGAGTTTTGCTATCTATAATGGGCTTACTTAACTCAAACAAGATTGTCTTCTGTAAAAAATACCTGTAGTCTCTACAAAAAAAATAAAAATAATCCGGGTCACTGTACTAAATATTTGATAGGTATGCATCATTAATTGTGTTTGCAAGAAATTGGAAATTAAGAAAAATAAGAAATTAATAACTACATTAAGCTAGAAAATAATTAACCAGGAGTTGACACGTAAGATTAATTTATGTTGTAAAACTTTACTTTATATAATTTAATCAAGAAGGCATTCTGATACCTGTCAAATATTGTGGTTGATACATATTATGATTGTTTTTTAATGGAAAGAGCCTAAGCCCCACCACAATATATACTATGATTTTGTCCGCACTTAGATAAACTTGTTTTTTTTTTTCTTTTTGTTATTAATTGATTATTAATTGTTTTTGTGAGAATTGTTTATTAATTGATTTTCCTAATTAGTTGATTTCTTATATTATTAATTGGTTTGTTTTAATATTTACAAAATGTAATTTTTGCCTTAATATTCATAAACTGCAATAATTGATTTGCCTTTTATTATGCTATTGTTTAGTATGTTGATTGTAATTCCTCCATTCCAAAACTTTGGCCCATTTAAAGCCTGTTTATCGTGGTGTGAGTTTTCAGTTTTAAAATAAAAATTTGAAAACAAAATATGTTTTAAAAAAATAGAGTTGAAGGTGTTTTTTTTTTCTTAATTTTAAAATAATTTTATCCTAGTTTTGAAAACAATAAAAAGAGGTTTTTTCATTTGGATTTTGAGAAGTGCTAGCAACACACTTGATCTCTAACACACTTTTATTACTAATTAAAATTTATTAAAAATTACAAAATCATGAGTAAAGTTGTTAAATAAAGAGTAGGATCCACACAAATTTTTGATTTCCGTTAAATTTTTAGCTAATAAGAGTATGTTGCTAGCATTTCTCTTTTATTTTTAGTTTCATAGGTTCCCTCACTTGGAGGCAATCCTGCTTGAGCCGAGTAAGATCACTATGGATAGCAAAGCTCTTTTTTCGAGTATTTAACGTAGCTACATACTCTAGATTTGAACTTGAGATCACTAATTAAGGGCCCATTTGGGGTGGTTTTTGGTTGTGAGTTTTGAAATTTTCAAAAACTACAACCAGTTTTTAGTTTTTAAAAATTAGTTTTAGTTTTTTTTTTTCTAATTTTTGGTTTCAAAATAAACTCACTTTGAAATTTTTTATTCTGTTAAAATTAGTTTAAGAATATGTTTGTGTGGTGACGACAGTGGTAGTGATGACAACAACAATGATGGTGGGGGTGATGGTAATGCCAACAGTGACGGTTGTGGCAATGCCAACAACGGTGGTGATCGTGGTGATGCCATTAGTGATGGTGGTGGCAGAGTCAGTGGTGGTGGTGACATTGCCTGTGGTGGTGGTAGTAGCGTTGGTGGTCGTGATCGTGGTGGTGGTGGTGGCGGTGACGATGGTAATGGGGATGAAGCTTGTGGTGGTGGAGGCGATGCTGGTGGTCGTGGTAGTTGTGGCAGCAGTGATGGATGGTAATTGTGGCAGCGATGATGTCAGTGGTCGTGGTAGCGGTGGTGGTGGTGGTGACAGTGGCTGTGGAGATGGCAAGCAGCAGTAGTGGTGGTAGTGACAGTGATGGTGACAATGGCGGTGGTTGTGGTGGTGGTGGCGACAAGAAAGGCTATTATCAAATATAATGATGTGTATTTTTTTAAAAAAACCAAAAACCAAATTCACAAATTCTTTTTTCTTGGTTTTGAAAATAAATGTAAAAATGTTTTGAAATTGAGTTAAAAATCATTTCAGCTCCATTTTAACTAAATGCGTTTTGTTTCGAAAATTGCATTTGAAAACCAAAAACCAAAAACTTGCAACCACTCTAAACGAGGCCTAAGCTGAAACAACCACATGAGAATTGATCCATGCACTTGATGAGAATAGTTGTTTTTATATTCTATTATTAAAAGAAGTTACATAGTTGGAAAAAATTATTATATGCCTAACACATCGACTACCACCATTAACTTGGATTAATTGAAATTTTAAGGATAATGTACAAGTTCATGTAAAAAGAAATTCTTATGATTGATTTTTTGTTTCACTTGTTTTTTAAGTTATCTTGAATTGGCAACTCGATTAATTCTTAATTCAACTGATAATCGGTCAATCCGATCTGATTTAGATAACTATGATTGATATTTCCATATTATGTTTGTAATTTTTTTTTGTGTAAACATTTAATATTTCCAAAATATAGCTAACGAAAAACGTAATAAACTACTGCATGCATGTATGAATTTCAACATTTATTTTTAATTAAAAAACACGCAAATAAAAGACGACCTAGCTATGAACATTGAAAAGCAGTTGAGGTGAACATTTATTTTTGTTGATGGTGAAAATTTATTTCAAGATTCAATCTTAGATGAATCTAAAAAAGATGGCTTTTCATTGTGATTCTAACAAATGTTTTTATTTTTTATGGCACTTAGAATCAAGACTAGTTGTAGATTCTTTTTATTCAAACTAACAATGCTATGTTTTCAACTTTATGGTATGAGAAAAGTTAAAGCCTCAATTCTATTGTCATTAAATCTTTAATTAGTGTACAAAAGTTTACACTTGATTTTCGAAAACAAAATTGAATCTGGATTCTAACTTTATGTCTTTTAATAAGAACAAAGACTTGTATGCAAAACATCAGAATATATTCTCCACGAATGCACGAATTTGAATAAACTTTTAGAGTCAGTGATGCAATGCAACATAACCTTTGACAATAAACCTTACAAAGGATATCAAAACGCCAGAACTCGCAATTAATTATCCCAAAAATATTTGACATATCAAACTTGCAATCAATGTAAATGTAAAGAAAAATCCACAAAGATATGCAAGTTAGCAAAAACAATTGAAATAAATTTCAAGAAATGTAAATGATTCTGAAAGAATAAATGACTTAACAAATAAATGAAATTAGAAAATAATGCAAAAAGATTAAAGGTTTCAAATTTAGAAAGGAAGTGAAAAGATTGAAATTGCATAATCTTAAATGAAAGTAAGTAAACTTAAAGAACAATGCAAGGATGTAAATTGAGAACAAATAAATCAAAACAAAAAGAAAAACAAGAAATTAAAAAGTAGAAGAAGAAATAAAGATGTGTTTGAAATAAATTACAAACAATTAAACTACACGGAAGATAAATGAAAGTAGTAAATCGAACTCAAAGGCAAAGTGCATAAATATAAAAAACTTGTATGGAAAAGTGGGTGAGAACATACACAGGACTCTTAGAACCAGTAACCATTAATAATGATAGGCGTATATAGTGTTATAGAGATTTTGTGCATGTGTTTCAACTAAATCAAAAATTGGCCACCTTGGTTCTATTTATAGACTTTTTTGCTCTAACAGCTAAGTTACAAGATTTTTACATGTATACAAATGCCTAGGATTGATATTTTACGATGTTACCATCTGTCTCAATCGGCAACTCATCAATAACTACTCAAAACTGTTTGTTTGAAGGATGCAAATATTTCCACGTATACAGACATTCAAAAATTCTTGCTTCCTGTTGAAATCTTCTAAGCATTCGTGTGTTCCCACAATTAACACAAATTCGCTTTAGGTTCTTTACAACCCAAGTGTCCTCGCTTTTCCTCGAAAATTTTCTTTGATAGAATCATATACTTCACATTTCCCAACTCAATCTTTAACCATCTCAAATCCTTCAAACTTTGGAACGTTAAACCCGTCACTTTCATAATCGAATAAAATTCCCCAAATCTTTCCTTCTATCTCTCAAACTCATATACTTCGATAACATGAATTACCTTTCAATTGAATTACTCCAAACTTCATCATACTTAGAAAAAATTCTTAAGTACCAATAACAACTCTACTCACAATGTTTTGGTTATAAAGCTTATGATCAACACCTTTACTTTCAGATAGGAAAAGGAAACATTTGTCCCTTTTGAACTATAATTTGTCCCAAGAGATCCATCTATGTAAGAAATTGAACCTCAATTGTGAGTAACCTTCTTGAACCTAGCAATACACATCATATATGCATTGGAATAAATAAACTACATAATTGATCTTTATCTTACAACATAACTAAACTTTTTTTTTTTTTATCAAATTAATATAACCAGGTTGTGCATATGATTCTTGAAGAACAGATTAACTCAAATCAATATGGAAGGATCGCTTGAACAAACCCACAGTAGCTTTCTTAGACCAAATGCAGAGTTTCATAGCAAGCAGTGAAAAGACACATATTTTATTTGCAAGATCATGATGGTAAAAGTATTTCTTAAGAGCATAACTACATGAAATTATAGGTCTTGTGACACACTTATACTTACAGCAAGAAAAACAATTTACATTTGATGAATAATCATTACACCAACACCTAATACAATTGTTTAAATATACAAGAGTAAAATAGTTGTAAAACCAAATAATCAAACTGATATGCTAATAAATTACACTAGTTGAAGTATAAATAGATCCCAAAAAACTAGATACAAGAAACTTTTTGTTGATAAAGACATAGAGACGTGAGTTGAAGTACAAATCTCCTAACATATATTTTTGTAAAATTAAAAAGAATAGAAGATACATTAAAAAATTCTTAATAATGTAAAAATTTTGTAAATTGTAAACTTAATACCCGTCTAGGACACGTTCAACTGCTAAACCTTAACTACCACTTCATCATCATAATATAAAGTCATAATAAGTAAAAACCCAACTAAAATCGATACTAAGGCCACTTAATCATGCATACCCTCACTGTAAAACCATCATCTTTCATTGTTAAACTATTGATTAAGGAATAAGAAGAATTCAGTCGTTGATTCTCAAAGCCCTTATCCTTGTCCTTACCGAGCCGATTTTTGGATCTATCTTCTTTAACTTTTAATTTTATGAATGTAATGTTAAATAGTCAATCAATAATTAAAAATAAAATAGACGCTAACCATAAAAAGTGGTATTTTCAACAATTAGTGATTAAGTAAAATTTATTTATACACATGTTTAAAATTGTATTCATTGAGCTACCCATACTCATAAGAATTGAAAAAGCCTCTTTTTTCTTTTTGTTTCAAATTTTTAATGATGTGTTTTATCATTATTGGTTGTGTCAAGCAATGATACATGGAGTTTGTGTCTATCAAGTTTAACTTTTTATGTATATGATAACAAATTAAATTATAACCAACATGTTTAAAAAACTTAATTATTTTCTATACATAATGATGAAAATGTTGCATCAAAGTAGAGCTGGAAATGAACTAAACCAACTTGAAATCAATAAAGAAAAACTTATGAATCTCTTAATTATTTTTAGCTGGAAAAAAAATAAGATCAATAATTTTTTTTATGTAAACATCATCTTATCTTTGTATTTATCATTTTTTTTTATTGTAATCTATAAGTATAAATACTTATAAATATATTTTCTTTTCTTTTTTAATCAATGTTAGTCATTTCTTTCCTTTATAATGAAAACATATTTTTTAAAGAAAAACTAATAATTATAAAATACAATTTAAAATATTTTTCATTATTAATATGTCTTATTAAAATTATATATATATATATATATATATATATATATTGATAATTTTTTTATATATTTTTTAAATATATATATCTACTAAAATATATTTATATAAAATTGAAAGAAATTGAGAATTACATTAAAAAACCACCATAATAAAAAAAAATTGTAAATTGTAAACTTAATACCATGCAAGATACAAGTTGTTATACTAGTATATATATAATTGATTGATTTAAGTTGTCACTTTTGAAGAAGAAAGTTTTTAAGAGCTATTATCTTCTTCCTTAAGTCATGTGGTATTTTTACGATGAAAATTCACTTTTATATTTTTATGTATAATTTTTTAGTTAAATTAATCTGTTAGTTCTTACAGTTTGATAGAGTTTTTAATTAAGTTCCTATAGTTAAAAATACTTTAAAAAAGTTTTTACAGTTTAAAAAGTTTGTAATTAGATCCATACACACTAACATTGTTATAACTCTGTTAATTTATATTTGATTTAGTTGCATTTTTGGTCCTTTAAGTCTTGCAATTATGTGATTTTAGTTTTTCAACTTTTCTCTTATTTACAATCAAGTCCCTCCAAAGTCCAAATTTAATAGATTTTAAAGAATGAGAAAGAAATTAATAGAGTGTTGAAGGTGAGAATTGAACCCTTACCCTTGAAATCCACAAACAACCTTAAAACCATTAAACAAATGAGTTATTTGATATATAAATGAAAATGATGTTATATATAACTTAAACGGGAGATTAGAATTGCATATATATTTACTATTACTAAATTAAACAATATTATTATAACAGCCCAAATTTTGAGTACTAGAATTAAACTGAGGTAGTTCTTATTAGAACCCTTCTCACGTGTTATTGAATAAAAAACGCATTAAGAGTTATTGTTATTATTATATTATTATTATATATGCTACTATTATTATTATTGTTGTTGTTGTTGTTGTTGTTATTGTTGTTGTTATTATATTTATTATTGTTGTTGTTGTTATTATTATTATTAGTATTATTATTGATACACTAGTGATATAAATTAGTAAGTAAGAGATAATAGAATCAAGAGAGCATTTAAGGCCTAATAGAGGACTTAAACCCACTAAGCCACTTACTAACCCACTTGTTATAAGAAGGGAATAGAGAAAGAAAGTTAGCTCAGAAAATAGAAGAAGAGAGAATGAGGAGAAAAAGAAGAAAAAAAGGAAGAGAAAGAGAAAGAGGAAGAGCATAGATTGAAGAACTCAAGCCTTAAAACTCAGTTCTATGTATCCTTAAAGGTGAGTGCTTTCTCTTATGTCCTCCCTTACCCCTTACGTTGAGGTTTGTATCTTTATTTACGTTTCTCCTCTTTGTGTGTTTAGAAGTGATTAATCTATTTGGGAGTGTTTGAAAGCCAAGGACAATCATAAGTTGCAGATTTTGCGAATCCTCATGATTTGTAGAAATTGTAGTTGGCGCTAAGTGTCAAAAATTTGGCATCAAGCGTGAGAGAGACAAAGGCTCCCCTGGAGGTTTGGCGCTAAACGCCAAAAATCTAGGGCTTAGCGTGGGAGAGGCAGGGAATTACCCATGGTCCTCTATGTAATGACCGGCTGTCGCTACATGACATTCTATAATGAATCACATATTAATTCAGTTTTAAGTAAAACTCTTGTTAATTCATTTATGAAAATATAAGTAAATTTTCGCGTTTCATAAAACTAGACAACGACATTCATCTCTTGAAAATAATTATCTATACAAATGGCAACTACTGAAAGTCAGACATCATATATATATATATATATATATATGTCATAATATCAACATCATATTAATTAGCAATTACAACCCATATATCAAAGGATCAACTGTATCTCAAAAATGTAAGGTGTGTGTGTCAGCTAAAGTGTACCCATCAGTAAGTACATATAACAAGAAAAAGGAGGGTTACATATAACTACTCATTCCTTAATAGTTGGCCATAGCTACACACTACTCCTAAGGAGAACTAGGGTGCTATAAAGGAAGAAAAGAAGAAGTAGGACTCCCCGACGTTTGACAGGTTCCTCCTGGAATGAAGTCTCTCTACTAGAAGCGTCTCCTATACTCAACGATGAAGAGTCTAATTTGCTGGTGGCTCACCATCTACTCTCGCGTATAATCGCAATCATCACAGTTGATTACATATCGAAATAAATAGTGCAAGGGTAAGCTCACCAAATAAGGATAATTTACATTTAATAGTCCACACATTAAAATATGTTAACTTTTAATACAACAATGTATCAATACGTAAAAGCAAATCATCATTAAATAACAATTATAATATGAAAACAATTATAATAATAATGAGTTATGAATGTAGACACGACTCCATGGAGATTTTTCAATAATCAAGCAATCAGTAGAACTTGTTCCTTAACATAGTACAATAACAACAGGGACCTCACGGATCTAAAAAGGTAGCACGTGATATAACCATTGGGGAACGCTGTTAATTTTGATCTATGGAAATGATGTAGTGGTTTGTCAGGGTAGACATACATGGGTAGTGACTTACCACACAAGATTTGCAATGACCTTGGTCTATAATGTGGGATTTGCCCGTCTATCTATCCTCAAAGTCCATCGACAGCTACCCCACTAACCTTTCCAGGACTAGGTTGAGAGCCTTACCAAACAACCCTAACTTACATGCTTGCTTGCAACACAGTTACAACTATGAACTCATGCATGTATGCATGTACATCTTATCAACAACGACAATCAACATTTTTTTTATATATATAATTTATCCACTACTATACTATCAAGATCCTACTAAGCAACCTTCATAGTTAACAAGAAGAGGTCCCACTAAGCAACCTCTGTCTTATAGGAATCCTACTGACAATCTCTACTAACAACATAATTCTATCTTTCGTACTTTAATGTTTTCCATCAACATCAGATAACGTATGTAATAATTTTTTTTGAAATTACTTAAATAGCTTCCACTTGAATCTTTTAAATATTTTACTAGTAATTTATTTATTCACTTTCATTTTAATTTAGAATATCCAATAAAATTTTTAAAAAAGAGGTCAAATTGCTAAAATACCATTATACTAAATTAATTAAATAAGTGAAAATTCACTAATAATTATAAACATGTTTATATTATGTGATTTTTGTAATAGTTTTAATAAAATATAATATTTAAATTCTAGGAATAAATCATGTTGGAGTAAAAAGACCATTTTACCGCCTTTTAGCATTTTCTCATTAAAAGGGTTTGTTACTAACCAATTATTTGTCAAAATTGGTAAAAATACTAAGTAAATCTTAAAAATTTATTTTTCTGCAGAATTAAATTAGAAATAATATATTAATAATTACTAAATGTGAAATTTCAAAATTTACCTTAAAATCATTTAAGAAGAGCATAATCTTAAACTTGAAAATTTCTCTATTTCAAGGTCAAATCTATAAATAGATTTGGAAACTCAAATGATTTTTGTTGAAAACAAATATTATACCATATTAATGGTATAAGAGTCTATTTTCTAAAACACTAAACCATATCTTGAACAAAAATCTACAAAAAACATGATAATTGTTGAAGTGGATAGAGGTCAGATTTAGATCCATAGAACACACTCAAATTTAAACTCAGATTTCTCTTTCAAAACAAAATCAATTAAAACAAACCTTATATCATTTTAATATCCCCAAAAGTCTATTTTTCAAAAAGCTAAAGTCATTTTCTAATTCATTTTGTATAGAGAGAAACAAGCAAATTACTAAAACATGTCAAAGCTGACCAACAGAACAGGGACCCTGCACATAACCCAGATTCAAATAAACTTTTACTATATCAAATGGTTGAATTAGAAAGCATATAGCCTATCATTGGAAAGGTATTTAAGTCTATTTTTCAACCATATAACTCGTTTTTCCATGTCATTTTTATAAAATCAGAAACAAACCAAACAACACATAGAGGTCATCAGTGTGTAAAGGACACGTTGCTCATTTTCGGATACACATATCATGGTCATTTCTTAATGTTTTTGCACAATTCTTGTGCCAAAATCATAGCCCCAGATGTCTACTTTCCAACCCAACAAACGGCACTCAATTTCATTGACTATAGAGAGAGAAATATGAAAAATAATAAGGTATGCTTAGGGGAAAAACAACCAGACAGCAATCACCACATATACACCTTTGCATATTTCAAGCAAATCACCAAATATAACTAACAACCATTACCAAAACAGATTTTCATTCAACTTTTTTAAGGCATTAAATTGAAAGAAAATAGCAAGCTTCCCTTTCCTCTAGTAGACATAAGCTAAAGCTTCTAGGAGTAGAGAAGGAAAGGATTTTCCTTAAGCCAACAAGAAGAGATCTTTTCACAAAACAATAGACAAGCCAAATGAGAAAGTGTGGGAGAACTCTTCAAAGTGTGAAAAAAAAAAAGAACTAGGGAGAAAGGAGGAGAGTCTCGTAGATGCCAAGAGGGGAGGGTGGGACTTGGGTTTTTAAAACCCACCACCTGCTACCATAACATTATACTCCTTGTTGATAAAATTTTGGAATCCAATTACAAGTCAAAAGTCAAGCATGGCATGCATCAGAAAAAAATTGTGAGGCATAGACTTTCGTTGCACAAGTATACGGTAGTTGAAAATAGAGAATAAGAAAGTTGATTTGTTCTTTAATTGGTACTACTATGACACAATTTAGAGAAATTTTTCGATAAAGTGAGTATGTACTTGGAGAGAGAAAATTATTTAGAATGAAATATATAAATTTTCTTGACTATTTACTCACTTTTACGGTGTATTATTACACTGTCAGTGTATAACGCAGTCCTGGTTTCAGTAGAATTTTCTACTAAAGCTTAAACAGAAAAATCACACATATATTTATAATTAAATTTTCACGAAATTAAATTTAATTATCTTTTATAATTATTTTCAATCAATTTATTACTCACAGAAGAGAAAAACGGGTGTTACACTCTGGAGGTTTGGTGGGTATACCAGTGAATTCCCTATATAAGTGGCGCTAAATGCCAATCTTTTGGCGCTAAGTATGGACCTACTAGTGAGTTGGTTTGAAGTAAAGTGAAGTGGCACTATAAGCAAAGGTTTGACACTAAGTGTGACCCATTTGAGACACTAAAGTTGATGTCTCAACTAAGAGTAAAGGATTGTAAGTTTATGTTATTGCCTTCTATGCTTATTCCTTGTATGATTATTATTGCCTTAATGTCTAGTTGGATCTATATCTTGTGGTTGTTACGTGCCTTGAGAAAATGCATATATTGTTAACTTGTGATAAATGTTTTGTGGTAATAACTTATGAATTTCTATGATATGAACTACCAGATGTGCTTGTGTATGATCTCATGCCATGGTATGTATAGAGTAACGAGTATTCCATAGTGAAGAAGAACCTAGCCTATGAGAAGTGGGATCCTCAATGTGAAATGTTTAAGTAAAGCCATGTGCATTAGTCATGTGATTATGCATTTTAACATTTAAGCTATGTGATGAAGGAAAGTATATAGGAATTTGGTTGGTGGAGGCTGGGATGCGTTGTTAACCTAACCCTTGGGGGTAATGATACATGGAGTGAAAACTCTAATGGCCCATGTTGATCCCATGGAGCCGGAGCGTATTAGTAAAGTTGAGTAACCTTGACTAGTCATCGAAAAATATCATACTAGTTGAGGGTGCAAAAGTTGAAGGTATAGGTATCGATGACTCTTTTTATGGCCATGCACTTACTCCTAGTCTACTTTTCGAGAAGTTTAAGTTGGTACCATATATGCATGAGTAGAGATTTAGGAACATACCATGCATATGCATCTTGTTGTAGTGTGATATGTTGAAGTGTGCTATGCTATAACTATGTGAAGTCTATGTGACCTTGTACATGAGTGATTGATGTAATGTGTACATATATGAAAAATGTAATTGTGTGTTATGATGAAGTGTTATGTCTAGTTACTAGGCGAAGGATGTGAAATAAGAATGTATGTTTGTAATTAAGAATGTCTTTTACTACCTTAAGGATATGTGAGAGGCTAGACCTTAGGATAGTGTTATGAGGGTTCTAGTTGAATAATAATAGTTGTGAATAAGATAAAGAAAGGGTGAATTCCTACTCGGCATAATAAAAACGTTTAAGATAAGTGAGAGGGAATAGTTGGGAGTATTAAGGTAAGTGTTAAGGGAGTGTCAAGAATATTCTATAGTATTATAATCTTAGACTTTACCTCTAATGGACAACTTTAAATATCAAAATGGAACATGGTAGAATCTAAACACGAATGGTTAAAATAATAAACGGTCATGATAAAAAGGTATTAGTAATGAGGATGAACTCTTATATTTAGAATGAGATAGTAAACAAGTATAACAACTGTGAGAATGAAAGAGTAGTTAACAAGAAGTATTGACAATTGAAATGTGTAGATTCGACTATAGGTATGTGGAAATATGATAAACCTAATGAGGGTAAAGCTATGAGATATAGGTAATAAAGGTTGTTCAGGTAAGAGAGTCTAACGTAGCCATGGAGTCCTTAGAGAACTCACTGATACATTATGTCTTACTCCTTAAAGTTTTTTTTTTTAGGATACAGGTTAAGACATGTACAGATGGAGTTTAAAGTCACGTGCAAGAAGACGTAACCTAGTTTAAGTTACTTTCTTATATTTTCCTTTTATGTTTTGTACAACGCGTTCAGGTGATAGATGAATTGTATAAGGCATGCATGTTACTTTGCTATATTTTTCTTGTACAAAACCTAATTATAATTATGAGTAGCCTCCCCTTGTTTTTTATGTGTTTTAAAGTTTTCCCTTTTTTAGGCATCTAGACTTAGTTATGATAATACTTCCTAGGGTGTTACAATTAATATGATATAAACTGATAATATTAAAATTAATATAAATAAATACAAATTGGTATATATTTATTAGATATTAAGAATATTAAAATTAATATTAATAAATATAAATTGATAATATAAGTTAAGGACCAAAATTACACATATATTTACTACTAGTAAATAAATAATATAATATTATAAAACAAAACAAACAATAACTTATACATTTTAATTCTATATATCTTATTATAACTTAATCACTTTATTTTGATAATTTCCTCTTTTATAAATTGTGTTATTTTCATTTTTTATTTTTCTTTGCATACTTTAGTGACTAAAATAAGATAATTATCGATGTAATAATTTTATATATACTTCACTAAAAAAGTATATTTATACATATATTTTCAATTAACCTTCTTCTTTTATATTTATATCATATATCATATATTTATATTTTTATAGAAGTTTATATATATATATATATATATATATATATATATATATATATATATATATATATATATGTACGTATGTATGTATGTATATATGTATGTATGTATTAGCAAACTACGAGGGGATTCAAACTTTATTCATGCTGACAAATATATCTTATTAATTTATATTTATTAATATTAATTTTAATATTATTAATATCCAATAAATATATACTAATTTACATTTATTTATATTAATTTTAATACTATCAGTTTTTATGATCTTGATATTATTTAATTTAGTAGTAATAAATATATGTGTAATTATAGTTTTTGTTTCAGTTATATATAACATAATTTTCATTTATATATATATATATATATATATATATATATATATATATATATATCATAAATTCATTAGTTTAATGATTTTAATGTTGTTTGTGAACTTCAAGGGTAGGAGTTCAAACCTCACCTTCAGCACTTTATTAATTTCTTTTCCATTTTTAAAATCCATTAAATTTAGACTTTGGAGGGACATGATTGTAAATGAGAGAAAAGTGAAGAAACTAAAATCGCATAATTGCGAGACCTAAAGGACCAAAAATACAATTAAATCAAATATAAATTAACGAAATTATAACAATGTTAGTATGTAGGGATCTAATTACAAACTTTTTAAACTATAAAGGTTTTTTTTAAAGTGTTTTTAACTATAGGGACTAGCTGATTAATTTAACTTTTTTTCTTTTAAATACTTTTATTTAAATTTGATTTATATTTTAAATCTTAGTACACTATATCAAATTAAAGATATACTTTTTTAAAAGAAACTGAATTTTAAATTTATTGTAATCCTAATTTGAATTTACTCTTTACATTTTGACACATCATATCTATCAATATAGATAATATATTCTGATTTAAATAATTTATTTTCACAATTTTCTTTTAATTTTAAAAGTCTTATTTATTTAATTTATTTTCTATATAATATAATAAAATATTAATATTAATAATAAAATTATCCTATTTTTCAATTTATTTTAATTCATAAATTTTATTTAAATTTAGAAACATCGGTACAATGTATAAGAAATTTTCTAGTTGGATAATAATTAGATCCAAATCTTGTATCTCTTTCAAAGACATTTTTTTTTTTAAAATAAGGATAGCCAATTTTTTCCCCCTAAACTAGGTTGATTTGCTATTTGAAGAGCATACCGAGTGAATAAGAATTTGGAATTAAATCTCGAAATATATCTATAAAAAAATATATCTTTTAAATGCATTAAGTTTTTGTAAAAGGTGCATTGTTGAAATCATCCGAAAATTTGTCAAAAAAGAAAGAAAGAAAAATATCCGAAAATAAATTTATTGTTAATTAACACGAAAGTTAACTTTTTTTTTTGGTGAGAAATTAACTAAAATTAGCATTTTAACCCATGTATAGAATAAATATTTTTTATATACAATTATTAAAAATTTTAATAGGTGTGCATTATCTGTGTAAAATATTTTACATCATCAATTAGTTAGAAATTGTTTTTTGTACAACTTTTAAAGTAGTTAATTATTATAAAAGTAAAGAAACTTTTCATATGTAATAGTTTGTAATTGGATAACAATGTAAAAAGCTTTATATTGTCTGTGCATGTATTATTTATTTATTATGTAATTATATAAATTAAAATTACTTTATTATATTTTTTCATGAAATCAAATCTATTCCTATATTATAAATTAGAATCCACAATTTAGAGAGTGATTCTCTCATTGTCTCCACTTTTTCAATTAGAAATTCAACATTCACTCTCTTATCTCTTTTGAAGATGCATTTCACACACTATATTTGCAATTAACAAAAATAATTTGTTTTTCAACCATCTTAAACTATCATCCTATCTCTGTCTTTAAATTAAATTTAAATAGCTTTTTAGAAAGTTATCAATAATTAAAAAATGACCTTATATCACAATTTAAATTGTTTATTGTAAATCTAAAATATAATTTATATATTTAAATATATTTATTTATCATGATTTTTAATTATAATAGAATTTAGGCTTAATTGCACTTTTTGCCTCAAAAGTTTCACAATCTCGCAAATTTTGCCTCTAAAGAATTTTTTTCACAAATTTTGTTCTCTAATTTACAAAATATCATGAATTTTTTTCCCATGTAGAAAAATCGCCACAATTAAGATAATTTTGTGGTAATTTTTCCTTTAAATAGCCACAATTTTTTATATGGAACAAAATTCGCAATATTTTGTAAATTGGAGGAAAAATTTGCCAAAAAAAATTTAGAGGTTTGCAAGATTATGAAACTTTGAAGACAAAAAATATAATTAAAAAAATATATTATTTATTATAAATTTTGATTATATAAAAATAAACAATTATTTTATAAAATATACATATTAAAATAATAGAAAATAGGCTATACACTGACAGTGTGAAGTTGTTTTACACTGTCATCCAATCACAAACCACCATGTATGATAAGTTTGTTTGACTATTACAATAATTATCTTAAAAGTCACAAAAACGGTGATTTGTAATTAGTTGACAGTGTAAAACTTTTTACACTGACAGTGCATAGTCATTAAACTCTTAAATTAATAATTAATATAAAAATAATATTTAATTTTATTTAAATTTAAAGATAATAATATAATTATTTTCAACCTAGCGTTAATTACTTCTCTCTCATTAACCATTCCAATAAATAATAAATATATTATTAAAAAAATCGCACCAACTACCTATACTACTGTAGACCTTCCATTTGCAGCTTGACGCCAGGAGTAATAGTGATGGATGTATCCCTATCAATAATAATAGGAATGGATGTAACTATAAATAGGAATTTAGTCTTTTTGAATATTGGAATTATAAAATGATCATACTTAAACAAAGTAATTATAAATAAATAAATAAATAAATAAATATATATATATATATATATATATATATATATATATATATATATATATATATATATATATATTGTACATTGTACCGATGTTTACAAAAAGACTTGGGAATAATCTTGATAAGGTAGCTAAATTAGCTTTTACTTATAAAAAGATGTACTGGTTGGAAGATTTGCCTGACCGGGTAGTCTAGTCCCAGTAGCTTTAGCTGATGCACAGGCACGTCTCTTTCCTCAAAAAATTATAAAAAAATATGAAGTTTTACGTACTGAATAAAAAACAAATTAAAATTTAAACTATCATATACATCACGTGAATATATAATAAAAAAACTACTACAAAATATCAAATTTTATATTTTACCTAAAAAATAAAAAATGAGGACGTAATATTATTAATTTAAATTTGAAAAAAATAGTCTCTGTGTGTTTTTATGATATGTTTGGTTGGAAGGAAAGAAAAAAAAAAAAAACACGAATAACGAAATATTTTTTTTGTTTGATTGAAGAGAAAATGAAAGAAAAAAAAAAGAAAAAATTGATTTTTAAAAACAAAAATTTAAACTTTTTTTTCCTTTTACATTTTCTTCAATTCAAATTTCAAACTTTTCTCTCCTTCTGTATTTTTCATCTATCCAACTAAATAGGCCTTAATGTTCATGGAAGATAGATATTGCTTTTAGGAACATGATGCGACTTCTTGTACTATTTTACGATTAATGCTTGATTTTATTCTTCATTAACGTGCATTTACTATTTCTTAGTACAATTTGAGTGTTTTCGGTGCTTGTTATACATAGGTGTCGATGTATGCATAAATAGAAGATATTTGGGCCTTGGGGGTGAAGGATTGAGATGGAATCTAATTATTAAGGCCCTCGATAAGAGAATTTTTTTTCCATACGTAAATTTTAAATTTTAAATTTTATTTAAGGATAATTAAATATGTATCATTAAAATTAATTACCAGTTAATGATAATAATTTTTTTTATTTTATTATTATCAACAGATGGTTACTAATCTGTTTTATTTATTTTTATTTTTAACTTTTATTTAAATTTAAAAATACCTATGTAATACACGAAAAACTTGTTAGATATTATAATGTCAAACAATTTCAATTTCAATTTGATTATTTCAATTTTGAATTATAGTATATCATATCAATGAAAATGATCGATATGCGTTAATACAAATAATTTATTTTTTTATTTTTTTCTTAATTTTAAAAGTCCTATTTTTTACTATTCTTATTTTAATATAATAACATATTTAATCTCAAGGAGTTGGTTGAGTAAAACAAAACAGAGTTTTATATTTGACAAGTTACAATTTTGAACCTCCACTTGTCTTTTTGTAGTAAGGTAAATGTAAGTTTTTCTGTAAGTATTTTTTGAGCCCAAAGCTTTTTTTGTCTTGAATTAGGACACCATCTTCTTTCCCTAAATTTTTCTATAAAAAATTATAATAACATATTTATTATTAATAATAGAAATATCTACTAAATTTAAATTTAAATTTAAAAATACCTATAAAATTGCACCAATAATTTATAATGAATGTCAATTGATTTTGACATTTCACGAAATTGCTGGTATAAAATAGGCATACTTTTGTTTTTTAGCATAAAAAAACACCTTTCGGTACGTGATTCACCTGCACTAAATTAAGCTATTAAATATTAAACTGCTCAGTTAAATTAAGAATATTATTTAACTATTTTCTACCTAGTGTTTTATTTTAGTTGTAATGATATTTATATATTTACCAAACGACAGGTTGAGTCTAGTAAAAAAAGTTAGTCTCTCATAATCTAACAAACCAAAGTTTGAATCTTTGGTGAAAAGGAGTCACATTTGTGCCTAACAATGCTTTAAACAGGATTATTTTCGAAAAAAATATATGTAAGAAACAAAAAAAAAATGATATTATATATTTATAAAATATTTTTATTTTTTTTACATTATTTTTATTTTCCATTATTTTTGTCACATTATATCACTTATTACATCTTTTCTTTATTTTTTGTTTTTGTTTTTATCTCTCTCTTCCTTTCACTTCTTACACCACAAAAATAATGTGTAAACTGTAAACTCAAGGTTTTTGTTATTTAACTTCACTTAATTGGTCATGAAAAAAGATAATATAAATAAGTTAGTTGGCAGTTGGGTTCACATCAGTGCTGGAAATAACATTTTTCATCGTTTATGCACCCGGCATAATATCATACCGTTGATTCTATTATTATTAACGAGTTTTATATTAGCATTATTACTAAATAAAGGATAGATTAAATTATTTAATAAGACTCGGATAAAATTCATCCAACAATAACATAAAGAGTAACCCCTTGAAATATTTTGGGATTGCACATAACTTCTTGATTTTTTAATACTTACAATAATCTCTTTTATAGAGGTATACAGTGTAATATTTTTTAAATAATTAAAAAAAGTTAAAATAATATATAAGAGATATTAGTGTAATGTTTATTAAACAATTAAGAAAGATTAGTGTAGAAGTAAAAAAAAAGAGATATATCAAGGTGAAATTTAACAAAATCCCAGAAGTGTCAACATAATTTACTCAAAAATATAAATTAAAAAATGTTTCAAGTATCTTATTAGTGGTTTTATATAGTTAATTTCCTTTCATAGTTTCATACGCACTTCTGGCTCTCGTTATTCTTATTTCTCTCTAGATAATACTTCTATGTAACCACCACACAACCCCAAATAAAATCATGCGTGTGAAGTCTTTGTTCACCTGCCCATGCATATAGGGTAAGCATTTGTATCTGATTGGTGCAATACAGATATTTTACATGAGATTTATTACGTTGCATCAATTAGACAAATAAGCGTCTACATTTTTCTCATTATAAATCACCTTTTGTGAAAGAAAAATTTCTGTCAAATTATTTTATGCGATGATATTAACCTCAATTTCGTAATAAGTACATATGTCAACGTCATTCATTGATGTTCTACAGACCAAAAAATTCTATAAATGCTGCATCTGATCAGCTATATCAAACCCAGAAATTTTCATTTTCTGTGCATAAACAAATGATGGAGCCTAAGCCTAACTTTGTGTTGCCGCTTCCATTCATGCTCCTCACTACTCACATGTTTCTATTGGCTCTTCATGGCATTGCGGATGAGAGTTCCACATACATAGTCCACATGGACAAATCCCTCTTTCCTCGTGTCTTCACAACCCATCATGGTTGGTTTGAATCCACCATTGATTCCATAAAATCAGCAACACTTGGTCACTCATCCAAGCAATCACAGAAACTAGTGTACTCCTATAACCACGCCATGTATGGCTTTAGTGCAGTTCTATCTTCAGAAGAGTTGGAGGCTGTTAAGAACTCCCATGGCTTTGTTGCAGCATATCCAGACAGAACTGCCACCATAGACACCACTCACACTTTTCAATTTCTCTCCCTAGACTATTCCAGTGGCCTATGGCATGCCTCAAATTTTGGGGAGGATGTCATTGTGGGTATGATTGACTCTGGTGTGTGGCCTGAGAGTGAAAGCTTCAAAGATGATGGCATGACCAAGAAAATTCCAAACAAATGGAAAGGGACCTGTGAGGAAGGGCAAGGCTTCAACACTTCCATGTGCAACTTCAAACTGATTGGAGCTAGATATTTCAACAAGGGTGTGAGTGCTGCAAATTCCAAGGCTAAAATCAGTATGAACTCAGCTAGAGACGTTGAGGGTCATGGAACTCACACATCATCAACAGTTGCAGGAAACTATGTTAGTGGAGCCTCTTACTTTGGCTATGCTAAAGGGGTGGCTAGGGGCATTGCACCAAGGGCTAGGCTTGCCATGTACAAGGTCGTCTGGGAAGAGGGTTGTGTAGCCTCTGATGTTTTAGCTGGAATGGACCAAGCCATTGCTGATGGAGTTGATGTAATTTCCATCTCCATGGGGTTTGATGGTGTTCCACTTTATGAGGACCCTATAGCAATAGCTTCTTTTGCAGCAATGGAAAAAGGGGTGGTGGTTTCATCTTCTGCAGGTAATGACGGTCCTCATCTTGGTACCTTGCACAATGGAATCCCCTGGCTTCTGACCGTGGCTGCAGGCACCATAGACCGCACATTTGGTACTCTACTTCTTGGAAATGGCCAAACCATTATTGGTTGGACCTTGTTTCCAGCAAATGCCTTGATGGAAAATCTTCCACTTATCTACAATAAGAATATATCAGCATGTAACTCAGTCAAGCTGTTATCCGAAGTGGCCACAGAAGGAATCATTCTATGTGACTCAGTGTCAGACCCTGAGTTAATGTCTAAGCAAATGTGGCTCGTTAATGAAGCCAGTTTGTTAGGGGCAGTGTTTATCTCTGATTCTCCTTTATTAAATGAAATAGAAACTGCCAGCTCTCCAAGTATTGTAATCAGTGCACAGGATGCACCATCTGTGATCAAGTATGCAAAAAGCCATGAGAAGCCAA
This sequence comes from Spatholobus suberectus, assembly GCA_004329165.1. Lineage (NCBI taxonomy): Eukaryota > Viridiplantae > Streptophyta > Magnoliopsida > Fabales > Fabaceae > Spatholobus > Spatholobus suberectus. Next base: position 15,896,662 of record CM014731.1, on the reverse strand, counting down.
CAGCCAGCATCAAATTTCAACAAACATTTGTTGGAATAAAGCCAGCACCAGCTGTTACCTTTTACTCTTCAAGAGGTCCTTCACCTAGCTATCCTGGAGTCTTAAAGCCTGACATAATGGCACCAGGCTCTAATGTTCTTGCTGCTTTCATTCCTCATACACGAGCAGCTACAATTGGCATCAATGTGATCTTACCTAGTGACTACAATTTGCTGTCTGGAACATCCATGGCCTGCCCTCATGCTTCTGGTGTTGCTGCTCTTTTGAAAGCTGCACACCCACAATGGAGTGCTGCTGCTATAAGGTCTGCACTAGTAACCACAGCTAGTCCTCTAGATAATACCCAAAATCCAATTAGGGACTATGGTTACCCTTCTCAATATGCTTCCCCTCTTGCCATTGGAGCTGGTCAAATTGACCCTAACAAAGCACTTGATCCAGGTTTGATTTATGATGCCACCCCACAGGACTATGTTAATCTCCTCTGTGCTTTGAAGTATACACAAAAACAAATCTTAATCATTACAAGATCAACCTCTTACAACTGTGCAAAACCATCGTTTGATCTTAATTACCCTTCATTTATAGCTTTCTACAGCAACAAGACAAGGTCAGTTGTGCACAAGTTTAGGAGGACAGTGACCAATGTTGGAGATGGTGCTGCCACATACAGAGCCAAGGTGACACAACCTAAGGGCTCTGTGGTGACAGTGTCACCTAAGACGTTAGCATTCAGATATAAAAATGAGAAGATGAGCTACGATGTTATGATAGAGTATGGCAAGTACAAGAAGGAAAATATCACATTTGGGGATCTTGTTTGGATTGAAGATGGTGGAGCACATAGTGTTAGGAGCCCCATTGTAGTAGCACCAAGTGGAATTGTATGAGTTAGTTCGAGTTTTACTTCTTATGGCCATAAAATTCTGACTCCTTCAAGGGACCCCAAAATAATAAATAATTTGATAGTTAAGTAATTTCGCTTTTTCGTATGAGGTTCCATTTTCAGTGTCCGATCAATATCTATCTAGTGGCATAGGATACTTTTGTGGAAGTGTGATTCAGAAGGATTTGGACTAAATTTTTAATAAAGAATGGTGACTAAAATGCATATTGATCAGAGTAAAACAGGTACCTTCTCCAACACGTTGCATTGAATTTTCTTTACTTGAATTAAGTGATGGATTATAGGAATAATAGACCAACTGGAGCGACTTAAAATGACTAGCATGCAGGGTTAACTCACTCTTGCACTGCAAAGCCGTTTAATTGGGAATGTTTCTTGCATGTTTTTGCGGAACAAATTTTGATGTAACATTTATATTAATTATAATTATCATGATTTTAATATTGGAACTTATTTATTTCTTAGAAAAAATAACGTGCATAATATTACTTTTGGCTTACGAAATAATATTCCTTAATTAGCTAGAGTGGAATAACCATTCACAATCAAATATATAACTTTCGCAATAGAATTCCTTTCTTAATTAGCTATTTAATTATTTAGAATAACAACTCGATATACGAAGTTTTTTTTATCCGAATGTTAGTTCATAATAGAGTTTAATTTATATGCATTGTCAGTATAAAAAATTTAATTAATATGACTTTTAGAATAAGAGAAAAATAGTATATACATGCAAAAGTTTTTTACATTGTCATCCAATTATAAACCACTATATATGGTACGTTTGTTAACTTTAATAATAACTATCTTAAAGGTTATATTAACAATAATTTCTAATTAGTTGACAAGATAAAAAAATTTATATTGACAATGCATGCTTATTAAATTCTTAAAATAATTATTTTAAAAATCAACAAACTTATTATCCGTAATGATTTGTAATTGTATGATAATGTAAAAGTTTTTTACACTGTTAGTGCATGGACTATTTAGAGCATGTTTGGTGTAGCAATAAGTAAAAATTGAGTTCTTTTTCATGTTGAATGTGAAACAACTCATTATTATTGTGAGATTTTCACGTTTTTTACGTGGTTTTAGGGGAGCCCCTTCACATCCAAACACACTATTACTCTTTAGGATAGTGATGAAAGGATGAGTGAATATCTAGAAAGTTTAGTGTACAAATCAACAGAGAAAAATTGCAAAAAGATATTATGTACCTAGTCAGGGACGGATCCAGAAACATATCAAAAGGGGGGCAATTTTTTTTTAATAATAAATATTAAATAACATTAAATTATGATAGTTAAATATATCATACCGTTTATCTAAGTTATGAATATCGTTTTTTTAAATCATAAAATTGATTAACAATAAAATATACATCAAATTTCAATTATTCTCTTAATATAAATAATCAAACACTCAGTTAAAAATCTATCTTTTATTTTGTCTATAAATAATAACCAGGCTATGCTTGTCCGTAATGTAATCATGATGCTACAAAAATTTAATATCAATCAAGTCATAACAATATATAATTCTAAAAAATTAGGAGGAAGCAGCAGCCTTCTATATATAGTTTATTTATAGGGATCCACTGTAGACGAGTCAAATTTAATTACAGGTAAGTCACAGACTCACAGGTGCGATAGTCAAAGTGGTAAATTCTGCCAATATGAACCATCCTGTTGAATATTCTACAATTTATTACCTAAGAGACTTGAGCAGGTGTTAGGAATCTTCTGGGGTGAATACATGAAGTACCAATTCACAAGAAGCTTCTAGCAACAAGTTTGGCCTTGGGTGAATCCTTGGTTTGATGATATGTTGACTTCTTTGAACCCTACCAATTAAAGATACATGATGGTTTAAGCCTTAAAATCCTAATCTGAAACACGATTTTTCATTCATCCACTTTTATCTATGCAAGAGGATGAAGATTCAGATGAAAAATTTATGAATGAATTTTATAAAGAATTAATGTACAAAATTTTGATCCCGTTCCAAACAGGGGTTTTTTTTTACCAAAATATATATATATTTTTTCCAAACTACTACACATGCAACATTATTTACCAAAATATATTGTTTTATTATTCCTCTATAATTCTATCTTTCAAAAGCCCAACTTCTCTCTTGAAGTCACTGTATTTTTTTAATTCTCTCCCATTAAGCTCGGGTCCCCAAGACCCGACTTCTTAGGGGACCTTTTTTTTTTCTTATGATTTTATTTTATACATTTAATGTAATTTTATTTTAATTATTATTTTAATTATCGGTTAATTTTATTGTCCAAAAAAATAAAATTGTGGTTAAATAATACATTTAGTGGTCAATTAAAATAAGTACCACCTAGGAAAAATATTAAATAAGAAAATTTCTATAATTTACTCATTTTGTAAAATAATTTTAATTTTAATTATTATTTTGATTATGAGGTAATTTTATGGAAAAAATTGAAAATGTGGTTAAAGAAGTGGTTAATTTAAAAAAAGGTACAATAAAGAATTAAAATAATAAAAATTACTTGACATTTCAGCATGGTTAGGACATTTGTTTTTAGTAGGTCTTGGTGTGCGACATGCCGAACATATTTTTGGTTGACCCTTTTCTCTGAAGTTCATTTCAGTATGTATGCGAGTTAATTTTGGGCATCCACTGATATTTCTGTGCATAGCTGGATTGTGAGACAATTCCAGTATGTGATATGTTGGCCACAACCCTTTGTTGGCAGCATGTGGAATCTTCTGTTGTAGACATTGGATACATATTCTAACATGTACACTAGACTTACATATTGCATGTAGTTATGGTGAATTTGGTTATAGGTAACAATGACATTTTTGTCTTAATTTACCTAAACTAACAAACATAATAAATGTAGTAATTAATTTAATTTGATTAAATAACTTTAATTAATAGAAATTTTCTTATTTAATATTTTTCTTTGGTGGTACTTATTTTAATTAACCACTAAATGTATTATTTAACCACAATTTTTTTTGGCAGTAAAATTAACCCATAATTAAAATAATAATTAAAATAAAATTAGATTAAATATATAAAACAAAATAAAAAAAAAGCCCCCTAAGAAGTCGGGTCTTGGGAACCGAACTTCATGAGGGAGAATTAAAAAAATACAGTGAATTCAAGAGAGAAGTTGGGATTTTGAAAGATGGAATTATAGAGGAACAATAAACAATGTATTTTGGTAAAAAATGTTGCATGTGTGGTAGTTTGAGAATTATTCTTTTTTTTTTTTAATTTATTTTTGTAAAAAAACCTCCAAACAGACCTGTCGCATCTCTGTTCTACTATATAGCTTCCTATTTAGTCAAAGGCATGCATTTATTTTATTACAACTACCTTATTTAATTTTAGTTTTTAATTTATGACATTTGGTTTCTTGTGAAGAATAAGGCAACAAGATTGGGACAGGACGTAACTTGATTTGAGACCTTAATTTGCCCGTGAACGTGAACGTGAACATTGAATTGATCAAGCAAACCATTATTATTTCATCATGAGGCAGTGAAACCCTGTATCATGTATTAATTTATTCTTTGTCCAATATTTGCCTCGTTGCAATGACATAAAATAATTATTATGAATGCATCTGATTATTCAAATTTCTGTCTTATTTGACACTGAAGATTCATATCTTATTTGATAGTGATGTTGTTCTTATACTACTTTTATGGTATTAAATCTAATTTATATACAGATAAAAAAAATTATATATGTGGTGGTTTTCAATGAATCAATGGGCAACATTGCTACCGCTGATAAAAAATTGCATCAATGGCGACGCTGGATTGTACGAAGATGATATAATTTTTCTTAATATAGTAAAGTGAAGAACATAATATTGGTTTTACTGCTTATTTATACTTATCTTAAGTACTTCTACCAATTTTGTTAGATCATTTGAAAGTTTCGAGCAAGGCTTTGATAAATATGTGTCCCTCTCTCCAAACATCCCTTACCAAAGGATAAACTTGGGGTCTTGGCATGTGCAACAACATTTGAGATTTCCGGATTATGCTTCAGTTAACTAAAACACAAGTACTCTCGTAAAAAAAAACTAAAACAAAAGTAATTAGGATGATGAGGAGTTTGAATAATTTATATAAAGTTGTAGGTTAAAACCTTCACATTATTATTGAATATAGAAAAAAAAAGTAAACTAAAATTTATATGTTGAATATGTTTGTCACCTTTAATTAGCCCGAGATAAATGAAATTTCCAAACTTGCCAAGCTTTAGATAAATGTTTGAAGTCATGATTCCTAAATCTTGATATACGTAAGGTACCAAGCAATAAACCATATACTTTCAACTTTCAACAAGTCAATTTGCTACCTGAATCTAAATGTGCTCTTTTAATTTGTTAAGATGCAATATGGGTGAACAACGGACGAGTTAGGATGGATTTATCTTTATCCTTACTCGACTCAAAATTTTATTTGGTCATTATTTGAATCCAAACCCAGCCTGATCAAGTTTTAATGTAATATATCAATCTTAACATTATGTATAGTTAAATTATGGACTAAAAGAAGCATAAAACTTAAATTAAGAAATATTTTACAATATATATCTTAAAATAAATAATATCATTATAAATGTAATATCATGTTATGCAAAATATTATCTATTAAATTAAATTTTGTTTATTATTAATACATAATTGTTTAAAAAACTTATACTTTTTAAGAGAATATAAGACACTAAATTGGATTGGAACTACTTGAAACATAACTCGAACCTATTCTCAAAATACACTGGGTTTAATTTCAAAATATGAACCAATCAAAATAAACCTCAGGTCGGGCCGAGTTCGTGGGACAGGTTGGGTTAGCTCACTCCTAGATACAATATTGTTTTTTAGTAGTTATTATTGTTGTTGTTGTTGTTGACATTGTCATTGTTTACTAAATCTGTAAGTATTTTCTATGAAAAATAATCTTATTTAAGCTAGAAACATTTACTTTATGATGAGGTTAACTCTCTCAAATGTTTTTCCATACACAAAGTTCAAACTTAAAACAATAATGATATATGAATACATCAACTGTATAAACACGCATTGAACACCTCTTTTTTATATTATTATTATTTCTTTCTTTCTTTCTTTCAGTCATCTCGTATATATCACCTATCATATTATCTCCCCTTCCTCTTTTGTGTCTTTCTCTCTCATGATGTAGACTAGTTTTTGGTATTTACAAGACATTATTCAACTTAAAATTTTAATTAACGAGAATTAGATATATAGTACACAAACCAATTACTTGTTATTTATTTAATAAGAGCTTTTCATTTTTAATTTCATAAAATCAACCCTAACAGGTGGTGCTAACAAAACCTATTATTGATAAAAATAAATAAATTATGCACTAATAGTGTAAAATAATTTTACATTATCTTTTAATTATAATCTATCACATATGATAAGTTTGTTGACATTTACAATAATTACTTTAAAAATTATATTAATACTAATTTTTGATTGATTGACAATATAAAAATTTTTATACATCCATTAAACAATATTGATATTTTTATTATTGTTGATGTTTTGTGTATCCGTTTAACGTGTGACCAATTCTTGCTCGGAATACGAGGCTGACCTTCATCACAGTGCTTTGCTGTAAGCTCAATCCCTTCGAATAATAATAATAAGAAAAGCTTAACTTTTTTCCCACTTTAGTAACGTCATTCATGTAGTTTTTGTAGATTTTTTAAGCGATCCCAGAATCATACATCTAACTGTAAAGAATTATTAAATACTAAAGTTTATTATCAGATAAGTGAATTTGAAAGCTAGAAAGTAGTAACAATTTTAATTTGTCATCCCATAGGAAGGAGTCAAACTTTAGAACTTGGTCAGATTAAGGGAATGTCTTTCAGCAACAACGTCGCCCTTTTGAACTATGGCATGTGAGCAGTGTCTTTTCAATCGCCTTGCTAGTTGGAAATTTGGGTTTGTCCCTACCTGACCCAAGATAGTTATCATTTAAAGTTGGAAAACAATTTAACTTTGTCTTGATTTATGATTGGACCTCCTAGAGTAGAGACAGACACAATAAGTAACATACTTTTCTTCTTGTTGAATTCCTTAGCATTTCAATATGAAATAAGTGTCCTTGTCATCCATATTTGAAAATCATGTCAAGAGTTCAACCGACTTCACTATGCTGAATATTCGGCACGCCAAGACAAAGGATAAAACCAGCCATACCTAATAAGAATCAAACTAGCTCTTAAACATAGAAAAAAAAAATTGAAGCAACTCATCTGCTGTCTTCTCTGAAGAATTGTTCATGGAGCTTCTTCACAACCTCAACATTCTCAGCACAATCCTGCTCCTATGCATGTTCCCTCACTCACTCAAGTCCCAACAAGCATACCTCAATGGCACTGTCTATGACTGTTCTAACAACCCTTCTGCACCAAAAGGGTACCTTTGCAATGGCCTTCAAAAGTCATGCACTTCCTTTCTTCTCTTCAGGTCAAAACCTCCTTATGATAACCCTGTAAGAATTGCCTACCTTCTTGGCTCTGAAGCATCTACCATAGCCTCAATCAACAATATCTCAAGAAATGACAAGATTGCTTCCAATAAGTCAATCATTGTTCCTGTATTCTGTTCATGTTCTGGAAATATCTACCAGCATAACACACCTTACACTGCCATCAAGAATGACACATACTATGAGTTGGTAAAAGAAACCTTCCAAGGCCTCACCACCTGTCAGGCAATGATGGGTCAGAATTACTATGCCCCTATCAACATTCCAATTGGTGCAGAGCTCACAGTTCCAATGTTATGTGCTTGTCCCACTGAAAATCAAACAGCAAGAGGGGTCACCTCCTTGCTGGTTTACTTGCTAAACTATGGTGACACTATTAAGACCATAGGAGGGGCTTATGGTGTGGATGAACAAAGTATGCTAGAGGCCAATGAGTTGTCACTGCCACAAAGTGCAAACAGCAGCATGGACCTCCTTGCCTTGACACCTATTTTAGTTCCTCTAATAGGGAGGACCTGCAAAGAGAACCCAGATATGTTCTATTGTAAATGTTACCAAGCACCAGATGGAAGCTACCAGGGGATCTTCTGTGATGAATCTGATGGTCAGAAATTCCCTGCCCAATTGGTTGCTGCTTTAGGTATTTTTGTCTAAACCCTCTTCAAGAAGAATCAAAATATACTTTTATTGAAATTTTGGTTTTTTCTTTTTAACATAGTATAGCTGTTGTTTGTAAATGAAACCCCTAATGAGATAAGGTTTGGTTGTTGTTATGTATCACCCTAGTTTAGTGCAGACAATAGAGTAGAATAAATGATCAGTTATGACACCATGGCAAGATTTAATTTTCACTTACTTTGAACTTGCAACATGTTATTTACTAGTTCTATAAAACATGAGGATATTTATTGCAAGCCAATATATGCTTCCACTTGAACTTGAATTTTTTTGGAATTTGCAGGAGTTGGAATTGGTGCAGGGTTTCTGTGTTTGTTTCTTTTGGGGTACAAGTTATATCAATACATACAGAAAAAGCGAGAAAGTATCCATAAGGAAAAGCTATTCAGGCAAAATGGTGGCTACTTGTTACAGGAGAAGCTCTCATCTTATGGAAATGGAGAAATGGCAAAGCTTTTTGCAGCTGAGGAGCTGAAAAGAGCAACAGATAACTACAACAGGAGTAGGTTTCTTGGTCAGGGTGGCTATGGCACAGTGTATAAAGGAATGTTACCAGATGGAACCATAGTTGCAATTAAAAAGTCAAAAGAGATTGAAAGGAATCAGATAGAGGCTTTTGTCAATGAAGTGGTCATTTTATCCCAGATCAACCACAGGAACATTGTCAAACTATTAGGTTGTTGTCTTGAGACAGAAACTCCATTACTAGTCTATGAATTCATTCCCAATGGAACACTTTCTCAGCATATCCATAGGAGAGACAATGAGCCCTCCCTTCCATGGGACAGTCGCCTTAGAATTGCATGTGAGGTTGCTGGAGCAGTGGCATATATGCATTTTGCAGCCTCTATTCCCATTTTCCATAGAGACATCAAACCCACCAACATACTCCTAGACAGTAACTACAGTGCCAAAGTGTCTGATTTTGGAACATCAAGGTCAGTCCCACAAGATAAGACTCACTTGACCACAGCTGTAGGAGGAACTTTTGGGTACATAGACCCGGAATATTTTCAGTCTAGTCAATTTTCAGATAAAAGTGATGTGTATAGTTTTGGAGTTGTGCTTGTAGAGCTCATAACTGGGAGAAAGCCTATTTCATTCTTATATGAAGATGAGGGTCAGAATCTGATTGCAAAATTCATCTCTTTGATGAAGGAGAACCAAGTTTCCGAAATTTTAGATGCCAGGGTGCTAAAGGAAGCAAGGAAAGATGACATTCTTGCCATTGCAAATCTTGCAATGAGATGCTTGAGACTTAATGGGAAGAAAAGGCCAACAATGAAAGAGGTTTCAGCGGAATTAGAAGCATTGAGAAAGGTACAAAGTTCCTTACAGATCAACCATGATCATGAGCACACTACTGGTGACATAGTTCAAGAATTCACAGAGGAAAGCATGTCACTGTCCTTACAACTAGAGTCCACATCCTTCTAGGAAGCCTCATTGATATACCTGATTCTTTGTTAACAATGCTTTAGAGTTTCTTTTTCACTTTTCATGGACAAAAGTGTATCCCCTGATAAGCTTAATTATAAATGAGAAATGCTATTTGTACAACAAATTGTACAGAGAGAAAGAGAGAAAATGTGAGATGCAATAAATACTGTGATGGAGAGAGATAAATATAAGAAATGATGTTGTATAAATTGTTGTATGAATAACACATCTTATTATAAATTACAATATTTAAATTTCTCCCTAAGAATATTAATTATACTCAAGCTTACTAGAGAATTGAAAAATCCCCACTCATACTTAATCCACATTGTTGTTGACTCGTTGAAATGGCCTCTTAGAATGAAGAAATAATTAGGTAGTTCCGACTATTATATGTTGATCCAGCCAATCTTTATGTAACATGTATTCAAGCTTTTCAATTTATGATAAAGAATTAGTAGGAACTAGAGCCGTCAAAAATCAAAATGCCTAACCTGGCCCACTTGGCCTTGGCCCATGTGGGCTAGGGCCAAAAAGCCCTGCATAGAAAAAGCCATGGGGCCAAAAAGCCTACAAGGTCTTGTGGGTTAGGGCCAACCCATGGGCTTTAAATTTCAACAATTTGACCTACTTTTTAAAACTCTTGCTGAGGTCGACTTAAAGATACTTTGGTTGAAGTCAAGCTGAAGATGCCATAGCCGAAACTGAGCTGAAGATGTCTTGGCTGAGTCGAAGATGTCCTAACCGAGGTCATGTTGAAGATACTTTGGTCGAGACTGAGTTGAAGATATTGGGGTTGAGGCTGAGTTAAAATTACTCTGGCTAAGGCCAAGTTGAAAATATTTTTTTGGACAATTGAAAGAAAGTATTTTTGAAATAGCCATAATGTGTGGGCTAGCCCCTTGTATGCCCTGATCCAGTCCCTTTACAAAGTGCATTGTGTGGGTTGGTGGCTTTTGAGCCCTAGGGCCATTATAGTGGATTGACACCTCTATAACATAATGGTTCTATAACGCCTGTCAACTTTCAGGATTGAAAACTGTCCCCAAAAACCAACGCAAAATTTTTCAGCGTACTTTGTTCTCACTCACACGCTTTCCAAGAGTCACCCATCCTAGAATTGCTCCAAGTTAAGCACGCTTAACTGTGGAGTTCTTAAGTGATAGGCTACCGAAAAGTAGATGCATCTTGTTGGTATAAGTAGCACTTATTAATTTCTTTAAGCTATCCTCAATTGTATAGTCCTATACCTGAACAGCCTCTAGATCCCTCTCATTCTGGGGTGTATTTGATTCATTCATGTGTACCTCCCGCTAGAAGCCTGCCAAGAGCTGCTCATTGTCCATGCCTTATCTTTTTTGTACTGGCGATCACTCTCCGCCCTCATCAGCGCCCAGGATGTTACAGGTTCCATACCACCTAATAATTTATCGAATGGAATGGGTTAAATTATATTTTTGTCCCTGGTGATGTCATTTTTTTAATTTGATCTCTATATAGAAGAATTTCAATTTAATTCTACTTCATACAATCATTTTCAACTTCAACCTTATGGAAGGTTGACATTGTAATGCTGTGAGATTATAATGTTATTGTTTACGTTAGAAAACATACTCAAGAGTCCTACAATTCTTAAGAAACCCCAGTAAGCTCTACATTGCGTGACCTGGCATGACATGGATGGATAACGCTTAATTAATGAGTGCGTCCTTTAGTGGTTTTTGTCTTTGCTAGGAGATGGCATGTGTGGTGTCTCTTTCGCATGCAAGGAGGGGGTGGTGCCAATGGCTCCTTAGTCACGTGTGTGAAGAATCTAGAATCCCACTATATTAGGCCTATGGGTCTAGGGCACATAGACTCTTTAAGCCTAATGTGATAGGGTGAGTCAATTATTGGTTGGTCTATCTACTTACACCTAAGCCCTAAGACCGAAATGTAATAGGATGAGTCAGTTATAGTAGATGGTCGGTCTATACATATAGGTAAGTCTACGATGGGTCAGCCGAAGGCACTAGGCTTAATGGGAGTTTCCTAACTCAACCAACAATTCATGGTCTAATTCTTGATCGGACAATCTAGATCAATAGAGGTAATAAGGGAAAATTGCATTGACCGCTTTTGAGGTTTTCTTTAATAACACTCATATCTTCGTAATTTGTAAAAAACACTCACATTTTGTGAGATAGCATCAAAGAATAACTCTTTGAAATTTTGATATTCTTCTTCATCTATACATTACCCAAATTCCAATTTCTTTGCCAAAAAATAACTAAAAACACACCGTGTAAAGAAAAATGAGAAAAACACAAAGAATCATGGGGTGGAGAGTTATGAAAGAAGCTCTATATGTGTCTTCGGTTAATAGAATATCGTCTGTTGTTTTGTAGGGGGTGTCACTTGATTAAACAAAATAAGGAGTATGTGTTGATTAAATGAATAAGGGAGGTGAGTGTTTGTTTAAAAATTAGAGGGAGTGTGAGTGTCATATGAGAAGAACTCCAGAATGTAATTTCCCCCAAGTATGGCTTTGGCAAATATGTGTTCCCTCCCACCAAGCATTCACAGCTTTGTAGATTTCCAGTTTATGCTACTGTGAACTGAAATCTGTATGTTGAGAAAAATGAAATTTCCGAACTGACCAATGAGTTAAGAATTCTAATTTGGTATGGGAAAGTTAATAAAACTTCGTAAAAATGTTTGAAGTCTTGAATCTTAATATATATGCGAAAAGTAACAGGCAACAAGGCATAGTTTCAATTTTCAACAAGGGACCGACAAATTTAATGCCGTATTTTGCTGCCTTGATCCAAATTCACTCTTAATTTCGTGTTGAGAATTGAGATGAAATAGGTGTTGGTCCGTAAGAGTCCAAAACAAAGGGAGCATATGCATCCAATGAGCTAAGGAACAATTTAATGAGGCTAACATCATATCTAGATTCAAACCTTTAAAAGCCTCGTAAAGGCTTTACGAGGGTCTTTTCCTGATATGCTCATTACTTTGTCAGTTCCATTTTAATAAAGAACTACTTTACCTATGTGTAACTCACTCTTAAATTCTAACAACACGATTTTAATTAACAACAAAATCAAAATCAACTATTCATTTTTTATTTGATTCATTAGGGAGTACACTATAGAAAATAAATTATAGTTATAATTACGGATTAAAAAATCAAGGTTTAATTACTTATTTGGTCTTTATAGTTACAAAGATTGTTTTTTAGTCCTTATACTTAAAAATATTCTTTTAGTTCCTATACATACTATTTTTAATTCCTTTTAGTTCTGCCAAAGTGACTAAAAGGGATTAAAATGATATGTTTAAGGACTAAAAAATTAAAAATGGTATATGTAAGGACTAAAAAGAGATGTTTTTAATTATAGAGACTAAAAGGAAAATTTTTTGTAATTATAAAGACCAAATGAGTAATTAAACCAAAAATCAATGATGGAAATTGTGATAAATACATGCACATGTTTAACAAAATCAACGGTTATAACCACTTGCCTTAAAATAATTAAATCCTTCACTTTTAACTTGAGTATTGTCATTCAATTCATGTACTTTTTTGTATGTACATAACAACCCTATACTATTTAACACGAATTCAAGGTTTAAGAACCAGTTGGATTCTGTTTACATGGTACTGATCTAGTTTTATCTTCTGGCTCGGTATGCTGACCAATATTCAGCCAAAAGGGCTTATTCAAGAATTCACAGAGGAAAGCATGTCACTGTCCTTACAACTAGGTCCACATCCTTCTTGGAAGCCTCATTGATATACCCGATTCATTGTTAACAATGCTTTAGAGTTTCTTTTTCACCTTTTAGCATGTGGATGAGTTTGTATCCCTTAATATGCCTAATTATAAATGACCATATTTATATTTCTCCAGAAGAATATCGGTTTAAAATTGGAAATACTTAAGCTTACTACAGAATTGAAAAATCCCCATTCATACTTATCCACTTCGTTGTTGAATAGTTGAAGTAGCCTCTTGGAATGGGTTGAATTATATTTTTGTCCCTGTTCGTGACAGTCTTTTTTTTTTTTTTAATTTGATCTCTATACAGAGTAATTTCAATTTAATTCTTGTTCATACAATTATTTTCAACTTCAACCGTATGGAAGGTTGCCGTTGAGATTAGTGTTGGTAGCTTAGTGTTGGATTGATGTGGATATTAACCAAGAACTTAATAGTAAGGTACCGTAGCAATAAGCTTTGTTATGTATAGGAAGATGAGTGTTAGCAACTCACTATCTAACACACTCTTTTTTATTAGTTAAAATTTATTAAAAACTACAAAATCATGAGAGAGATTCATTAAAAAGGATGTGAAACTCACTAAATTTTGTAATTTTCAATAAATTGCAACTAATAAGGAGTGTGTTAGAGGATGTGTTCCTAGCATTTTCTTTATAGGAAAGCTGAAAGTTGTATATACCATATTATTGATGACCAAAGAAAGATTAAATATAGAGAAATTATGCAAATAAATATTATATTGTAAAGAGAAAAAGATAGGAGTTATAAGAAAATGAAAAAATTCCAATGAATTAGTTTTTGTGTTAATTTGATTATTTTTCATAACTCATGCTTTTATTGTTTGGTTATGAGATATGCTTTCATAACATTAATTATTATTTTTCCTGTTCATATGTTTATTTTTATTTATTTTTTAAATATTTTACACACATCAGAAATGAAAAAGAAATTATAATAGAAGTTGTATTAAGAAGTTTTTTTTTTTTTTAAAAGTGAAGTTGTATTAAGAAGTTAAAAATAATTTTAATATAAAAGAGAATATTAATTACATTTTAACTTGTATGTTATCTTTTAAAATGAATAGATAAGTAACGGACGAAGTAAATTAGAAAATAACCTTTCATTACTATGTGACAGAAAAAGAGAGCCAATTAAAAACTGAATTTCCCCAATCGCAGCATGAAGCATGTTGAGCCAAAGAAAATTTTCAAAATCAAAAGCATGAGGCATGTCACGCAAAAATGTTGAAAACTTCAATTTCAAAGAGACAAAGTCATACACAACACGCAAAAGCAATCCTGTAAAGCTCTTCAACCATATGTTCTAATTAAGATTATATATGATTATATTTACGTAAAAAATGGTAGTGATTATATAATTTCTCTAATGAGAATATAGTTATTGCAAAATTTTCTCTCTCAACAGAATGGCAATTCATTCTATAAAAACTTGTATGAAGATATAGATTCAAAGGCCCCCAAGCTAGTCTCATACATGAAAAAAAAACATTTAAATTTGAATTTCTCCACATACACATACACATGAACTTATATAAAGTAGATACAGTACCACATGTAAGGAGAAATCCCAGTGAGCTCTACACAGTGTTGAGCTCTACACAGTGTGACCTAATGTGACTTGGACAAATCACGCCTATTTAACGAGTGCGTCCTCTAACAATTTCCACCGTTTCTTGGGAGTGGCGTACATGGTGCCTTTTTCACGTGCGAAGAGGAGGTGGTTGCAATGGTGCCTTAGTCACGTGTGTGAAGAATCTAAAATCCTGCTATATTGGGCCTATGGGTTCAAGGTCCATAAACTCTTTAAGCCCTAAGATTGAAATGTGATAGGGTGAGTTGATTATAGTAGATGATGGTCAATTTACCCCCCAATCCCTATGCCCTAAGACCAAAATATGATAAGATAAGTTTGTTATAGTGGATGGTCAGTCGGTTAGCCTAAGGCGCTAGACTTGATGGGAGTATCCAATGGGTGTGGCTTAGTTGGTAACACACGCTGAGTTTATAGAGGAGGACTTGGGTTTAATTCCCCCGAAACACATCCTTGGGGAGGAACGAGGATCTTTAAGTGTGACTAAGCCTCAAATTGAGGATTAGTCCCATAGTCGGCCCAAAGGACCAAAGCTTGTAGGAATACATCGATCAGGGTCCCATGGGGAGTCAAGGACCCTAATTACGATGGTTAGCAAAAAAAAAAAAAAAAAGACATGATAGGAGTTTGCTTACTCAGCTAACAATTTATGGTCTAATTCTCGGTCAAATGGTACAAAATCCCTCAAGCGCTAAGCCTAAAAGGCAAAGGTGGTTATTATTCTTGATCGAACGGTCCATTCGAGCTTATTGAAATAAATCACATTTGATCATAATTTATTCAATAAATACTTAATTAAATTATTTACTCAAACATATTTTAAATTTATTTTATGAGAAATTTCAACATATATAATAGTAATTAATATTCAAAATATTAAAAATATATGCTTATCAAGTTTGATACTTGGTTTCAATTTATCAATTTTTTTTCTCTGTCTTTACACACACACACACACATACATACATACATACATACATACATACATACATATATATATATATATATATATATATATATATATTACCTTCTTATTTTTTTTTATTTAAATACTTATGAAAAAATCTATCTTAACAAAACTTAAGTTGTTAATCTCTTGATTTAACTAAAGACATATAGTTAAGCTTTGTCCTTTAACTAATTTATAAAGGTAGTTAAACAATATTAGTTTTATTGTTGAAGGAAATCTAATAAATGAAACTACAAGCTTTGTCTTTCAATAATAAAACTAATATTGTTTAACTACATTTATAAATTAGCTAAAGGACAAAGCTTAACTATATGTCTTTAGTTAAATCAAGAGATGAACAGTTTAGAATTTGTTTGGATAAATTTCTTTATAAGTATTTATAGAAAAAAAATTAAGAAAGTAGAATAAATTAAATTTTCTCGCACAAACTAAAATCAACTTATGTACTTAACTTTTAGAAAAATGCTAACCAGTGCCCTTAGGGCACTAGTTAACAAATCAAAAATAGAAAGTTTTAATTGAAAAGTATAGTAGTGCATTCTCTCATGGTTTCCAATACAACACATTCAATTAAAACTTTCTATTTATTGATTCCTTAACCAATGCCCGGGCACTGGTTAGCAAGACGCGAACTTTTATAAAAGTATTTTTTTTATTTAGCTTATTCAAAAGCTAGAGCAGGGCTGGTCGTGAGATTTTTGGTGCCCTGTGCGAACCAAGAAAATGATGCCCTTATAATCATTTGAATATTGTCCTTCTTGCATTTTTTTTGCAAAATCATTAATACTCCGTTCATAATTAAGATTTTTTAAACTTGGTTGCTGATTTTAAACCTTCAACTTCAACCCTCAATTTATTGCAAAGTTTTAGAGTACCAAACTTCAATTTGATTCGAAAAATAATCATGAAAAATATTATTGTTTAAAATATAAGATACTAATGCAGTACATAAAAATAAAATAAAATCAACTCAAATTGCTACATGCCAACACACATTGAATAAAAAGGAATTTAGCACAATAATAACAACAACAACAACAACAACAATAATAATAATAATAATAATAATAATAATAATAATAATATTATTATTATTATTATTATTATTATTATTGTTATTATTATTATTATTAATATAACATTTACTTTCTTTTTCAAATTTGTGCAACAATAACCGTATCAATTCACGCTACTTGACAACATAGTAATCAATATCAATTATAAAAAGCATAACAATAATGGTTTTATTTTCATATTTGAGCAATAACACTAATAATTTGGAATATTATTTTCTAAACTCACCTCCTATTCCGCTATATATTCTAGATCAACTTTTTATTTTTATTTTTAAGTTTTACTTCATATTTTAGTTTGGATTACTATTTAATTAAAAAAATCTATTTTACTTAGTATTTTAATTTTTAAAAACTTTATATTTCAATTTGGATTATTATTTATTTTAAAAAAATTGTTTTCCAGCAATATGTTTTTTCTTTTCAAAAATTGTTGTGTGTACTATATAGTGACATAATTTTCTTTTTTCACTAATAAGATTCTTTCAACTTATTTTCCACAAAATTCTTCTTTCATATTTCTTTTTCTTTTCTTTTTTATACTTTAATGTTGTGTTCACACACACGAAGATGTTGGTCCAAATTAAAAAGATATTGCTAATTTGCTATATGGGTAGAAACGTAACACCTATTTAGTAAATAGAAGCGACTAAATGTACCATACCAACAATTCTTGGAGGCCACTGCACAATGGAAGGGGATCAACGATTGTAGAACGTCACAAAGAAGCTCGCGACAGTTGATGGGCAGAGATTCGAGGTTCAATTTCAAGATTTTAGTGGAGTAAGAAAGGTTACGATTCACGAAATCACTTCTCACCATTGTGAAACGGTAAAGCCCCTACCACAATGACAACAATACATAGAGTGACAGAACAAAAAGAGTGAGATACAAATATTAACAATGAGAAGGCACATGAGGCAATTGTGCACTTGTGTGGCATGATTGTTCTGCTTAAGAGAAATTGTGCATTCAAGTGGTTTGGCATGGTGGGGCGACAAGGATATTAGAGAGAGAAAGTGATTAGAGATGGAGAGATTAGAGGGAAAGAGAGAAAGTTCAAAGGCCCTTGTTTACGACTTTACATTAACGCTGAGGCCTAAGAGAGAGATTCACCTTGAGAGAAATAAAAGGAAATAATTCTCTTGACATTGGCACTATGCATAAATTGCATTATCACCGGTTGATTTTTCCAAAATTAAGGGTAAATTTTTGTTGAAAAGTGGAAACATCACCCATTAATTAATTAATTATTGGGGATTGTTGCATTTTTTATAACAAATTTTTTATATGATTTTAATTATATAAAATTTTTATTTTAATGTTTGTATAGACTAGATAAATTTTTTTTTGGGTGCCCCTCTAAAGATGGGGCCCTTGGCAGTTGCCCACCTCAACTGTGTTGAGGGCCGCCATTGAGCTAGAGCGCATAGATTGGTTTTAACTTAAGGAGAAGTTAAATACATTTTATCTTTTTATTTTTTTACTCTTATAAATGTTTATGAAGAAGTTTGATAGAACGTAGTCTTACTCTATTTTTTTTTTTTCCGATTACGTAGTCTTACTCTATTAGGACTAAAACAGAGTATATTAAAAAAAATGACAATTACTTGACGTGCTCCCATGCTGGTGCTTTGTTTACAACTAGCATGTGGGTTGTAAAAATTGGCCTCCGGACCCAGTATACCATGTGGGTTGGCACGTTAGTTTTAGTTTTTATTGGCACAACTAACATTGACAAATAGAAGTGGAATTTGTTTAATCTCGCTTACAAGCTAGCGAAATCACAAGATTCACAACTTGGTTTAATGTGACAAATAAAATAAGATAAAGAAAAGGAACTCAACTTGCTAAGAAAGAGTTGGAAAACTCGAAAAGTATTCGTCTCATTGTAGACTCTAGGAAACTCGGAATCAATAAATCTGTCTCAGGAAACAAAATACTCGATTTCACAATACACACAAAATTAAAGCTAGCTATACTCAAATGGCAGTGTCCTTCGCACGAGAGAAGTTGCTTCCACTAATAAGAGATGAAGCGAATCTGCTTTGGACACCCCAAAAGAATTTGCAGACATAAAAAATGAACTAGAATACATTCATGCCTTCCTGAAGGACGCAGATAGAAGGGCTGCAGAAGAATGAGGCAACCCATATGAGGGAATCAAAACATGGGTGAAAGAGTTGAGGGAAGCATCTTTTCGCATAGAAGATGTCATTGATGAATACATGATCTATGAGGGACAAAAACAGTCTCATGATCCTGGATGTGTAGCTTTACTCTGTCAAATTATTCACTTTGTTGAAACTTTGATGAATCCTCACCGAATAGCATCAGAGATTCAGCAGATTAAGTCATTTGTTGATGGAATCAAGCAAAGAAGTAAAGATCATCACTTACCTTGATGAAGCTGAAGTTGTTGGTTTTGAAGGCACAAGAGATGAATTGATTGGTTGGTTAGTAGAGGGACCGGTAGAGCGCACTGTCATATCTGTTGTAGGAATGGCAAGGCTAGGAAAAACCACTCTTGCTGGCAGAGTTTTTAACAACCAGAAGGTGATTGGACACTTTGATTGCCATGGATGGATCACAGTGTCTCAATCCTACACTGTGGAAGGGTTGATGAGAGATTTGTTGATGCAGTTAGCCAAAGAAAAAGGGAAGGATCCTCTTCAAGGTATTTCTGGAATGGCTCGAGGTTCGTTGATTTACAAAGTGAGAAAATATTTGCAACAAAAGAGGTGTGTTGTGATTTTTGATGATGTCTGGAATGTAGAACTTTGGAGTCAGATTGAAAATGCCATGCTTGATAATAAAAATGGAAGTAGAATATTAATCACAACTAGGAAGAAGGATGCTGCAGACTCTTATAAAAACTCTCCTTTTGATCGGGTGCATGAGTTGAAACCTTTGACTCCTGAAAAATCTATGGAACTCTTTTGCAAGATGGCGTTCCGATTTGACTACAATGGATGTTGTCCAGATCGTCTCATGAAGATATCTTCTAAAATTGTTAAAAAAATGTGGGGGTTTACCACTAGCAATTGTGGCTAGTGGTGGTCTTTTATCTCTCAAAGAAAAGACTACATTTGAATGGGAAAAAATTAGACAAAGTCCAAGTTCAGAGATGGAGAAAGATCACCGTTTAATTGGTGTAACAAAGATTTTAGGTTTCAGCTACAATGATTTGCCATACTATCTTAATTCATGCTTGTTGTACTTTGGAATGTATCCTGAAGACTATGAAGTTAAATCGACAAGACTAATTCGGCAATGAATAGCTGAAGGATTTGTAAAAGATGAATAAGGAAAAACTTTAGAGGAAGTTGCACAACAATATTTAACAGAGTTGATTGGTAGAAGTTTAGTGCAGGTGTCCTCATTTACGATAGATGGAAAAACTTGGAATTGTCGTGTTCATGACCTATCGCATGATATGATCCTTAAAAAATTCAAGGATTTAAGTTTCTGCCAGCACATTAATAAAGAAGATGAGCTGATGTCAAATGGGATGATCCGACGCTTGTCAATAGCAACCATTTCCAATGATTTAATGGGGGGTAATGAAAGCACACACACCTGGTCACTGCTTGTTTTTGCAAATGAAGAACCAGAATTAACGAACTTTGTGCAAAGAATCCCTACAAAAACAGGAGGCTCTTGAAGGTACTTGATTTTCAAGATGCTCCATTG
Organism: Spatholobus suberectus; assembly: GCA_004329165.1. Lineage (NCBI taxonomy): Eukaryota > Viridiplantae > Streptophyta > Magnoliopsida > Fabales > Fabaceae > Spatholobus > Spatholobus suberectus. Next base: position 15,875,978 of record CM014731.1, on the reverse strand, counting down.
AGTTTTTTTCCTAAAAATTGGGGAAATCTAGCACATTTGAAGTACTTAAGCTTAAGGCATTCGGGTATGATAACTGTAAGTCATCTAAAATTCATTGGTGAGCTCTAGAACCTTGGGACCTTGGACTTGAGGGATACATTTGTCATGCAAATGCCAATGGAGATTTGCAATCTTACAAAGCTACGATATCTATTGTGTCATTATGTGACATTGTTTCAATTGTAGAATGGTCTTGGAGGCATGACATCCCTACAAACACTGCGTGGGGTAAGGTTAACTATAGATGATGGAGTAGAGTTAACGAGAGAACTAAAAAGGCCGAAGCAGTTAAGGAACTTAGGCTTGCTTGGTGTTAAGGAAGAACAAGGAAGCGTTCTATGTTCCTCAATAAATGAGATGCAAAACTTAGAGAAATTACATATTGAGTCAGGTGCATGTTCAGATGAAGTCATTGATTTGCCTGTTATTTCACCACCGCCTATGGTTCGGAAGCTTAGGCTGAATGGAAAGTTAAACAAGTTTCCAGACTGGGTTCCACGACTCCAAAATCTTGCAAAGTTATATTTGTAATCCTCCAAGTTAATTGATGATCCATTGAAATCACTACAAAATATGCCATGTTTATTGTTCCTCCTCTTTGGCTTCGAAGCTTATGAAGGTGAAAGTTTGCATTTTCAAGATGGAGGATTCCAACAACTACAGGAACTTCATCTCACACATTTATATAACTTGAATTCCATCAATATCGATAAAGGAGCATTGCATTCTTTGAAAAAGCTGGAACTTTGGAATATGCCTCGATTCAAGACAGTACCTCCTAGCATCCAACACTTGGAAAAACTTAAAGTTCTGGAAACATATGGTATGAGGACCAGAGCATCCATTCATCCAACATGTGCTCTTTGTAAGAATTACTACCGTCAGCCTCAGGAGCAAAGAACAACAGCTTGAGTTATTCATCACTCACGACATTAGAATTCATACAAAGGTATGCCTTTTCTTTCTAATCAAAAAATTATAAGGTAGTCCGGGACCACACCTCTCTGGTCTTGACTAATTTCTAGATCACACATATTTAAGTTTTCAATTAATAATACTCAACTATGTATCATGGAAAGATTAGTAGGGAGTGATTAGAAACACTTGATAATATCTCTTTCCTAATAACTGTAGAATGGGATTCAAATTACATGTCTTTAGGGGTGTTTGCTGATTGGATTGGATCGGTTTTGAATAGAAAAATCATTCGATTCAATCACTTCGATTTTGTTAATTTATCATCCAATCGGTTTGGTTTAAAATTTAAATCCAATCCGATCCAATTTAAAACGGTTTGGATTGGATCAGTTTTTGGTTTTAATCTTACTTTTTTTTTTTTAAAAAAGTATTAAATAAATAATATGATATATAATAAATATATTAAAAAATAATTTAAAACATCAAATATTTTGTTAATAAGTCATTATACAACTAATACTAGTATAACTCTTCAAATATATATTATTAAAAATAAATTTACACAACTTGATAATTATGTTTATGTATCTTTACTCAAATAGTTACTAAAAAACTATCTTTAAATAAATATATTTTTTATAAACAAGTATAATTTATGTGATAATTTTAGAAATATATAAGAAATAAAAAATAAACATGAGTGATATTAGAAAATTACAAGTAAAAATATATATATGCATGTATAAGTTCGGTTTGGATTGGATTGGATTAGTTTTCAAAATCAAATCCGAAATCTAATCTAATCCAATAAAAAATTTCGATTTTTTCGATTTTCGATTTTTGCGGTTTTTGGTTTATTCGGTTTTCAGTTTTTTGGATCGGTTTTTTCGATTTTTATTGGATTGGATCGGTTTATGAACACCCCTACATGTCTTTATGTGTCTCCTTTTTTTCTTAAATGACAACACTTTCTTTTAATTATTAATTGATAATCATTCGTTGTCATGCATGATAAATTTATTGACTTTTATAATAACTACTTTTAAAGTAATATTTACCGTGATTTTTGATTGGTTGACAATATAAAATCCTTATATATATATATATATAAACCTTAAAATCCTTTTACATTGTTAGTGCATAGAAATTACACTTTTTTCTACTTGAGTCCTAGATATATATGCATGAAAAATGTAATTTTTTTCCAAACACAAAAAAATGCTTTTTTTTAAAAATTTTTATTCTACGTACATCACTCATTAGAAATTAAGGATAGAATTGTCTAATCTATACAAGAAATTCTGTGTTTGTTTTGTACCCTCAAGAGATATTTAGTTGCAAAGTTTTCATTACCAATAAGCTCGTCATTGTAATGTTCTTTTACTAATATTGTTCTTTTAATTGGTAGGAATTGGGCTTCCAGTGCTTTGAAATTTGGATTCTTCATGTTGCGCTTTCAACAAGGTTTCAAAATTAGCTCTTCGGTCCCCAAAGAAAAAGAATATGTGGAATTTCTTTCTTTAACTTAATCATTTAAGTTTATGACATTTTATGATGTATGTTAATGTGTGAAACATGCATGCTGTAAAATGTATTTTTCAAGGATTGGGAGATCTTTTTTTTCTATTTGACTCATGTCTTTTTGTTTGGGAATAAAAAATAAAAATTTTATGTAATTTCTTTATTTTGTAAAATATCTTTGCTAAGTTTTCTCAACTAACTCTTTCTTTTGTGGTCATTTGTTAGTAAAGCACCCATTAAAATAGTTTACATTACGAAGAGGAAGAATGGCAACAAAATATTATTGCAACATAATTCATAATAGTGATTATCTAGAGGATAATTAATTGAGATAGTGGAAGACAAGAATCAATAGGAAGAGGTAGAGATTGCAACTATCTAAAAGATAGTAGGAGAAATTGTTACTGTCTAGAAGTCAATAAATTATAATAAAAGCGGGGACTTGTATAAATAGGAAGGAGAGAGTGTTAGTAATGTAATCTAGATTTGCATTGAATATTTATATATATTGATAGGGAAATGACCAATTAAAAAAAAATTGATGCTATATACCACTAAATTTTCCAACCTAATCGCACACAAAGAAAAAACGTGTGCCATATATTAGATTCTTTATTTATTGATGGCTTAAATACATTTTTGATCCCTTATCTCTTTGAGAAAATTTGTTTTGGTCTTTTATATTTTAAAATCGTTAATTTGATCCTTTATTTTTTTAAAAATGCTCATTTTGGTCCTTATCATCAACAATGTTAACTTTGATAACTGAAAAGTTTAAGTGGCATGTTACTATAATAATTTAAAAAAAATAATGGTTAAAAGCCACCATAAAATGATTTTTCTTTTTCTTTTTCCTTCTTCCCTCCCTCCCTTTCCCCTCTTTGTTTCCCCCTTCTTCTTTCCTCTTTCTTCTTTTGCTCCTCTTTGAAACCAACCCCCCCCCCCCCCCCCCCCCCAAATTTCTCTCTCAATTTAATTTTCTAAAACTATGACAACTTCAAGAGTACATATGGGTTTACCCTTAAAGCCCTCGAATGGAGTTCAAATCTCAACACCTTAAAGGAAGAAAGATGTGGTGATTGTCTTTGCTACCACCAACAATTTGAGTGTGCCAGAGGAAGGTGTGTCGTTGTCGCTTCCTCCGCCAAAGAGTGAGAAAGAGAGTGTCTCTGTAGGAAGGTGAGTTGCCATTGATGTGGGTGAGGATGGTGTGGGATTTGCTAAGGTGGAAGCAATTTGCAAAAGGATTGAAGATGTGGTTTTATAATTTTATTTTATTAAATTTTAAAAACACACACTAGCAACTAATAAGCATAAAATTTTATCAACACAAAAAGCGATTTGCTACAAACTTTGAGGGCTTTTGATCGCCTCTGAGAGACATAGAGAAGCCCTCAATCAATTTTTGAAATAGTTGCTCCATGTATGAGTAATTGAATTCTTAGAAGTTTAGGATTCTTATGAGATCTGCTAATAGTGGAGGTTAAAAACCGTTACTAAGTTAAAATTAATTATTTTAAAGATTAAACACTTACAACGTTAGTTCTAACCTAACAGAAGGACGATTTTGACCCAAATTTAAAATATAAAGAATCAAAATGAATTTTTTAGAAGATCAAAGACCAAAACAAATTTTACTAAAAAGATAAGGGACCAAAAATATATTTTGAAGGTGATGCAGCAATGCATTAATATGTAATTGAAGGTGGGTTAGTCACGTCAATGCCCAAAAAAAAGAAAATTGCAAACATTGGCCATTTCAACTCCAAAAGAACAAGCAACGTATAAGCAATTTAGTTTCCACTAGAACAAGCAACGAATGTGAAAGGAATTTGTTAAAGTACATGCACTTGTTTTTAAGTTAGTGGTGTAGCTTGCTAACGTACATCAACTAAAAAATAAGTGAAATTTGCTAACATACATACACACACACACACTGACTTTTTAATTGGAGCATGTTAGCAAACTATAACTACAACGCATCTTAAAATACACTAATAACGTAACTTACTAACGTACTTCAACTAAAAAACAAATGAATATATGTTAGTAAATTTCATTTAATAGGGACTCTTTTGTCTTTTCAAAAATTACATTATTACTATTATTATCTATTTATATTTATATCTTAATATATATATATATATATAATGTTTTCATTAGTAATCAATAATATGCATGTTTCAATACTAATTAACCTATCTAGTACGGTGAAGCCATCTACTGCGCACCCAAAAAAAGACGAAGCCATTTAATTATAATTAACCCATAATGATTGATATTTTCATTAGTCCTTTCCATTTAATTGGATGTTTCAATAGTATGCAAGTTTCAATAATACGTTGAGTCTCTGCACTTGCCATTTTAGATCTACTGTGACTTATCAAATTCACAGAGTAAAATGAATTTGGGGAGTTCCCATATATCAAAATAATAACTATTGGTCAATGAAAAGGCATTATAGATGGTATGGCATTATTTCTATATTATTTTTTTAGTTCTCTATATATAAGAGTAGTATTTGTGTGGTCGCTGATCTTTCATTATCTGCATTTCACTTGCATTCTGTATGACTTCATCTTACAGTGTTTAGTTATGTTCTGAAAATTGGACCAGATCGGTCGGTTGGACCGAAAAACTAGTGAATCGGTCACCTAACTAGTTCAAATAAATCATAGAACCAGCTTGAAGAAAAATCGGTCAAAAAAGAAAAAATGTGATCAAAAACTGGCTAAAAATCGATTCACAATAGGTCAATGAAAAATATTTAATATAACATTATTTTGATTTTTTTTCTTAAAAAAATAAAAATCAACCTAAAGTATTTATCATTTTTTTTATTTTAAATATAAATTTGTTTTTATTAATAAATGTTGATGTGTATAGTTAAAACTTATGCTTAAGTATCATGACATATTTGATTTGTACTTTTGTAAGTATTGTAAATGTAAAGAATCTATAAAATTATATTTATTTTTAATTTTTAGTATTATAAAGTTATGATATTATTTTTTTAATATTATTTTATGTATTATTTAATTATTATTATTATTATTATTTTATTAATGCCGGTTCGACCACGGTTCAACCAATGAATCTTGAACCAGTGCCTTCAGCGGTTCAATGATCGGTCAGGTTTTAAAAACATTAGTGTTTAGTTGATATCATTGTCTTAATTCAATTAATGTTGTATATTCCATTTTTTATGATGGATTAATATCAGATTTATATGATCTGATTGTATAACTTTTTTATGTAGGATGGCACCGAAGATGACATTCGTTGCTAACATCTTCCTGGGTAGAATTGATTGAAAGATTAAGGTTCGAATAATTCGTCTGTGAAAGGTTCCTGATTTCAAAGATGTAATGCAAACGAACATTCTTGAAATGATTTTGCTAGATGGGAGGGTGAGCATTTTTAATATTGTATATGTTTCCATGTGTTCTTTATGGCTATATTGATTGATCTTAACCCACCACTTTTACACTATTTGATTGGGTTGTGTCTCAATTTTTGGAAAAGTCTGTAGCAGACTTGATTTTCTCTATGGAAAAGGTCATACTAATAAAATAACTTTTTTTTGACATCAAGTGTGAAAAATGTATTTGGTTGTGATATCTTAAACAATGGTATTCTTTTGTAGGAAAATCATGAGAGTCCTCCTGAGTTTGACTTATTTTTGAACAAAGATTTGTTGTTCAATGTAGAGATAAGTAAGGCAAATATAGATCAAAATTGGCAGAGTTATACAATTAAGAAGATGACTGATGACAAAGAATTGATAGACAAATTTAAAATACTTCATTCCATTAAGGTTAGTCATATGATTAAATAATTGTAAAAAAAATTTATTTGTATTACTAAAAATCATTGACATTATTTAATTCATAGAGCAATTATGAGGATGATTGTGTTGATTTGAACAATGATGGAGATGACCAGGTGAAGGTTGTGTCTTTTACTTTTTTGAAAAAACATATTCGGATTGGGGTTCCTCATCAAATATACTTATGATTCATGTAGGTGGCTATTAAGTGCACTGATGCTAATATTAAAAATGATTTGTCGCAGCCTGATTGTGGTAAGTCTATTGTAGTATTCCACTGTCAGCTACAATATTAACTATTTGCCTTGCATCAACCATTAGTTCATTTTAATTAATCATTTATAATTTTTTGTAGTTAGTTGATGGCGTGGGCGAAACTCCTTCTAGCAAAACAAGTGGAAAATGGTGTTGAAGGATCATCTCTCTTTTATGATAATGGAACACAAACATCAAGCATCAAGATGCCAAAGATTGTTGTTAAGAAGGAATCTAAGGATTAATATTATTGTGTTGTACTTTCATATTTCAACAATTTTTGTTGTAGTTTTGTCCTATGGTTGGTTTATTGCTATGTGCTGGACTTTCTTCCAGTAACTTATGTAGCTATTTTGTAAGTGGATTTCATCCATGAAAACCTCTGCGACTGTTTTCTCAGTTTAGTCTTATAATTATTTTTTATTACATTTTTCTCCTTTATCTTTTTATTTTAATTTGATTTTTTTTTATCAAGTTGCTGGTTTTAATGACATTTAAAAGCTATCACAATTAAAAAAATCACAATTTCTACCGGTAAAAAAATTGTCACAATTGTCACAAAAAGATCAAATTAAAATAAAAAATAAATAAAAGAATACTTACAATAAAAAATTAGAAGATTAAACTGAAATAAGATAGGTAAAAGATTCAAATACTAATTCTATCTTTTGAATTTAGATTTAATTTATGAAACATTTTTAATGAAAATATTTTCTAAAACTTAATTAAATAAGTTTTCAATGAGAACATCAATTAAACCCAACTCTCATAAATATTTATAAAAAAATTCTATCTTTTAATTAATATTTTTTACTTTATTAATTTATCATAATTAATTTTAATACTAAATTGGATTATTTATCCAATTTGACAAATATCGATTGTTAATATTATTATTTTTTTACCAAAATTTTATTACTTTGCAATGGTTCATTAATTCTTTCCTGCAATATCGTATAATAGTGATAAAAAAAGTCTGACTTTATATATAATCAATAATAGAATATCTTATACATCTTTTAATCAATAAAATACTTCTTTCACATTAGTATTTAAGTTAAGGGGACGTTTGGTACAAGGGTAATCTTTAGTTTCCCAGGAATCTAAAGATGAAAATATTTGTTTCTTATGTTTGGTTTATTATTTAAAAAAATAACATTTTTAAGAAACATTTTTTTTTGGAATCTTAAATTATGTTTCTCACAAAATTCTTTCTATGGGAGAGGTAGGAATCTAACTTTTCCAAGTTGGGAGAAAAGTTTTACTGCAGTAAATATATCACGTTACTTTTATTAACTCATTTAATGTAATAAATAATTAAAGTTTCTAGGAAAATTCTATTAAAACTAAACTTAAAAACCTTTACTTTTCAAGTAACAAATATAAATATTCCAAACAATATTTATGACTAACCAAACAGATTTTAATCATTCCTAAGAATCATGATTCTTGGGATTCATGATTCCTAGAAATTATCTTCTACCAAATGCCACCTAAACGTCTTCGATTTGTGGGTAAACTAATGGATATGGCATTAAAAGAGCTTGGAAGAGTGGATTGCATTATATCTACAGCATTAATTTTAAATTATATAGTTTTCTTAAAACAATTATGTCTTTAATTAAGTGTAGTTATATTATTCTTTAAACAAAATTTTGTATTGTTTTATTGAAATTGTAATAGTCAATTATTAAAGCTGTTAATTTACAGATTGTGAGTAAAGAGTAATACTTTGGACAAATAAGACAGTATCTGGCATCCATTTTCTTTCTCTTCTACGAAGACTGCATAAACTTTCCAAAGTGTTGATTTTTTGTTGTCAGTGGCTTGATTTTATTCATTACTTACTAATTCTTTTCTTTTATATATATTTTTTTAAAAAAGGCAATACATTATCTTTTTTTTTTTTCTCTCCTACATTTCTAGAGTTTGCTCTTTATACTACATATCTTAAACATTGTAAGTAAGAATTCATTTCAATCATTGATTCCATATTTGAATTTGACAGGCGCCATAACTTAAGCTGATATGGTTGAATTCAACTCTGAAAAACGCAAACATATTGACTTATCCATATTTTCTGGAAACAAGCAATCCTTATTTTATGAAGGAAACAATTCTATTCGTAAACTACAATTTGAAGCTATATATGCTTAGACCATTCCATTCTCGACTATAGCTAATGGTATTATATTTTATTAAATTTATTTGCTTACATGTGTTCATTGTTTATTAAATACCTCTATAAGTTGGTTTTTTTTTTCAGGGAATATTAATCCACGTGATTCTCAAATATTGGTTTCATTTAGAAATACATCATCATTTGAAAGTGGGTATGTTAGGCATCGAACTATTAGCATTCCATTATCTGACATTACTAATGATGCGTTAAATCCTCATAGCTTATTATATGTGTCTTTCAATTGTTTTATTTATCACAAAAGGTACATTGCCTCAAATTGGGATATATTTCTTTTTTACATTTTACTATAGTAGGTGTCATGAATGGTTTTCCTACTAAAGGTCTACATATTAGACATGATATCATGTTTGTTTAAAGCTTTCTTTATAGTATACTTCCAATTGAAAAAAAGTTATCAAGGAATACTTCGCAATCAAAACAGCAAATCACAATGTTTTATTCAACCTTGGATTGGTTTCGAAAACATAAAATGGTTCTTTCAATGTATGTATCTGTTCTGTTTTTTATGCCTTTTTGTGAGCATTTTTCACTTGTAGAGGAATTGAAAGGAATTTGAAGGCTTACAACATGTTGTTCATTTAAACAATGAAAGCAATTGACTTCTCAACAGATTGTGTTATATTAAAGTTTTCAATGTACAAAAAAATATATTAACATTCAAGAAAAAACAAACTAATAACTCTACCAAATTCTTTCCCTTACATCGTTCGGATCCACGATCTAGTATATTATAAAAAAAAGATTTATAATATGGAAAGATGACACATGGCAACACGGTATTTATTCTTTTTCCTCCTAAATTTCACAAATTGTTTTTTTTATTCATATAAATATATTATTATATTTAAGTATAGTAATTATGACGTTTATAATTAAGGTATTTATAATTAAGACATTTACAATAAGTATATATTCTACTTAAATTCATCAATTAAATAATTAAATCTTAAATCAATTTTAATTTTATATAACAAGAAAATCAATTTTTCAAAATTTATTGAATATTATTTATAATCATGGTAATTATGATGATTATGGTAATATTTTTTTTATCATAATAATTAAAGCATCTATTATCTAATATATATTATAAAAGAAGGTTTTGCCACGTAGAAAGATGCCACGTGACATATCATTATATTTAATTATAGTAACAAAGACGTTCATAACAAGTATATATTCTGATTAATTTAACAAATTAAATTATTAAATTAATTTAAATAGATTTAATTTTATATAATATGATAACTAATTTATTAAATTTTATGAAATACTTTTTATAATTATAATAATTTTTTTATTATTATCACGGTTTTATAATAACTTACTGTAAATATGTATTGTAATAATAATGATAATAAATTGTTATGTTACCTTAAATACTAACGTAATGAAAAATAATTAATTATATCAATTAATTGTGTCAAATATAATACAATTTGTCACATAGGTAAATACCGCGTGACAGTATCACACTATTTTTATTTTTTTGTCGAAATGCCTATGGAATTTTCATTTTATTTTTAAATTCATAAAAATACATAGTTATAATAATTAAGGAGATTATAAGGAGTATATGTTTTGATTATTAAATCAATCAATTAAATCATTAAATTTTATATAGATTTTGATTTTATATAACATGGTAATAAATTTATTAAATATTATGTTTTTTTTGTAATTTCGATAATCAATTACTAAGTGATCAATTTTTTTCCATTTTTAATTCATAAAAAATACATAATTATATTAATTAAGGTAATTATAATCAGTATGGTTTTCGTAATTTGAACATTCAAATTGATAACAAAAATATATATTTAGATTCAAATTCAAATTTTATATATATATATATATATATATATATATATATATATATATATATATATATATATATACTTTATAGCAGATTCAAATTAAAAAAAAATTCTTTCATAATTTAAATTTCTTGAATCAAAAAGTCATATGATCAACTCACCTATAAATACCTACGTACACATTATTGTTTTTATTTTCATCATTTATTGTTAATAATTTAAGGTTTTGGTATCTTTTTTGAGTAGAATAATAAATAATAAATACATGTCGCAACCGGAGTCATGACGGAATGGCGAAAAATAATGATAAAAATAGAAGAGTCGCCACCATCATTTATCAAGGGGAAACGTATGGAAAAAAAAAAAAGGGTCTCGAACCAAAAATAGGATTTGGGAATTAGTTACGTGTAAGGAAGGTATTAGCACCCTACGATGTCCGTTGTAAAGACGGTTACCTCTAATTAAATGTGCGAAATTAGATAGCTTTTAAAATATTTATTTTACCCCTAAAAAAACAAAATATCTTATTTTATTTATTTATAAATTTTATTGCTTTTATTTGTCAAAAGAATTTTGTTTTTTGTAGTTATTATTATTGTTGTTGTTGTCGTCATCGTTTACCAATTCTGTAAGTATTTTCTATGAAAAATAATATTATTTAAGCTAGAAACATTTACTTTATGATGAGGTTAACTCTCTCAAATGTTTTTCCATACACAAAGTTTAAACTTAAAAGAATAATTATATATGGATACATCAACCGTATAAACACGCATTGAACACCTCTTGTTTTTTTTTCTATCTCTTTCTTTCTTTCAGTCATCTCATATATATCACCTATCATATTATCTCTCCTTCCTCTTTTGTGTCTTTCTCTCTCATGATGTAGACTAGTTTTTGGTATCCACAAGACATTATTCAACTTAAAATTTTAATTAAGGAGAATTAGATATATAGTACACAAACCAATTACTTGTTATTTATTTAATAAAAGCTTTTCATTTTTAATTTCATAAAATCAACCCTAACAGGTGGTGCTAACAAAACCTATTATTGATAAAAAAACAAATAAATTATGCACTAATAGTGTAAAATAATTTTATATTGTCATTTAATTATAATCTATCACATATGATAAGTTTGTTGACATTTACAATAATTACTTTAAAAATTATATTAATACTAATTTCTGATTAATTAACAATATAAAAATTTTTACACATCCATTAAACAATATTGATATTATTATTATTGTTGATGTTTTGTGTATCCATTTAATGTGTGACCAATTCTTGCTCGGAATACGAGGCTGAACATCATCAACAGTGCTTTGCTGTAAGCTCAATCCCATCGAATAATAATAATAAAAAAAGCTTAATTTTTTTCCCCACTTTAGTAACGTCATTCATGTAGTTTTTCTAGATTTGTTAGGCGATCCCAGAATCATACACCTAACTGTAAAGAATTATTAAATACTAAAGTTTATTATCAGATAAGTGAATTTGAAAGCTAGAAAGTAGTAACAATTTTAATTCCCACAAGAAGAAGGAGTCAAACTTTAGAACTTGGTCAGATTAAGGGAATGACTTTCAGCAACAACGTCGCCCTTTTGGACTATGGCATATGAGCAGTGTTTTTTCAATTGCATCGCTAGTTGGAAATTTGGGTTTGTTCCTACCTGACCCAAGACATTTATCATTTAAAGTTGGAAAACAATTTAACTTTGTAGTGATTTATGATTTGACCTCCTGGAGTAGAGACAGACACAGTAAGTAACATAATTTTCTTCTTGTTGAATTCCTTAGCATTTTCATATGAAATAAATGTCCTTGTCATCCATATTTAAAAATAATGTCACGAGTTCAACCGACTTCGCTATGCTGAATATTCGACACGCCAAGACAAAGCATAAAACCAGTCATACCACGTGATAAGAACCAAACTAGCTCTTTAACATGGAAAGAAAAAAAAAATTGAAGTGCAACTCATCTGCTGTCTTCTCTGAAGAATTGTTCATGGAGCTTCTTCACAACCTCAACATTCTCAGCACAATCCTGCTCCTATGCATGTTCCCTCACTCACTCAAGTGCCAACAAGCATACCTCAACGGCACTGCCTATGACTGTTCTGACAACCCTTCTGCACCAAGAGGGTACCTTTGCAATAGCCTTCAAAAGTCATGCACTTCCTTTCTTCTTTTCCGGTCAAAACCTCCCTATGATAACCCTGTAAGAATTTCCAACCTTCTTGGCTCTGAAGCATCTACCATAGCATCAATCAACAATATCTCAAGAAATGACAAGATTGCTTCCAATAAGTCAATCATTGTTCCTGTATTCTGTTCATGTTCTGGAAATATCTACCAGCATAACACTCCTTACACTGTCATCAAGAATGACACATACTATGTGTTGGCCACAGAAACCTTCCAAGGCCTCACCACCTGTCAGGCAATAATAGGTCAGAATTACTATGCCCCTATCAACATTCCAATTGGTGCAGAGCTCGCAGTTCCAGTGTTATGTGCTTGTCCCACTGAAAATCAGACAGCAAGAGGGGTCACCTCCTTGCTGGTTTACTTGCTGAACTATGGTGACACTATTAAGACCATAGGAAGGGCTTATGGTGTGGATGAACAAAGTGTGCTAGAGGCCAATGAGCTGTCACTGCCACAAAGTGCAAACAGCAGCATGGACCTCCCTGCCTTGACACCTATTTTAGTTCCTCTAATAGGGAGGACCTGCAAAGAGAACCCAGATAAGTTCTATTGTAAATGTTACCAAGCACCAGATGGAAGCTCCCAGGGGATCTTCTGTGATGAATCTGATGGTCAGAAATTCCCTGCCAAATTGGTTGCTGCTTTAGGTATTTTTGTCTAAACCCTCTTCAAGAAGAATCAAAATATACTTTTATTGAAATTTTGTTTTTTTCTTTTTAACATAGTATAGCTGTTGTTTGTAAATGAAACCCCTAATAAGGTTTGGTTGTTGTTATGTATCACCCTAGTTCAGTGCAGACAATAGACTAGAGGATCAGTTATGACACAATGGCAAGATTTAGTTCTCACATACTTTGAACTTGCAACATGTTATTTACTAATTGCTATAAAACATGAGGATGTTTATTGCAAGCCCATATATGCTTCTTCCTGAACTTGAATTTTTTCGGAATTTGCAGGAGTTGGAATTGGTGCAGGGTTTCTGTGTTTGTTTCTTTTGGGTTACAAGTTATATCAATACATACAAAAAAAGAGAGAAAGTATCCATAAGGAAAAGCTATTCAAGCAAAATGGTGGTTACTTGTTACAAGAGAAGCTCTCATCTTATGGAAATGGGGAAATGGCAAAGCTTTTTACAGCTGAGGAGCTGCAAAGAGCAACAGATAACTACAACAGGAGTAGGTTTCTTGGTCAGGGCGGCTATGGCACAGTGTATAAAGGAATGTTACCAGATGGAACCATAGTTGCAGTTAAAAAGTCAAAAGAGATTGAAAGGAACCAGATAGAGACTTTTGTCAATGAAGTGGTCATTTTATCCCAGATCAACCACAGGAACATTGTCAAACTATTAGGTTGTTGTCTTGAGACAGAAACTCCATTACTAGTCTATGAATTCATTCCCAATGGAACACTTTCTCACCATATCCATAGGAGAGACAATGAGCCCTCCCTTCCATGGGACAGTCGCCTTAGAATTGCATGTGAGGTTGCTGGAGCACTGGCATACATGCATTTTGCAGCTTCTATTCCCATTTTCCATAGAGACATCAAACCCACCAACATACTCCTAGACAGTAACTACAGTGCCAAAGTGTCTGATTTTGGAACATCAAGGTCAGTCCCACAAGATAAGACTCACTTGACCACAGCTGTAGGAGGAACTTTTGGGTACATAGACCCGGAATATTTTCAGTCTAGTCAATTTTCAGATAAAAGTGATGTGTATAGTTTTGGAGTTGTGCTTGTAGAGCTCATAACTGGGAGAAAGCCTATTTCATTCTTATATGGAGATGAGGGTCAAAATCTGATTGCAGAATTCATCTCTTTGATGAAGGAGAACCAAGTTTCCGAAATTTTAGATGCCAGGATGCTAAAGGAAGCAAGGAAAGATGACATTCTTGCCATTGCAAATCTTGCAATGAGATGCTTGAGACTTAATGGGAAGAAAAGGCCAACAATGAAAGAGGTTTCAGCGGAATTAGAAGCATTGAGAAAGGTACAAAGTTCCTTACAGGTCAACCATGATCATGAGCACACTACTGGTGACATAGTTCAAGAATTCACAGAGGAAAGCATGTTACTGTCCTTACAACTAGAGTCCACATCCTTCTAGGAAGCCTCATTGATATACTTGATTCTTTGTTAACAATGCTTTAGAGTTTCTTTTTCACTTTTCATGGACAAAAGTGTATCCCCTGATATGCTTAATTATAAATGAGAAATGTTATTTGTACAACAAATTGTACAAAGAGAAAGAGAGAAAAGGTGAGATGCAATAAATACGATGATGGAGAAAGATAAACATAGAAAATGATGTTGTATAAATTGTTGTATGAATAACACATTTCATTATAAATTACAATATTTAAATTTCTCCCTAAGAATACTAATTATACTCAAGCTTACTAGAGAATTGAAAAATCCCCACTCATATTTAATCCACATTGTTGTTGACTCGTTGAAATGGCCTCTTAGAATGAAGAAATAATTAGGTAGTTCCGACTATTACATGTTGATCCAGCCAATTTCTATGTAACACGTATTCAAGCTTTTCAATAAACGATAGAGAATTAGAGTCGTCAAAAATCAAAATGGCCTGACCCAGCCCACTTGGCCTTGGCCTATGTGGGCTAGGACCAAAAACGCCTTGCATAGAAAAAGCCATGGGGCCAAAAAGCCCACAAGGTCCTGTGGGTTAGGGCCAGCCCATGAGCTTTAAATTTCAACAATTTGACCTTCTTTTTAAAACTCTTGCCGAGGTCGACTTAAAGATAATTTGGTTGAGGTCAAGCTGAAAATGCCCTAGTTGAAACTGAGCTGAAGATGCCCTAGCCGAGTCAAAGATGTCTTGATTGAGGTCATGTTGACAATAATTTGGCCGAGATCGAGTTGAAGATATTGGGGTCAAGGCTAAGTTGAAATAACTCTGGCTGAGGCCAAGTTGAAAGTATTTTTTTGGATAGTTGAAAAAAGGTATTTTCAAAATAGCCATAATGTGTGGGCTAGCCCCCTTTATGCCCTGATCTAGTCCCTTTACTAAGTGCACTATGTGGGTTGGTGGCTTTTGAGCCCTAGGGCCATTATAGTGGATTGACACCTCTAGAATATAATGGTTTCATACCACCTAATAATTTCTCAAATGGAATAAGTTAAATTATATTTTTGTCCCTAGTGATGTCATTCTTTTAATTTGATCTCTATATAGAAGAATTTCAATTTAATTCTAGTTCATACAATCATTTTCAACTTCAACCTTATGGAAGGTTGACGTTGTAATGCTGTGAGATTATAATGTTATTGTTTACGCTAGAAAACATACTCACGAGTCCTACAATTCTTAAGAAACCCCAATAAGCTCTACATTGCGTGACCTCACATGACATGGATGGATAACGTTTAATTAATGAGTGCGTCCTTTAATGGTTTCTGTCTTTTCTAGGAGATGGCATGTGTGGTGTCTCTTTCACGTGCAAGGAGGGGGTGGTGCCAATGGCTCCTTAGTCACGTGTGTGAAGAATCTAGAATCCCACTATATTAGGCCTATAGGTCTGGGGCACATAGGCTCTTTAAGTCCAATGTGATAGGGTGAGTTAATTATAGTGGATGGTTGGTCTATTTGCTTACACCTAAGCCCTAAGACCGAAATGTGATAGGATGAGTCAGTTATAGTGGATGGTTGGTCTATACACATAGGTAAGTCTAGGAGTATGGGTCAGCCTAGGGTGCTAGGCTTGATGGGAGTTTCCTTACTCTGTCGACAATTCATGGTCTAATTCTTGACCAAGCAATCTAGATTGATAGAGGTAATAAGAGAAAATTGCATTGACCACTTTTGAGGTTTTCTTTAATAACACTCATATCCTCATAATTTGTAAAAAACACTCACATTTTGTGAGATAGCATCAAAGAATAACTCTTTGAAATTTTGATATTCTTCTTCATCTATACATGACCCAAATACCAATTTCTCTGCCAAAAAATAACTAAAAACACACCGTGCAAAGAAAAATGAGAAAAACACAAAGAATCATGGGGTGGAAAGTTATGAAAGAAGCTCTATATGTGTCTCCGGTTAACAGAGTATCGTCTGTTGTTTTGTAGGGGGTGTCACTTGATTTAACAAAATAAGGAGTATGTGTTACTTGATTAAATGAATAAGGGAGGTGAGTGTTTGTTTAAAAATTAGAGGGAGTGTGAGTGTCATATGAGAAGAACTCGTGAATGTAATTTCCCCCAAGTATGGCTTTGGCACATATGTGTTCCTTCCCACCAAGCATTCACAGCTTTGTAGATTTCCAGTTTATGCTACTGTGAACTGAAATCTAGTATGTTGAGAAAAATGAAATTTCCGAACTGACCAATGACTTAGGAATTCTAATTTGGTATGGAAAAGTTAATAAAACTTTGTAAAAATGTTTAAAGTCTTGAATCTTAATATGTATGCGAAAAGTAACAGGCGACAAGGCATAGTTTCAACTTTCAACAAGGGACCGACAAATTTAATGCCGTATTTTGCTGCCTTGATCCAAATTCACTCTTAATTTCATGTTGAGATGAAATAGGTGTTGTTCCGTAAGAGTCCAAAACAACGGGAGCATCTGCATCCAATGAGCTAAGGAACAATTTAATGAGGCTATCATCATATCTAGATTCGAACCTTTAATTAGCTTTACGAGGGTCTTGTCCTGATATACTCATTACTTTGTCAGTTCCATTTTAATAAAGAACTTCTCTACCTGTGTGTAACTCACTCTTAAATTCTTACAACACGATTTTAATTAACAACAAAATCAAAATCAACTATTCATTTTTTATTTGATTCATTAGGGAGTACAATTTAGAAAATAAATTATAGTTATAATTACATATTAAAAAATTAAGGTTTAATTACTTATTTAGTCTCTATAGTTATAAAAAAATTTCTTTTTAATCCTTATACTTAAAAATATTTTCTTTTAGTTTCTATACGTATCATTTTTAATTCTTTTTAGTTTTGCCAAAGTGACTAAAAAGGATTAAAATGATATGTGTAAGGATGAAAAAATTAAAAATGGTATATGTAGAGACTAAAAAGAGTTATTTTTAAGTATAGACCCAAAGGAAAATTTTTTGTAATTATAGAGACCAAATGAGTAATTAAACCAAAAATCAATGATGGAAACTGTGATAAAATACAGGCACATGTTTAACAAAATCAACGTTTATAACCACTTGCCTTAAAATAATTAAATCCTTCACTTTTAACTTGAGCATTGTCATTCAATTCATGTACTTTTTTGTATGTACGTAACAACCCTATATTATTTAACACGAATTCAAGGTTTAAGAACCAGTTGGATTCTGATTACATGGTACTGATCTAGTTTTATCTTCTGGCTAGGTATGCTGATCAATATTCAGCCAAAAGGGCTTATTGAACTCTCAGATGATTTTCAAATGGATGACCAAGACAAACTATTCCTACTGAAATGTCAAGGTGATCAGGAGCAACAAAATTTTGCTACTCAAAGTGTCTGACTATTGACTTTAGAGGGATCAATCATGAATCGACACGATGTAAAATTTCTTTCAACTTTGAATGAGACAAATCGTTTAATTGTTTATGAATCAGGATGCTGGACAGCGTGTCTCCACCGTTAAAAATATAATAATAAAATCTTACATAAATAAAAAGAAAAACATAGTCAAACACCGAATGCATTAAATCTTAAACTGCACCACCAAATTGAAGTGCGATTCATCTATTCATTCTATTGTTTTGTCTTCTCTAGAGACAGGTTCATGGAGTTTCACTACCTTTACATTCTCTGCACAATCCTGTTCTTACATATGTTTCCTCAATCACTTAACTGCCAACAAGTATACCTCAACAGCAGCACTGTCTATGATATGACCGCTCTGACAACCCTGTAAGCATTGCCTACCTCCTTGGCCCTGATGCATCTACCATAGCCTCAGCCAACAAGATCTCAAGAGATGACAAGATTCCTTCCAATAAGTCAATAATTGTTCCTGTATTCTGTTCATGTTCTGGAAATATCTACCAGCGTAACACACCTTACACTGCCACCAAGAATGACGCCTACTTGGAGTTGGTTACAGAAACTTACCAAGGCCTCACCACCTGCCAGGCACTGATGGGTCAGAATTACTATGCCTCTGATGCCATTAGAGTTGGTGCTGAGCTCACGGTTCCAGTACTATGTGCTTGTCCCACTGTAAATCAGACAGCAAGAGGGGTCACTTCCTTCGCTGGTTTACTCAGTGAACAATAGTGACACTAGTAAGTCCTTTGGAGAGGCTTATGGTGTTGATGAACAAAGTATGCTAGAGGCCAATGGGGTGCCAGTGCTACCAAGTGCAGAAAACAGCATAACTATCTATGCCACAACTCCTATCTTAGTTCCTCTCAGAGGCAAGAGTTGCAAAGAGGACCCGGATAGTTTCTATTGTACTTGTTCCCGGGGAATGCTTGAGGAGGGAAGCTTCATGGGGCTCCATTGTAATGAATCTGATGGTCATAAATTTCCTCCCAAATTGGTTGCTTCATTAGGTATTTTTTCTGAACCTCATATAGAATCAAATATAGTTTTGTTGGAATTTTTGGTTTTTAGCATGACCATAGTATGTAGGTGATGCCACCTAATGATATAGTGCATGGTTTTATTGTGTCACCATAGCTAAGTGCTGACATATGTAATAGACTAGACAGCAAGCTAAGTGATGACGCCATGCCAAGAATTTGTTCCCTTTGATAGAGTAAACATAGAGACGTTACTTGCTAGTTACTGCTTCCACCTGAATTTGAAAATTTTGTCCTTGTTTGTGTAATTGCAGGTGTTGGCCTTGGTGCAGGGTTTCTGTGTTTGTTTCTTTTGAGGTACAAGTTACATCAATGCATACAGAAAAAGAGAGAAAGCATTTGTAAGGAAAAGCTATTCAGGCAAAATGGTGGTTACTTGTTACAAGAGAAGCTCTCATCTTATGGAAATGGAGAAATGACAAAGTTTTTTAGAGCTGAGGAGCTGCAAAGAGCAACAGATAACTACAACAGGAGTAGGTTTCTTGGTCAGGGCGGCTATGGCACAGTGTATAAAGGAATGTTACCAGACGGAACCATTGTTGCAGTTAAAAAGTCAAAAGAGATTGAAAGGAACCAGATAGAGACTTTTGTCAATGAATTGGTCATTTTATCCCAGATCAACCACAGGAACATTGTCAAACTATTAGGTTGTTGTCTTGAGACAGAACCTCCATTACTAGTCTATGAATTCATTCCCAATGGAACACTTTCTCACCATATCCATAGGAGAGACAATGAGCCCTCCCTTCCATGGGACAGTCGCCTTAGAATTGCATGTGAGGTTGCTGGAACAGTGGCATACGTGCATTTTGCAGCTTCTATTCCCATTTTCCATAGAGGCATCAAACCCACCAACATACTCCTAGACAGTAACTACAGTGCCAAAGTGTCTGATTTTGGAACATCAAGGTCAGTCCCACTAGATAAGACTCACTTGACCACAGCTGTAGGAGGAACTTTTGGGTACATAGCAGACCCGGAATATTTTCAGTCTAGTCAATTTTCAGATAAAAGTGATGTGTATAGTTTTGGGGTTGTGCTTGTAGAGCTCATAACTGGGAGAAAGCCTATTCCATTCTTATATGAAAATGAGGGTCAGACTCTGATTGCAGAATTCATCTCTTTGATGAAGGAGAACCAAGTTTCCGAAATTTTAGATGCCAGGGTGCTAAAGGAAGCAAGGAAAGATGACATTCTTGTCATTGCAAATCTTGCAATGAGATGTTTGAGACTTAATGGGAAGAAAAGACCAACAATGAAAGAGGTTTCAGCAGAATTAGAAGCATTGAGAAAGGTACAAAGTTCCTTACGGATCAACCATGATCATGAGCACACTACTGGTGACATAGTTCAAGAACGTAGAGAGGAAAGCATGTCACTGTCCTTACAACTAGAGTCCACATCCTTCTAGGAAGCCAGATTGATATACCCAATTCTTTGTTAACTATGCTTTAGTGTTTCATTTTCACCTTTTAGCATGTGGATGAGTTTGTATCCCTTAATATGCCTAATTATAAATGACAATATTTATATTTCTCCACAAGAATATCGGTTTAAAATTGGAAATACTAAGCTTACTACAGAATTGAAAAATCCCCATTCATACTTATCCACTTCGTTGTTGAATAGTTGAAGTGGCCTCTTGGAATGGGTTGAATTATATTTTTGTCCCTGTTCGTGACAGTCGGTTTTTTTTTTTTTTTTTAATTTGATCTCTATACGGAGGAATTTCAATTTAATTATTGTTCATACAATTATTTTCAACTTCAACCATATGGAAGGTTGCCATTGCACTGCTGTGACATTAGTGTTGGTAGCTTAGTGTTGGATTGATGTGGATATTAACCAACAACTTAATGGTAAGGTACCGTAGCAATAAGCTTTGTCATTTATAAGAAGAGGAGTGCTAGCAACTTACTCTTTAATATACTTCTTCTAACACATTCTTTTTTATTAATTAAAATTTATTGAAAACTACAAAATCATGAGAGAGATTCACTAAAAAGGATGTGTAACTCACTAAATTTTGTAATTTTCAATAACTTTCAATTAATAAGGAGTGTGTTAGAGGATATGTTCCTAGCATTTTTCTTTATAGGAAAGCTGAAAATTGTATATACCATATTATTGATGACCAACGAAAGATAAAATATAGAGAAATTATGCAAATAAATATTATATTGTAATGAGAAAAAGATAGGAGTTATAAGAAAACGAAAAAATTTCAATGAATTAGTTTTTGAGTTAATTTGATTATTTTTCATAACTCATGCTTTTATTGTTTGGTTATGAGATATGCTTTCATAACATTAATTATTATTTTTCCTGTTCATATGTTTATTTTTATTTATTTTTTAAATATTTTACACACATCAAAAATGAAAAAGAAATAATAAAAGAAGTTGTATTAAGAATTTTTTTTTTTAAAAGTGAAGTTGTATTAAGAAGTTAAAAGTAATTTTAATATAAAAGAGAATATTAATTACATTTTTCAACTTGTATTTTATCTTTTAAAATGAATAGATAAGTAACGGACGAAGTAAATTAGAAAATAACCTTTCATTACTATGTGCCAGAAAAAGAGAGCCAATTAAAAACTGAGATTTCCACAATCGCAGCATGAAGCATGTTGAGGCAAAGAAAATTTTCAAAATCAAAAGCATGAGGCATGTCACGCAAAAATGTTGAAATCTTCAAGTACAAAGAGACAAAGTCATACACAACACGCAAAACCAATCCTGTAAAGCTCTTCAACCATATGTTCTAATTAAGATTATATATGATTATATTTACGTAAAAAATGGTAGAGATTATATAATTTCTCTAATGAGAACATAGTTATTACAAAATTTTCTCTTTCAACAGAATGGCAATTCATTCTATAAAAACTCGTATTAAGATAGAGATTCAAAGGTCCCCAAGCAAGTCTCATACATGGAAAAAACATTTAAATTTGAATTTCTCCACATACACATGAACTTATATAAAGTAGATACAGTACCACATGTAAGGAGAAATCCCAATGAGCTCTACACAGTGTGACCTAATGTGACTTGGACAGATCATGCCTATTTAACGAGTGTGTCCTCTAATGGTTTCCACCATTTCTCGGGAGTGGTGTACACGGTGCCTTTTTCACGTGTGAAGAGGAGGTGGTGCCAATGGTGCCTTAGTCACATGTGTGAAGAATCTAAAATCCTGTTATATTGGGCCTACGGGTTCAAGGTTCATAAACTCTTTAAGCCCTAAGATTGAAATGTGATAGGGTGAGTTGGTTATAATAGATGATGGTTGATTTATCCACCTATGCCTAAGCCCTAAGACCAAAATATGATAAGATAAGTTTGTTATAGTGGATGGTCAGTCGGTCAGCCTAAGGCACTAGACTTGAGTAATAGGTGTGGCTTAGTTGGCAACACACGCTGAGTTTATGGGGGAGGACCTGGGTTTAATTCCCTCGAAACACATCCTTAGGGAGGAGCAAGGATCTTTAAGTGTGACTAAGCCTCGAACCAAGGATTAGTCCTATAATCGGCTCAAAGAACCAAAGCTTGTAGGAATACATTGATCAGGGTCCCATCGGGGAGTCAAGGACCCTAATTACGTTGGTTAGCAAAAAAAAAAAAAAAAAAAGACATGATAGGAGTTTGCTTACTCAACTAACAATTCATGGTCTAATTCTTGGTCGAATGGTACAAAATCCCTCAAGCGCTGAGCCTAAAAGGCATAGGTGGTTATTATTCTCGATCGAACGATCCATTCGAGCTTATCGAAATAACTCACATTTGATCATAATTTATTCAATAAATACTTAATTAAATTATTTACTCAAACATATTTTAAATTTATTTTATGAGAAATTTCAACATATATAATAGCAATTTAATATTCAAAATATTAAAAATATATGCTTATCAAGTTTGATACTTGGTTTCAATTTTTCAATTTTTTTTCTCTGTCTTTACACACACACACACACACACACACACACACACACATACATACATATATATATATATATATATATATATATATATATATATATATATATATATATATATACCTTCTTATTTTTTTTATTTAAGTACTTATGAAAAAATTTATCTAAACAAAACTTAAATTGTTAATCTCTTGATTTAACTAAAGACATACAATTAAGCTTTGTCCTTTAACTAATTTATAAATGCAGTTAAACAATAGTAGTTTTATTATTGAAGGAAATCTAACAAAACTAAGCATGGTTTCCTTCAATAATAAAACTAATATTGTTTAACTACATTTATAAATTAGCTAAAGGACAAAGCTTAATTGTATGTCTTTAGTTAAATCAAGAGATGAATAGTTTAGAATTTGTTTGGATAAATTTCTTTATAAATATATATAGAAAAAAAATTAAGTAGAATAAATTGAATTTTTTCACATAAACTAAAATCAATTTATGCACTTAACTTTTAAAAAAAATGCTAACCAGTGTCCTAAGGGCACTGGTTAAGAAATCAAAAATAAAAAGTTTTCATTGAAAAGTATAGCAATGCATTCTCCCATGGTTTCCAATACAATACTTTCAATAAAAATTTTCTATTTATTGATTCTTTAACCAGTACTGGTTAGCAAGACGCTAACTTTTATAAAAGTTTTTTTTTTAATTTATTTAGCTTATTCAAAAGCTAGAGTACATAGATTGGTTTTAACTTATGGAGAAGTTAAATACATTTTATCTTCTTTTTTTTTTCTCTTATAAATATTTATGAAGAAGTTTGATCAAACGTAGTCTTACTCTATTAGGACTAAAACAGAGTATATTAAAAAAAATGACAATTACTTGACGTGCTCCCATGCTGGTGCTTTGTTTACAACTAGCATGTGGGTTGTAAAAAATGGCCTCCGGACCCAGTATACCATGTGGGTTGGCACGTTAGTTTTAGTTTTTATTGGCACAACTAACATTGACAAATAGAAGTGGAATTTGTTTAATCTCGCTTACAGGCTAGCGAAATCACAAGATTCACAACTTGGTTTAATGTGACAAATAAAATAAAATAAAGAAAAGGAACTCAACTTGCTAAGAAAGAGTTGGAAAACTCGAAAAGTAGTCGTCTCATTGTAGACTCTAGGAAACTCGGAATCAATAAATCTGTCTCAGGAAACAAAATACTCGATTTCACAATACACACAAAATTAAAGGTAGCTATACTCAAATGCAGTGTCCTTCGCACGAGAGAAATTGCTTCCACTAATAAGTGATGAAGCGAATCTGCTTTGGGACACCCCAAAAGAATTTGCAGACATAAAAAAGAACTAGAATACATTCAAGCCTTCCACAAGGACGCAGATAGAAGGGCTGCAGAAGAATGAGGCAACCCAAATGAGGGAATCAAAACATGGGTGAAGGAGTTGAGGGAAGCATCTTTTCGCATAGAAGATGTCATTGATGAATACATGATCTATGTGGGACAAAAACAGTCTCATGATCCTGGATGTGTAGCTTTACTCTGTCCAATTATTCACTTTGTTGAAACTTTGATGCCTCGCCACCGAATAGCGTCAGAGATTCCGCAGATTAAGTCATTTGTTGATGGAATCAAGCAAAGAAGTAAAGATCATCACTTACCTTGATGAAGCTGAAGTTGTTGGTTTGAAGGCACAAGAGATGAATTGATTGGTTGGTTAGTAGAGGGACCGGTAGAGCGCACTGTCGCATCTGTTGTAGGAATGGCAAGGCTAGGAAAAACCACTCTTGCTGGCAGAGTTTTTAACAACCAGAAGGTGATTGGACACTTTGATTGCCATGCATGGATCACAGTGTCTCAATCCTATATTGTGGAAGGGTTGGTGAGAGACTTGTTGATGCAGTTAGCCAAAGAAAAAGGGAAGGATCCTCTTCAAGGTATTTCTGGAATGGCTCGAGGTTCGTTGATTTACAAAGTGAGAAAATATTTGCAACAAAAGAGGTGTGTTGTGATTTTTGATGATGTCTGGAATGTAGAACTTTGGAGTCAGATTGAAAATCCATGCTTGATAATAAAAATGGAAGTAGAATATCACTAGAGCTGCAGACTCTTGTAAAAACTCTCCTTTTGATCGGGTGCATGAGTTGAAACCTTTGACTCCTGAAAAATCTATGGAACTCTTTTGCAAGATGGCGTTCCGAGTTGACTACAATGGATGTTGTCCAGATCGTCTCATGAAGATATCTTCTAAAATTGTTAAAAAAATGTGGGGGTTTACCACTAGCAATTGTGGCTATTGGTGGTCTTTTATCTCTCAAAGAAAAGACTACATTTGAATGGGAAAAAATTAGACAAAGTCTAAGTTCAGAGATAGAGAAAGATCACCGTTTAATTGGTGTAACAAAGATTTTAGGTTTCAGCTACAATGATTTGCCATACTATCTTAATTCATGCTTGTTGTACTTTGGAATGTATCCTGAAGACTATGAAGTTAAATCGACAAGACTAATTCGGCAATGAATAGCTGAAGGATTTGTAAAAGATGAATAAGGAAAAACTTTAGAGGAAGTTGCACAGCAATATTTAACAGAGTTGATTGGTAGAAGTTTAGTGCTGGTGTCCTCATTTACGATAGATGGCAAAACTTGGAATTGTCGTGTTCATGACCTATCGCATGATATGATCCTTAAAAAATTCAAGGATTTAAGTTTCTGCCAGCACATTAATAAAGAAGATGAGCTGATGTCAAATGGGATGATCCGACGCTTGTCAATAGCAACCATTTCCAATGATTTAATGGGGGGTAATGAAAGTACACACACCTGGTCACTGCTTGTATTTGCAAATGAAGAACCAGAATTAACGAACTTTGTGCAAAGAATCCCTACAAAAACAGTAGGCTCTTGAAGGTACTTGATTTTGAAGATGCTCCATTGAGTTTTTTTCCTAAAAATTGGGGAAATCTAGCACATTTGAAGTACTTAAGCTTAAGGCATTCGGGTATGATAACTATAAGTCATCTAAAATTCATTGGTAAGCTCTAGAACCTTGAGACCTTGGACTTGAGGGATACATTTGTCATGCAAATGCCAATGGAGATTTACAATCTTACAAAGCTACGATATCTATTGTGTCATTATGTGACATTGTTTCAATTGAAGAATGGTCTTGGAGGCATGACATCCCTACAAACACTGCGTGGGGTAAGGTTAACTATAGATGATGGAGTAGAGTTAACGAGAGAACTAAAAAGGCCTGAAGCAGTTAAGGAACTTAGGCTTGCTTGGTGTTAAGGAAGAACAAGGAAGCGTTCTATGTTCCTCAATAAATGAGATGCAAAACTTAGAGAAATTACATATTGAGTCAGGAGCATGTTCAGATGAAGTCATTGATTTGCCTGTTATTTCACCACCGCCTATGGTTCGGAAGCTTAGGCTGAATGGAAAGTTAAACAAGTTCCAGACTGGGTTCCACGACTCCAAAATCTTGCAAAGTTATATTTGTAATCCTCCAAGTTAATTGATGATCCATTGAATCACTACAAAATATGCCATGTTTATTGTTCCTCCTCTTTGGCTTCCAAGCTTATGAAGGTGAAAGTTTGCATTTTCAAGATGGAGGATTTCAACAACTACAGGAACTTCATCTCACATTTATATAACTTGAGTTCCATCAATATCGATAAAGGAGCACTGCATTCTTTGAAAAAGCTGGAACTTTGGAATATGCCTTGACTCAAGCCAGTACTCCTGGCATCCAAACTTGGAAAACTTAAAGTTCTGGAAACATATGGTATGAGGACTAGAGCATCCATTCATCCAGCATGTGACCTTTAGATAAGACTGTCAGCCTACAGGAGCAAAGAACTACCTTTTCTTTCAAGTCAAAAAATTATAAGGTAGTCCGGGACCACCCTTTCTGGTCTTGAGTAATCTCTAGATCACACATATTTAAGTTTTCAATTAATAACAATCAACTATGTATCATGTAAAGGGACCTTGATGATTCGAAACACTTGATAATTTCTCTTTCCTAATAATTGTAGAATGGGATTCAAATTACGTGTCTTTATGCATCTCCTTTATTTCTTAAATGACAACACTTTATTTTACTTATTAAGTGAGAATTATTCAATCACAAATTGTCATGTATGATAAATTTATTGACTTTTATAAGAATTACTTTTAAAGTCACATTTATCGTGATTTTTGATTGGTTGACAATATAAAATCCTTAGATATATATCTAAACCTTAAAATCCTTTTACATTGTCAGTGCATAGAAAATACACTCTTTTTTACTTTTGAGTCCTAGATATATGCATGAAAAATGCAATTTTTTTCCGAAACCCAAAAAATTTGCTTTGTTTTTTATTTTTATTCTACATCACTCATTAGAAATTAAGGATAGACTTGTCTAATCAATAACGAGAAATTCTGTGTTTGTTCTATACCTTCAAGAGATATTTACTTGCAAATTTTTCACTATCAATAGTCTCGTCATTGTAAGGTTCTTTTACTAATATTGTCCTTTGAATTGGTAGGAATTGGGCTTCCAGTGCTTTGAAATTCGGATTCTTCATGTTGCACTTTCAACAAGGACACTCAGACATTGTATCTTCTGTTTCAGAATTAGCTCTTCGGTCCCCAAAGAAAAAGAATATGTGGAATTGTCTTTCTTAAACTTATTCATTTAAGTTTATGACAGTTTGTGATGTATGATAATGTATGAAACATGCATGCTATAAAATGTATTTTTCAAGGATTGTGAGATCTTTTTTTCTATTTGACTTATGTCTTTCTATTTGGGAATAAAAAAAATAAAAAATTCACGTAATTTCTTTATTTTGTAAAATATCTCTGCTAAGTTTCTCTCAACTAACTTTTCTCTTGTGGTCTTTTGTTAGTAGAGCACCCATTAAAATAGTTTACATTAGGAAGAGGAAGAGTGGCAACAAAATATTAGAGCCATATAATTCATAATAGTGATTATCTAGTGGATAATTAATTGAGATAGTGGAAGATAAGAATCAATAGGAAGAGGCAGAGATTGCAACTATTTACAAGACAATAAGAGAAATTGTAACTGTCCAGAAGTCAATAAATTATAATAAAACCAGGGACTTGTATAAATAGGAAGGAGAGAGTGTCAGTAACGTCTCTAGATTTGCATTGAATATTTATATATATTGATGGGCAAATAACCAATTAAAAAAAATTGATGCTATATACCACTAAATTTTCCAACCTAATCGCACGCAAAGAAAAGATGTGTACCATATATTAGATTCTTTATTTATTGATGGCTTAAATACATTTTTGATCCCTTATCTCTTTAGGAAAATTTGTTTTGATCCTTTATTTTTTAAAATCGTTAATTTGATCCTTTAGTTTTTTAAAATGCTCATTTTGGTCCTTACTGTCAACAACGTTAACTTTGATAATGAAAAAGTCTGATGTGGCATGTTACTATAATAATTTTAAAAAAATAATGATTAAAAACCACCATAAAACGATTCTTCTTTTTCTTTTTTTTTCCTTCTCCCTCCCTTCCCCCTCTTTGTTTCCCCCTTCTTCTTTCCTCTTCCTCCTTTCCCCCTCTTTGAAACCTAAACCCCCCCACCCCCTATTTCTCTCTTAATTATTTCTAAAACTTTGACATTTCAAGAGTACATGTGGGTCTGCCCTTAAAGCCCTCAAATGGAGTTCGAATCTCAACACCTTAAGGGAAGAAAGATGGGGTGCTTGTCTCTGCTGTCACCAACAGTTCGAGTTTGCTGGAGGAAGGTAGGTCGTTGCCACTTCCTCCGCTAAACAGTGAGAAAGAGAGTGTCTTTGTAGGAAGGTGAGTTTCTGCCGATGTGGGTGAGGATGGTGTGGGATTTGCTATGGAGAAAGCAATTTGCAAAAGGATCAAAGATGAGATTTTATAATTTTATTTTATTAAGTTCTAAAAACACATACTAGCAATTAATAAGCATAAATTTTCTCAATATAAGAAGCGATTTGCTGCAAACTTTAAGGGTTTTTAATCGCCTCTAAGAGATATAGAGAAGTCCTCAATCAATTTTCAAAAAAGTTGCTCCATGTATGAGTAATTAAATTTGTAGAAGTTTAAAATTCTTATGGGGTCTGCTAATAGTAGCAATTAAAAACCATCACTGTGTTAAAATTAATTATTTTAAACATTAAATACTAACGACATTAGTTCTAACTTGACAAAAGGATGATTTTGACCCAAATTTAAAACATAAAGAATCAAAATGAATTTTTTGGAAGATAAAGGACCAAAACTAATTTTACTAAAAAGATAAGGACCAAAATGTATTTGAAGATGATGCAGCAATGCATCTATATGTGTGTGTGTGTGTGTGTGTGTGAAACTTGAACAAATCTCAATCGTGTATCGAAGCTTGAATATGATAATAGTCATTGGATCTAATCAAATTTAACAAACATAAATGTGTTTAATAAAGAATTTAATTGCTCCCATTAATACTATTTATTATTTTATTATAGAATTTTGATAATTTTAAGTTAACAATATATATTTCAAAACTAAAAGACAATAAAAAAGTTAGATATATAAATACTGTAATAATAATATTTTTTCTTAAAACATAATAATAACATTAAATATTATAATATTATAAAAAGTTAGATATATTTTAAAAATAATGATTTTATAAATACGTAGTTAAATTTAAAATGATTCATAATATTTTATTTTAATTAATAATTAAGGATATAAATTAAAAAATAAATTATTATGTATATACATAAGTCTATTTTATTTTTTAATTTAGTTACTTTAAAATATATTTTTGAAACAATAATAATTAAAAATAAAGATTCTATGGATAAAAGTTAAATATATAAATACTATATTAATAACATTAAATATTATATTATTAAAAAAAGGTTATATATTTGTCAAACTTGATGATTTTATAAATATGTTGTTAAATTTAAAACAAAACCAAAAGGTGATAAAAAAAAAAGGGGGTAGATATATAAATAGTATACTAATAACATTAAATATTTTAGTATTATAAAAGTTAGAAACATTTCACACCTAATAATATTATAAATATGTAGTTAAATTTTATAAATATGTTAATATATATTAAAATTATATAATAATAATAATTTATCTCTTAGATTCTATCTTTAAATATTATTTTAAATAAATTATTATGAAGCGTTTCAAATATAACTAAATATTCAAAAAATAATTTTTTAATTATTATGGTTCATAAAATATATTATAAAGTAACCAATCTATATAGTTAAATAGAATTAAACCTGAGCATTAATATGATATTAAATGCTATTAAATATTATCTAATGCTTTATTTATATATTTAAAAATTAATTATTAAATTAAAAGTATTTATTCCTAAATTTAATATAGATATATATACTTTAAAATTTCTTATATATATTATTATTTAACAAAGTAGTTTATAAAGTATTATTTAGAAGAGAATAACGTAAATATGTGTGTGTGTGTGTGTCTATATATATATATATAAAATAATTTGTCTCTTAATTTTTGTCCTTAATTATTATTTTAAATAAATTGTTATGAATTTTTTAAAATTTGAATAAATGCCTAAAAAA
The DNA here is from genome assembly GCA_004329165.1 of Spatholobus suberectus. Classification (NCBI taxonomy): domain Eukaryota; kingdom Viridiplantae; phylum Streptophyta; class Magnoliopsida; order Fabales; family Fabaceae; genus Spatholobus; species Spatholobus suberectus. The sequence goes on along the minus strand of CM014731.1, from coordinate 15,845,023 downwards.
ATCCTTTTTAATTATTATTGTTCATAAAATATTATAAAATAACCAAATTGGAGATAAAATAGACTCATATATGATAATTTATTTCTTAATTTTTATCCATAATTATTATTTAAAATAAATTATTTTAAATTTAACTATGTGTGTATTAAATCTTTAAATTTAATTATTATTATCCATAAAACATGTTTTAAAGCAGTCGATTAAAAAATAAAATAAATTTGAGCATAAGTATTAATATAATTTTTTTCTTTATATATATAAAAGAAAGGTTGTTAAAGCAATTTTTCTTGCTTAAACTAGAGGTATATAAGCCATTTCAAATTTTTCATTTAATATAGTTATATTAGTCTTCCAAACTTTGTATTAAATTAAAATTATAAAAAAATATTTTTAGTGAATGGGTTTTAAAAATTAAAGTTAAAAATAAACTGAAAGGTCATCATTTCTCCTTTAATGGATAATTAATTTTTTTGTAAAGTCCAATGTACTATTTTAAGTCTAATTAATCATTTGATTCAGTTTCATAAAACTGAAAAAACACTTAAATCATTATGGTGTCTTTCTTTCTTATATATTCTTTCACTGAAGTTTATAGTTGACCAACAGGTGTATTCTTTCATTCTTTGTCTTTTCATTTGTTTATCTTTCTTTTCTTGGCTTTGCACTTTCTTTCTCTCATTTTTCTCTTGCAGTTTGATAGAAAGATAATTTTGCTTAATATGTGCAACAATGAAACTTTCTGTGCAAATAAGAGAAAAAAGTTCTTACAGTGTATCATTCAATGAAATTGGCGAAGGATGAAAAGTGAGAATTGAGAACCAATATTAGGTACATAATCTTACTCTTATTTTTTATTATTTCTTTTTTTTTTTTACAGATATCATCTTTGTATATTTCTTTTATTTTTTTTTTCTTTTCTCATTTTACTGTTATGTTATTTATGTTTTGATTATTATTGTTCATGCTTTTCATATATGTTCTTATATTTTTCCATTTACTATTATATTATAAATAATGTATATATTTTTAGTCTTTCTCATTTTGAGCAACAAAAAATTAATAATTTTACTTTTACTTTATATCTTCAGCTTACAATATTTTTTTGGTTTAACAGGACATAAAAGGAGCATATTATTGTTACAACTTTACAGCTTATTCATTAATTTCTTTTTTGTAATATTTTTTATATAATTCACTTAACACAATTTAATGAATTTTGTATAGTTAAATTATCTAATTAGTTATTTTAATTTTTTCTGCTTAATTCAATTGCCTAATTATATGTTTATACATGTTGTTTATATAGTTTATTATATACTTTGATCTTTATTAATTGTTCGAAATAAATTATGATATAAAAAATAATAAATTATTTTCATACAATAAATTAATCATAGACTAATATTTTTTCTATCTCTACAAGGTTTACTTTTAATAAAGAATTAAATTGATTACATTAATAATAACAATTACACAATTTTGACAATTAAAAGTTAATAATAATAACAATAATCATAAATAGACCCTTTCAAATTTGTAAGGGTCAATTTTAATATTAGAATTTTTAATTCTTATAAATTTAAACCTTAATAAAAAAAATAACAACAACAGCAACAACAAATAGTAAAAGTAGTAGCAGGTTTACTTAATTGTATTTCATAATTTTTTCCTCACCTATATATAATATTTTGAAAATGACTATTAATTAATGCAAAAACATTACATTTATTTTTTAGGTAAATTATGTTAAATAGTACATTACATTAATTAATAAAATAGTAACCTAATTTATAACACTGGTTAAATTTAATGTATAATTAATATACAAATAATAATAATAATAATAATAATAATGGAGTTTTTTAATACTGGTCAATTATAAGACATTATATTTTTTATTCTTATAAATTCAGACCTTAAACAATAATAAATACATATTATATATCATAAATATAAATAGTTGTAGAGTATACAATAATAGTGTAATTATTATTATGAATAGCATTGTCTTTCTGAATTTACTTAGAATGAGAAAAAATAATAATAATATATGAAAAATAGTATGTAATAATATTTTAAAAATTAGTAAGACACATAAATAATAATTTTTATAGATAAATATTCCTTATAACATTTAAATTATAAGATATAAAGTCTAAAACATATAATAATTCTTATAGATAAATAACTTTAAAAAGTAGTAAGTAATGAAATTAGAATTAAATAACAACAACGATAATAATAATATCAACAATGACAACAACAACAATAATAATAATAACAACAACAACAATAATAGACAAATCTCATTACACGAATCGAGAGTGTTTAGTTTATGTTGTGTTTAGGTTAACCAACTCAAAATTTTAACAATATTACATATTTAAGATTAATAACTTAAATAATTAAAAAACCATTTTAAAATAATTAACAACTATATATATTTAATAAAAATCATACTATTTTGATAAACTTAAATAAATTTTAATTTTTACAATAAATACATTTAAAATTATTAATTATAAACACACAAAAATCAAGTACATGTTAACATAATATCCAAAATAACAAAAATGAACACTTATATTTAAATACTTATATATTCATATTTTATTATGCTTACATTCATTTTGAATTTATGCATTTCATACAAGTATTGTAGCACTTTCATTACTTGAAGAAAGAACAAATCATAATAAATTTTAATAGGCTTAATATTTTTGAAGACAATATCTGCTTAATTAAAAATATAATTAATCATCTTCCTGAATTTTAATGTAATTATATTTATTTTATTATTAAATATTTTAATTAAAAAATAAAAAAAAATATTTATGTATGTATAATTTTAAAATATTAATAAATAAAAATATAAAAAATATATAATTTACACAAATCTGTAAACGCACGGGTTTAAAATCTAGTTAATATGTAATTGAAGGTGGGGTTAGTCACGTCAATGCCCAAAAAAAGAAAATCGCAAACATTGGCCATTTCAACTCCAAAAGAACAAGCAACGAATGTGCAAGAAGTAGCCACCAATATATATATATATATATATAGGAATTTGTTAACGTACACGTACTTATTTTTTAGTTGGAGTATAGTAACAAGTTATAATTATAATGTATCTTAAAATACACCAATAGTGTAGTTTGCTAACGTATTCCAACTAAAAAATAAGTGAAATTTGCTAATGTACACACACTTATTTTTTAGTTGGAGTATGTTAGCAAATTATAACTACAAAGTGTATTAAAATATATTAATGATGTAATTTGCTAATGTACTCCAACTAAAAAATAAGTGAGTTTACGTTAACAAATCTCATTTAATAGGGACTCCTTTGTCTTTACGAAAATTACATTTTTACTATTATTATCTATTTTTCTTTATATCTTAATATATATAAAATGTTTTCATTAGTAATTAATAATATGCAAGTTTCAATACTAATTAACCTATCTAATACGGTGAAGCCATCTAATGCGCACCAAAAAAAACGTTGAAGCCATCTAATTATAATTAACCCATAATGATTGATATTTTCATTAGTCTTTTCCATTTAATTGGATGTTTCAATTTTCAATAATATGCAAGTTTCAATAATACGTTGAGTCTCTGTACTTGCCATTTTATATCTACTGTGACTTATCAAATTCGCATAGTAAAATGAATTTGGGGAATTTCTATATTATTTTTTTAGTTCTCTATAAATAGGAGTAATATTTGTGTGGTTGCTGACCTTTCATTATCTGTACTTCACTTGCATTCCGTATGACTTCATCTTACAGTGTTTAGTTAATATCATTGTCCTAATTCAACCGTTGTTGTATATTCTATTTTTTATGATGGATTAATATTAGATTTATATGATCTGATTGTATGACTTTTTTATGTAGGATGGCACCGAGGATGACATTCGTTGCTGACATCTTGTCGGGTAGAATTGATTGGAAGATTAAGGTTCGAATAATTTGTCTATGGAAGGTTCCTGATTTCAAAGATACAATGCAAACCAACATTCTTGAAATGACTTTGCTAGATGAGACGGTGAGTATTTTAATATTGTATATGTTTCCATGTGTTCTTTATGGCTATATTGATTGATCTTAATCCACCACTTTTACACTATTTGATTGGGTTGTGTCTCAATATTTAGAAAAGTCTCAGCAGACTTGATTTTCTCTATGGAAAAGGTCATATTAATAAAATAACTTTTTTTTGACATCGAGTAATGTATTTGGTTGTGATATCTTAAACAATGGTATTCTTTTGTAGGAAAATAGGAGTGTAAATAAGCTGAGCTATTCGTAAACTATTTAAATTTAACTTGTTAAATGCTCAATCAAGCCCGTTTGTTTCATTAAATAAACAAACTCAAGCTTGAGATTGAGCTCAGTTATTTAAATGAGTTAAGCCCAAGCTTTACAAACTCGACATTAACGGCTCGTGAATAGCTCACTTATTTAAATTAATGATGAAAATGTTACTAGTTTTTGTTATTTATATATTCATTACGAAAATATGTAGAAGTTTGTGGAGAGTGTTAAAATTAATTTTAAAGTTTTTTTTTTGTAGTACTTAAGAAGTTATAATTTTTATTTATTTACTAGATTATGAAAATATAATAGTCTAGAATGTTTGAAATTGAATTTCACATACCGCATGTTAAGCACATATTTTTATATGTAGATTATCATACAATATTAAAATATTTATTAAATACTAAATTGATAAAGTTAAAAAATAGGTTAAGAAAATTCATAAGAATAAAAATAATTAAATTATAAATGAATTGAACAAGTCAAACTCAAGCTTTATTTTTTTTTAAAAACAAGCCAAGCTCAAGCTTTTTAGTTAGACTCATTTAAATAAATGAGCCAAGCTTGAGTCCACCCTTTTTTTTTTTACAAGCCAAGCTTAAACTTCAAGTACTCGAATTGGTTCGACTCAGTTATACCCCTATAGGAAAACCATGACAGTCCTCCTGAGTTTGACTCATTCTTGGACAAAAATTTCAAAATAGAGATAAGTAAGGCAAATATAAATCAAAATTGGCAGAGTTATAAAATTAAGAAGATGACTAATGACATAGAATTGATAGACCAATTAAAATGCTTCATTCCATTAAGGTTAGTCATATAATTAAATTATTGTAAAATTTGTTTATTTGTATTACTAAAAATTATTGACATTATTTGATTCATAGAACAATCACGAGGATGACTATGTTGATTTGAACAATGATGGAGATGACCAAGTGAAGGTTGTGTCTTTTACATTTTTGTAAAAACATGTTCAGATTGGGTTTCCTCATCAAATATACTTATGAAGTAAATTCATTTTCATGTAGGTGGCTGTTGAGTGTACTGATTCTAATATTAAAAGTGATTTGTTGCAGCCTGAATGTGGTAATTCTATTGTAAGTATTCCACTGTCAGCTATAATATTAACTATTTGTCTTGCATCAACTAGTAGATCATTTTAATTAATCATTTATAATTTTTTGCAGTTGATTGATGGCGTGGGCGAAACTCCTTCTAGCAAAACAAGTGGAAAGAGGTATGTTGATGGTGTTGAAGGATCATTTCTCTTTTATGATAATGGAACACAAACAAGCATCAAGATGCCAAAGATTGTTGTTAAGGAGGAACCTAAGGATTAATATTATTGTGTTGTACTTTCATATTTCAACAGTTTTTGTTGTAGTTTTGTCCTATGGTTGATTTATCGTTGTGTACTAAAATTTCTTTTAGTAACTTATGTGGCTATTTTGTAAGTGGATTTCATCCATGAAAACCTTTGCGACTATTTTTTTCTGTTTAGTCTTATAATTTTTTTTGTTACATTCTTCTCCTTTATCTTTTTATTTCAATTTATTTTTTTTATCAAGTTACTGATTTTAATGACATTTAAAAGCTATCACAATTAAAAAAAATCACAATTTCTACCGGTAAAAATATTGTCACAATTGACAATTGACAAAAAGACTAAATTAAAATAAAAAAAATAGATAAAAGAATACTTGCGATAAAAATTTAGAAGATTAAACCGAAATAAGATAGGTAAAAGATTCAAATACTAATTCTATCTCTTGAATTTAGATTTAATTTATGAAACATTTTTATTGAAAATATTTTCTAAAACTTAATTAAACAAGTTTTCAATGAAACATCAATTAAACCCAGCTCTCATAAATATTTATAAAAAATATTCTATCTTTTAATTAATATTTTTTACTTTATTAACTTATCACAATTATTTTTAATACTAAATTGGATCATTTATCCAATTTGACAAATATCGATTGTTAATATTATTATTTTTTTACCAAAACTTTATTACTTTGCAATACAACATTAATTCATTCCTGCAATATCGTGTAATAGTGATAAAAAAATCTGACTTTATATATAATCAATAATAGAATATCTTATACATCTTTTAATCAATAAAATACTTCATTCACATTAGTATTTAAGTTAAGGGGACGTTTGGTATAAGGGAAATCTTTAGTTTTCCAAGAATCTAAAGATGAAAATGTTGTTTCTCATGCTTAGTTTATTATTTAAAAAATAACATTACTAAGAAACATTGTTTCTTGGGAATCTTTTTTAATTATGTTTCTCACGAAATTATTTTCATGGGAGAGGTGAAAATCTAACTTTCTCGAGTTGGGAGAAAAGTTTTATTACAGTAAATATATCACGTTACCTTTATTAATTTATTTAATGTGATAAATAATTAAAGTTTTTGGGAAAGTTCTATTAAAACTAAACTTAGAAACCTTTAATTTCCAAGTGAAAAATATAAATATTCCCAACAATATTTATAACGAACCAAACAAATTTTAATTAGTTCTAGGAATCATGATTCATGGGATTCATGATTCTTAAAATTTCTCTTCTACCAAATGCCACCTAAACGTCTTTGATTTGTGGGTAAAGTAATGGATATGGCATTAAGAGCCTAGATTAGTGGATTGCATTGTATCTACTGCATTAATTTTGAATTATATAGTTTTCTTATTATATCTTTAATTAAATGTAGTTACATTATTCTTTAAACATAATTTTATATTGTTTTATTAGAATTCTAATAGTCAATTCATTGAAGCTGTTAATTTACAGGTTGTGAGTAAAGAGTAGTACTTTGGACAAATAAGACACTATCGTGGCATCCATTTCCTTTCTCTTCTACAAAGATTGCATAAACTTTGCCCACCTTCAGGTTAGTAATCTTTCCAAAGTGTTGATTTTTTGTATGTCAATGACCTGATTTTATTCAGTACTTACTAATGTATATCTTTTCTTTTATATTTTTGAAAAAAAAAGGCAATACTTTATCTTTTTTTCCCCCTACATTTCTAGAGTTTGCTCTTTATACTACATATCATAAACATTATAAGTAAGAATTCATTCCAATTATTGATTCCATATTTGAATTTGACAGGCGCCATAACTTAAGCTGATATGGCTGAATTCAACTCTAAAAAACACAAACATATTGACTTATCCATATTTTCGAGAAACAAGCAATCCTTTTTTTATGAAAGAAGCAATTCTATTCGTAAACTACAATCTAAAACTATAGATGCTCAAACCATTCTATTCTCGACTATAACTAATGATATTATATTTTATTAAATTTATTTGCTTACATGTGTTCATGGCTTATTGAATACCTCTATAGGTTGGTTTTTTTTTTTTTTTAGGGAATATTAATCCATGTGATTTTCAAATATTAGGTTCATTTAGAAATACATCATCATTTGAAAGTGGGTATGTTGGGCATTGAACTACTAGCATTCCATTATATGACATTACTAACGGTGTGTTAATCTTCATAGCTTATTGTATGTGTCTTTCAATTGTTTTATCTATCAAAAAAGGTACATTGTCTCAAATTGGGATATATTTCTCTTTTACATTTTACCATAATAGGTGTCATGAATGGTTTTTCTACTAAAGGTCTACATATTAGACATGATATCATATTTGTTTAAAGCTTTCTTTATAGTATACTTCCAATTGAAAAAAGTTATCAAGGAATTGAATACTTTGCAATCAAAACATCAAATCACAGTGTCTTATTCAATCTTGGATTGGTTTCGAAAACAAAAGATGGTTTTTCAGTGTATGTCTCTATTCTGTTTTTTATGCCTTTTTGTGAGTATTTTTCACCTACAGAGGAATTGAAAGGAATTTGAAGGTTTGCAACATGTTGTTCATTTAAACAATGAAAGCAATTGATTTCTCAACAAATAGTGTTATATTATAGTTTTCAATTTACAAAAAAATATACTAACATTCAAGAAAAAACAAACTAATGACTCCACAAAATTTTTTCCTAGTGCATCACACTAGTCCACGATCTAGTTTATTATAAAAAAAGATTTTATAATATGGAAAGATGACACGTGACAACATGGTATTTATTCTTTTCTTCCTAAATTTTACAGATTGTTTTTTATGTTTTTTTGATTCATTTAAATATATTATTATATTTAATTATAGTAATTATAATGTTTATAATTAAGGTATTTATAATTAAGGCATTTATAATAAGTATATATTCTACTCAAATTCATCAATTAAATAATTAAATCTTGATTACTATTTTTTTTTTTTACATTTCATCCCCTCACATGATTGCTATTTTTTAATTTTAAATAGATAATGGAAAGATCTTTGAAGGGGAAATACCATCAAGTGAGCAACAATCTTCATCGAAATCTTGTGAATCAAGTCTCCAACAACAACAAATTGAAATTAATTTAGAAGACTTATGATCGGATCCAAGAAAGCGAATTAAAATTTTAGCATATCATTCTAATGATCAAGATAAGATACAGAGAACATATTTACAAAGAGGACCATGCCAACCTACTCAACATAATTTTCCTCAAAGAAAAATTGGAAATTCTTTGAGAAGATTTTGTCCCTCTTGGTTCAATGAATTAGGCAACTGGTTAGAGTATAGTATAGAAAAAGATGCTGCATTTTGCTTATGTTGTTATCTTTTTAGGCCTGATTTTGGAAAGCAATCCGGTGGTGATACATTTGTGACAGAAGGATTCACAAATTGGAATAAAAAAGAAAGGCTCTCATCTCACGTTGGAGGTCCTAATAGTACTCATAACATTGCTTGGAACAAGTGTCAAGATTTGATGAATCAAAATCAACATATTGAAGTCGTGATATTGAAGCAATCTAAACAAGTTCGTGACTTACATTGAAGGCGTTTAACAACATCAATTGATTATATTCACTTTCTATTAAAGTAAGGATTAGCTTTTCGTGGTCATGATGAATCAACCAGTTTTGCTAACCAAGGTAATTTCCTTGAACTTCTTAAATTTCTTTCTGAACACAATGAATCAATAAATCATGTTGTCTTGCAAAATGCTCCTGAAAATCATCAATTGATTGCTCCAAAAATCCAAAAAGATATTGTTAATGCTGCTACATTAGAAACCACTAAAGCTATTATTACTGATCTTGGAGATGAATTATTAGCTATTATTGTTGATGAAGCCCGTGACATATCAAATAAGGAGCAAATGGTTGTTGCTTTGCGTTATGTTAATAAAACTGGAAGTATTGTTGAACGCTTCCTTGGTATGGTTCATGTTAAAGACACTACAGCTTTATCATTGAAAATGGCAATTGATGAATTATTGTGCAAACATGGGCTTAGTATATCAAGAATTCGTGGACAAGGTTATGATGGTGCTGGCAACATGCAAGGAGAATTTTGTGGCCTCAAAAGTTTGATCTTAAAGGAAAATCCATTTGCATTTATGTACATTGTTTTGCTCATCAATTACAACTTACATTAGTTGTTATTGCCAAAAATCACATTCAAGTTGCCTCCCTTTTTAATTTAATGTCCACTTTATTAAATGTTGTTGGGGGATCTTGCAAACGGCACGACATGCTTCGTGAAAAACAAATAACCAATGTTAAAGAGGCATTGGAAAAGGAGAAATTCCTAGTGGACAAGGTTTGAATCAAGAAATTAGTCTCAAACGACCTGCTGATACTTGTTGCTGTTCACATTATGCAACTCTGATCAATTTGATATTGATGTATTCTACTATAATTGATGTTCTTGAAATTATAAAAGAAGATGGATCACAAGCAGATCAAAGAGCTAAAGCCATTGGTCTTTTACACTTGTTAGAGGATTTTGATTTTGCATTCACATTGCATTTGATGAAAAATGTCTTGGGTATTTCAAATGAATTATCACAGGCATTGCAAAGGAAAGATCAAGACATCATCAATGCTATGAACTTAGTTAAGATCACAAAGCAACGATTACAAATTATAAGGGATAATGGATGGGAGTCTTATTGCAGGAAGTAAGTTTATTTTGCAATAAGCATGCCATTAACATTCCTAATATGGAAGATATATTTATTTCTAAGGGCAGATCAAGACGTGGAGGTAAAGCTCAAGCTATTACAATAGAGCATCATTATCGTGTTGAATTATTTTATATTGTTGTGGACATGCAGCTTCAGGAACTTAATGATCGTTTCACAAAGACAAATACTCAGTTGCTCCTTTGTATGGCTTGTTTGAATCCAACCAACTTGTTCTCTACTTTTGATAAGGCAAGGCTAATTGAATTTGCAAAGTTTTATCCACGGGAATTTTCTTCAACTGATTTAGTGATGCTTGATAATCAACTTGAGACTTACATCATTGATATGCGTAGCAATGTTGCATTTGCATCTTTGAAAGGAATTGGTAATCTTTCAAAGAAGTTGGTTGAAACTGGAAGACATATTGTTTACCCATTAGTTTATTTTCTTTTGAAGTTAGTAATGATTTTGCCTATTGCCACAGCAATTATAGAAAGATCCTTTTCTATTATGAAAATTGTGAAAAATAGGTTATGTAATCGAATGGGAGATACATGGATGAATGATTGTCTAATGACCTATATTGAGATAGATGTGTTCAATAATATTGACAATGAGTTGATCATTCAACGACTTCAAAACATGAAATCATGTAGAGGACAATTATAAAGTATGTAATTTATTTGATTAAATATATTAAAATTTTATGATTTTAATATGTCTTTATGTTTATATGTATGATAATTATTATTATTATTTTTTATTTTTTTAAATAAATTCCTCCCGCTAACCCGAGGTCTTGGATCCACCACTGCTTATGACGCAGTAAATTTAAGGCTGATATTCTTTTGGAAAAATACGAATAAAGTAATTTATCCTTAGCCATCCGCGTGTTGAAATAAAACACAAATCATTAACAAAGACTCTGGTATAAAACTGGCACCACGTCCGGGCGCCTTTTTAACGTAATAAACCACCGTTTGGTACGTGATTAACCTGTACTATATTAAACTATTAAATATTGAACTGGTCTAGTTAAATTAAGAATATTATATAAGTATTTTCTACACCGTGTTTTATTTTAATTATAATGATATTTATATATTTATAAAAAAAAATTCCACCTCATTTTTATCTGTTTTTTCTTCTTCACATTTATATCATTTATATACCTCCTTCTTTTTTCTTTCTTTCTTTCTATTACCTCACTTTCTGTCACTTCTTACACCACAAAAATAAGGTGTACATTCAATGTTTTCGTTATTTTAATTCATTTAATCGGTCATGAAAAAAGCTAATATAATAAAGTAGTTAGTGGACAAGTGTGTTGAATTCAATGATGGAAATAACATTTTTCTTCGTTTATGCTCCTGGCATAATATCATACAGTTGATTTTTTAAAACACTTTTATTATTACTGAGTTTCATATAAGTATTACTAAATGAAGGATGGATTAAATTATTTACTACGACTCAGATAAAATTCATCCAATAATAAAAAAATATTAGAAAAATGTTACAGGTATCTTATTAGCTGTTTTCCTTTCGTAGTTTTATATGCACTTCTGCTCTCATTATTCTTATTCCTCTCAATAATACTTATATGCATCCACACAACAATATTGAATTATTGCCCAAATAAAATAACCCGTGTACAATGAAATCTTGCTGACCTGCCCATGCATATACCGTAAGCATTTGTATCTGATTGGTCCAATACAGAAATCATACATGAGATTTATTACGTTGCATCAAAAAGAAAAATCAGTGTCTACTTTTTCCTCATCAAAAAGCACCTTTAATGCAAGAAAAAGTTGTCCAATTATTTTTCAATGATACTAACCTCAATTTCGTAGTAAATACATATGTCAATATCATTGATGTCCTACAGACCGAAAATTCCTATATATGTTGCATCTGATCAGCTTGTTCAAACCAAAAAATTTTCATTTTCAGTTTCATAAACATCGATGGAGCCTAAGCCTAAGTTTGTGTTTCCACTTCCATTCATGCTCCTCATTACTCACTGGTTTCTATTGGCTCTTAATGCCAGTTCCGAGAGTTCCACATATATAGTCCACATGGACAAATCCCACTTTCCTCATGTTTTCACAACCCATCATGATTGGTTTGAATCCACCATTGATTCCATAAAACCAGCAACACTTGGTCAACTCATCCAAACAAACACAGAAGCTAGTATACTCCTATAACCACGCCATGTATGGCTTTAGTGCCGTACTATCTTCAGAAGAGTTAGAGGCTGTTAAGAACTCCCATGGCTTTGTTGCAGCATATCCAGACAGAACTGCCACCATAGACACCACTCACACTTTTCAGTTTCTCTCCCTAGACTCTTCCAGTGGCCTATGGCATGCCTCAAATTTTGGGGAGGATATCATTGTGGGTGTTATTGACACTGGTGTGTGGCCTGAGAGTGAAAGCTTTAAAGATGATGGCATGACCAAGAAAATTCCAAACAGGTGGAAAGGGACCTGTGAGGAAGGGCAAGACTTCAACACTTCCATGTGCAACTTCAAACTGATTGGAGCTAGATATTTCAACAAGGGTGTGATTGCTGCCAATTCCAAGGTTAGAATCAGTATGAACTCAGCTAGAGACACTCAGGGTCATGGAACTCACACATCTTCAACAGTTGCAGGAAACTATGTTAGTGGAGCCTCTTACTTTGGCTATGCTAAAGGGGTGGCTAGAGGCATTGCACCAAGGGCTAGGCTTGCCATGTACAAGGTCGTTTGGGAAGAGGGTCGTTTAGCCTCTGACGTTTTGGCTGGAATGGACCAAGCCATTGCTGATGAGGTTGATGTGATTTCCATCTCCATGGGGTTTGATGGTGTTCCACTTTATGAGGACCCTATAGCAATAGCTTCTTTTGCAGCAATGGAAAAAGGGGTGGTGGTTTCATCTTCTGCAGGTAATGACGGTCCTCATCTTGGTACCTTGCACAATGGAATCCCCTGGCTTCTGACCGTGGCTGCAGGCACCATAGACCGCACATTTGGTGTTCTAATTCTTGGAAATGGCCAAACCATTATTGGTTGGACCTTGTTTCCAGCAAATGCATTGGTGGAAAATCTTCCACTTATCTACAACAAGAATACATCAGCATGTAACTCAGTCGAGCTGTTATCCAAAGTGGCCACAAAAGGGATCATTATATGTGACTCAGTGTCAGACCCTGAGTTAATGTTTAAGCAAAAGAGGTTTGTTAATGAAGCCAGTTTGTTAGGGGCAGTGTTTATCTCTGATGCTCCTTTATTAAATGACACAGGACCTGTCATATCTCCAAGTATTGTAATCAGTGCACAGGATGCACCATCAGTCATCAAGTATGCAAAAAGCCATGAAAAGCCAACAGCCAGCATCAAATTTCAACAAACATTTGTTGGGATAAAGCCAGCACCAGCTGCAGCCTTTGACACTTCAAGAGGTCCTTCACCTAGCTATCCTGGAGTCTTAAAGCCTGACATAATGGCACCAGGCTCTAATGTTCTTGCTGCTTTCATTCCTCATACAGGAGCAGCTACAATTGGCACCAATGTGATCTTACCTAGTGACTACAATTTGCTGTCTGGAACATCCATGGCCTGCCCTCATGCTTCTGGTGTTGCTGCTCTTTTGAAAGCTGCACACCCACAATGGAGTGCTGCTGCTATAAGGTCTGCACTAGTAACCACAGCTAGTCCTCTAGATAATACCCAAAATCCAATTAGGGACTATGGTTACCCTTTTCAATATGCTTCCCCTCTTGCCATTGGAGCTGGTCAAATTGACCCTAACAAAGCACTTGATCCAGGTTTGATATATGATGCCACCCCACAGGACTATGTTAATCTCCTTTGTGCTTTGAAGTACACACAAAAACAAATCTTAACCATTACAAGATCAACCTCCTACAACTGTGCAAAACCATCGTTTGATCTTAATTACCCTTCATTTATAGCTTTATACAGCAATAAAACAGGGTCAGTTGTGCACAAGTTTAGGAGAACAGTGACCAATGTTGGAGGCGGTGCTGCCACATACAGAGCCAAAGTGACACAACCTAAAGGCTCTGTGGTGACAGTGTCACCTGGGACACTAGCATTCAAATATAAAAATGAGAAGCTGAGCTACGATGTTATGATAAAATATAGCAAGTACAAGAAGGAAAATATCTCATATGGGGATCTTGTTTGGATTGAAGATGGTGGAGCACAGAGTGTTAGGAGCCCGATTGTAGTGGCACCAAGTGGAATTGTATGAGTTCTAGTTTGAGTTTTCCTTCATCTGGACATAAAGTTCTTACTCCATGACTTGAGTATCCTTTATGGGACCCCCAAATTAATAAAAAATTTGATGGTTAAGTAATTTCGTATGAGCTTCCATTATCACAGTCCTGTCAATGTCTATCTTGTCGCATAGGATACTTTTGTGTGGAAGTGTGACTCACGAGGATTTGTACCAAGTGTTTAATAATGAATGGCAACTAAAATACATCATTAGACTAAAACAGGTATCTTCTTTAACACATTGCATAGAATATTCTTCATTTGAATTAAGTGATGGATCAGGGGAAGAATAATAAGCCAGCAGAAGCCACGTAGATATGACTAGCTAGCACGCAGGGTTAACTCAATCTTGCACTGCAAAGCCATTTTAATTGGGAATGTTTCTTGCAAGTTTTTGCAAGAACAAATTTTGATGTAACTTTTATATCAATTGTAATTATAATGATTTTAATATTTGAACTTATTTATTTCTTAGAAAAAATATCGTACATAATATTACTTTTGGCTTACAATGGTAATCCAGAAATGTAAAATTTCTACTTTAGATCCTAGAAATTATAGTACCCTTTTTCACACTCATGTTGTAAAAAATACCCATATTTGACCCTATACCTATACAGGTAGCAACATTAATTTGCATATCTGTACTCATACTCATACTTGTATTCATTACTTGCACTTTACTTGAGTACAGAGTCGTGACAAAAAAATTTGAAGCCTTGGACAAAATTTATATTCAAATTTAATGTAATATAATTTGTCAAATCTCATTCTATTTTTTATCTACTACGAAACTATTGATCAAAGTTTTGTAATTAAGTTTTTCTAACGTTTTACGATCAATATATAAAAACGAAAATTCATTTAATATATCATTTAACATAGTTAATATCAAATAAATTTTAAATAATTTTATTTTAGAAAAATTACATTTAGCAATAATAACAATTACAAGTATTTCAGTAATATTTTAGAAGTAATGCATGCATTTGAAAAAGAATATAATCTTTTGATATAATTTAATATTTTTAGTGGAATATGAATTATTTTTAAAATTTAATTTATATACAATGCCAATGCAAAACTTTTTTATTTTTACACAAATATCTAATAAACTTTAATTATTTTATCACATCATCTTATTTATTAATATGATGCAATGATATGGTAAATTCTTATTAGATATATATGGAAAATCTTTATTTTTAAAAATAAATCAAGATCTTTAATATATGATATTTTAATTAATTATTTTATGTGTGGGTGGGTGGGGGTACTACAGTACTCATATCTATACCCATCTTCATCAAATTTTGCGAGCAAATTCTTAGCCCTAAACTCATCCCTATTGAGCTAGTATTTAACTATTTATCTTATCTATTGAAGATATTTTTTGCAAGTACTCGTAAGGTTTGGATAAAATTATCATCCCTAGTCTCTTGCTCTCCATACGGGGGACTAATATGCCCCATACTTGAACATTAATATGATATCCATATATAATAATTAAGAATTATATTGTCCCTGCCTAAATTTCTTAATAAGAAATTTGGAATTTCACTTAAGAAAAGTTGATAAAAACCATTCATGATGAAAAGAAAAGGAAAAAAGGAAAAACATTCCTTTATATATTATTTGAATTTCATTTTTTATATATAAATACTAATAATAATTAATACTACTACTACTAATAAAAGAGTATACATTATTCTATAAAATAATGTATGGAATGGAATCGTCCAATTGATAGTCATTGAACGGAATCGTCGTTGTATGGAATGGAATCGTCCAATTGTGTATGTTAAATGTAACATAAAATTTATGGAAAAATTTATAAAAAATAAAAAATCTATAGGTTGTTTTCTGAAGTGGCAAAGTTTTTTTTTTTTTTTAATTTATGATTAGTTTGTTATATTGCTGCGAAGATGGGTGCCGGCTAACGAATGGGCCTGTTCAATTTGCAATCTTGATAAATTGAAATTGGACATTTTGCAAAATCGCTTGAGTGGGAGTCAATGAGTCATATGAATTTAGTAATTTTAATTCGTGCATTTGACTCGTGGTTGTTTCTATAGAAAAAAGCTTATTAAGGGGGATAGAATTCACGTAATTCAATGATTTCATGATTTCAAGGAGATTAATTTTTCACTATTAATTAGAGAATTTTTAATATAAAAATTCGACATTAAATATATCTTTTTTCAAAAAAATTAACAAGTATTTTGTATATTACATAAATATTGTTAATTTAAATAAAATTTAAGAGATATAAAATAAAAATATTTAAAAATATATAAGATATGTAATAAATTTAAAAAAAACTAAAAAAGTAATTCAATTATATAAGTGACTACCTATATTCTACTCTTGCAGTCACTCAACTACCTGCATTAGATCATGTAAAAGAGGATTATCTCATTCATTGCTACCACCTCCTCTAATGTGTCTATTGTCTGTAGCTGCTCCATTGCGAGTAAGTGCCATCTCAGTCATTAGGTTTGTGGGAAATGGTGGTCACTAGAAAAAGTTTTTCTGAAGACTACATGGTGGGTGCTAGATGTTCATGCTAAAGAACACACTCCTAATGAATCATAAAGCCATTGACTCAAGAGAGCTCAACAAGCCCTATTATGTGTGACCTTAGTATGATAGCGGGGTATCATGCCTATTTATGTCGTGTCCTCTAATGGCTCTCACAACTGTCTTTAGCTAATTGTTAGAGGAGTGGTGCATATCATGCTAGTCTTACGTGCCTAAGTGGAGTGGTACTTATCGCACCCTACTCACATGCTAGAAGGCTTTAGAATTCTGGTATTGGGCTTAGGTCCTTTTGTGGGCTTTATCAATCCACTCAAAAGATCATTGCTATAAGGGGTGATTAACTCAGCCATCTCTAAGGACTTACCTTTATATGGTATATCTCGGTTTGCCTATTTGGTTAGACAATCTACATCATCTCAACCATTGAGCCTAAAAGGCATGGGCCCTTATTATGGTCAACTTATCTAACTTAACGATTCAGTCATTCTACTAAAATCTTGGAAATTTCTATTCCATCCATTCTTATGTTAAGAAAAAACTGAGGTATTGGTAGAGATGGCAAATGGATGGATTGGATAAATTTTGGTTAGCATTATAATGGATGGATTAAAAATAATCAATTAATCCATTTATATTCATTAAAATTTTATTAAAAAAATCCAATCCATCCCTTAACAGTTTTTTTTATGGATGGATATCCAATTGATCCATAAAATTATTTTTGACAATTAAAAAAATGACTATTTCAAAAATGATTTTTCTTAACTGTCTACAAAAATATTTTCAACTTGGTTTTAGCCAAAGTAATTTCAACTTAGCCTTGACCACAATAATTTTACCTCAACCTCCATTACAACATCTTCAACTCGGCCTTGGCTAGAGTAATTTCACTTCAGCCTCAACCAAAGTGTCTTTGACTCAGTCTTGACCAGAGCATCTTTGGCTCACCTCAGCCAGAGTATCTTCAACTCAACCTCGCCCAGAGTATCTCTAACTCAGCCTTGGTCTAAGTATCTTCAACTCTGCCTCAATCAGAATAACTTCACCTTAGCCTCGACCAGAGTAATTTCACCTCGGCCTTGACCAAAGTATCTTCAACTCGACCTTGGCCAAAATATTTTTACCTCGACCTTGGCTGGAGTAATTTCACCTCTATTAATGAAACTGAACTAAACCGAACCAAAAAAAAAAAATTTGATTGGTTTGGTTTCTATTCCTTAAAGTCGAACCAAACCAACCCATGAACACCCCTATTAATGAAAAATGGGTATAAAGTTTTTAATAAATGTAAGAAAATTTTAAATATGAAAAAAATATGTTGGATTGATTTTGATTCATTAAGTATTAATTAGATGGTCTATTGGATTTGAAAATAAAAGAGGATGAATTATTGTCCATCAAATCTGATCCAAGTCTTTTTATATTAATAACTGGATGAATTAGATTAGATTTTACATGGATGGACTAGATGTCACAAATAAATGGATTGTTTTGCCACCCTTAGGTGCCAGTTCATGAGTATTTTGAGAATTATTCTTTAATGAAAATTAGATATTCATTTTGTTAATTTGTACAAACATAAATCATTAAGATTAAACTCTAATTTTAATTAAAAATCAACTTATAAAACACCAATAACAATGTACATTAGTTTTGTCTCCATTTTTATCTACTCATTTTAAAAGATAACAAATAAATTAAAAAATACGTAATATCATTGCTTGTACTCCCTCCGTCCCATAATAAGTGTCATGTAAGAAGAAAAAATAAGTCCTAAAATAAGTGTCATTTTAGCTTTTCATTGCAATATTAATTATTTTTTTCATTTATACCCCTAATAATATTTTTAAGAATGATGTTGTTGTGGTGCATCATTTTCAGCAAGATTAATTCCCTTGAAAATGAACCATTGGAGTAAAAGAAATGATTTTATAGAAATAAAAAGAAATAATAATAATAATAAGACTAATTTCGTAAAATTACTATATTCTTTCACCTATTGACAAGCTTTTCTCGATTTGTATAAAAAAATTTAGGACAACACTTATTATGAGACACAGAGAGAATTAATTAAAATTATATTTTATTTCCTACTATGACCTCGGTTATTATTTTCTTTTGATTATAATGTATAAAACATTTAAGAACTAGGAAAAATAAGAATATAATAAAAAAAGATAATAACTAACATTATCTTAAACTTTTAAAAGAATAAGTATATAGATGAAGATAAAATTTTCTTTTGAAGTGAATAAATGAAAAGTTTGGGAAAGAATGATGGCGTCCAAATTCATCTAAAAAAAATGATCGTGTCAACGCTAACAATAATTGAGTTATTTTTGTTTTTCTTCTAGGTAATCAAAAAACTCAATATCTCGGCAAAAATTATGTGCAATGCATAGCCAGACTGGAAGAGACTCTCTCGTGTGAAAAAAAAAATTGAGATTATCATGTGCTAAAGATCTCACCATTAATTCTTTTAAACTTCACTTTATAATAAAAATATATTATATTATTAAGATTTATTAAAGGGTTAGGATCTCATCTAGTGATAATGTCACTGAAGAGGATCCATTCCCGTAGCTAGACACTTTGGAATTTTGGAAAATATTGTTTCAAATTTTTCTGACAATAATTCCATTGACACGCACCACCCTCCAATCTCAGGGAGGGGAAACATTTAACATAATTTAGTCAGAAATCACTTTTTAAGGCTTTACCTTGATAATAATACAATGTTGAAAGGGGTGAATTAGTCAGAAATACACTGCTTGTTAGAAATCAGGAGGTGGTAACATGCAATAGGAAAAGACTTTTTCAATGGTATAGTAGCTTTATACTTTGGCACATCAGTTTCAGCCAAAAAAGACTCACAGCAACACGCATTGATTCTTTTTGTTCAACCAAGGCTAGTTATAGGAAAACATTGACTGACAAAAAAAATATTGACTGTTCCCTAAATTAGAAAAGTGGAGATAATTCTAAGGACAAATCTATCAAATTCATCAAAAAATTTGTGCGTAAAGAATAAACAATTGCTCATTATAGGATTAATAAAAAAAAAGTAACCATCACAGATCACCCGTGGAAACGCCATTTCTTTACCATAACTTTCCCATCAAAAACTATTATTTTATGATGTATTATAAAAACAAAAGATCACGCAAACACTATTATTAAAACCTCGGAAGATATTGCATATTTAGTTTTTTTGTGTGTGTGTAAAATGGCAGTAATGAAGGTTAGAACCTAAGGAGATTTTTGTTTCGAGGTATCATATTATATTTCTAGGAATGTTATTCTTGTATATATTTAAAAACGTATTTGGTTACATTTTAATATTATTAAAAAAATTTGAAAATTCAAAATAATTTAAATAAAAAATAAATAAATATAGAAGTTACGGTTATGTTAAAAAATAACTACCCATATTCTTATGGGAATATCACTTTCCCACTCCTCCTCATGGGAATAGAAATGTAGGAAAACATGATAAAAAAAAAGTTATAATTTATTCAAGAATTAACAATACTTGAAAATAATTTTTCAAAACTTGTAACAAACATGAGTATATTACATTTCCATGTTTACATCATTGTCAGGAATCAACTTTTAATCTGTAAAATAAACGCACTCTAAGACTTTGTGCGTATTATCGAACCTCCACCACTAGGCCGACCCTAATAGGTTAATATATATTTAGTTTATTTTTTATTCGAATTTGGTTTTTAAATTTTAAATGTTGGCGTACCATTTTTTTTGGCATAAAAAATACATAGAATTATGTATATTGATTAAAAAAATTATTTCTATAATTTCAAAAACTCTTAATTTTATTTTTTTATAATAAAATAATTATTATTAATAATGAAGATATATCTTCTTACACTTTATTCTTTCTCTAGACATATAATTTCAACATATTTATTAGTAATGATATTATTCTTATATATTCTTATTCTGAAGGTTTATATAAACTTAAAAATACTCGTGTAATACACTTTGATTTACTAATTGTAACGCCTAGTCGCTTAACGGTGGAGTTCTTAAATGATAGGCTACCGAAAAATAGATACATCTTGTTGGTATAGGTAACACTTATTAATTTCTTTAAGTTATCCTCAACTATGCAGTCCTATACCTGCACAACCTCTGGATCCCTCTCATTCTGGTGTGTATTCGATTTATTCATGTGCTCCTCTCGTTGGAAGCTTGTCATGAGCCACTCATTATCTGTGCCTCATCTCTTTTGCACCGGCGATCACTCTCCGCCCTCGTCAGCACTCGAAATATTACACTAGTCATTTGAATTATATAAATGCAATCATAGATATAAACGTATATATTAACAAATTGGAATTTAATTTTCTGATGTTGGTTAGAATTCCACTCAAAACACCATTTTAAGGAACTAGAGAACGGTTACCGAAATATTAAGAAAATATTTTAATTACTTTAGGAGTATGTATTTCTTCTATTAAAATCATAATACTCGATCTGTATGAATATTTTTTTGGAGATAAAAATAAGAAAAAACTGTCAAGTTAAAATAAGATCTAACACCTAGTGTTACTTATAGGTTATAGCTGTATCTATCTATATATATATATTATTTTTATTATTCATAATAATAATTAAATGTTGCCAGTCGAATAACACCTTAGATACGCACACATTACACACACTTTGGGGGAAAAAACAGCCCCCCAAGGTGGTTTTTTACTGTATTAAATCTTAAACATTGCACATAGTCTTTCTTCTAACCGCTTATTTAAGTTTGTTTTCTATTTGAGTTGCAAGCTTTTAGCAGCATATTACTGTTTTGGCAAAAACTCTCTTAAAAATTAAATAATATTTAAAATAAACAATTTTAAAAAATAAACTAAATCAAAACATGTACTGCATCTTTCGTAAATCTTCAGTAAGGTTGGAATTAAGAACAGCAAACGGGAATGAGTATTATTATGTCGTTGTTTGGTAGAGAGAAAAGAAATAGATAGAAAAAAAATAAGTAAAAAATAAGTTAAGATATGAGAAATAAATAAAAAATAATTTGAAATTTTAAGTTGTTTAGTAAGAGAAAAATAAATAAGAAATAAGAAAGAGATAGAAAAGTGACTGAAAATAAGTAAAAAATAAAATAGAAATAAGTAGTGGATCCCAGTGGGACTCACCCTTATAGTACAAAATTTCATCTTTATTTCTCTTATAACAAATAAGTGAAATTTGTACAAACTTTAATATTTTTTTCACCTCTCCCTTTCTCTCCTTCAAACCAAACAAAAGGCTATGATTGCTTACAAGTTAAGAAGAGGAAAGTAGAAAGAAATTAAAGAGGTGAGTGAGTCATGAACCCCACAGCCGACGGGATTTGAATCCCATAACAATTCCAGCACGTTGGACCCAATATCACGTAAATGTACCAACACCTTCTGATTCAACGTTCTACGATTCATATCCCATTGTTTGTCCCAATTAATTAAAGGTGATTGTTTCGGTATTTTTTATTTTAAGAGAGTATCGGTATCTTTTTATCTTAAAATAATAAAAAATAAGTATTTATACATTAAAATTAAATCATAAATAACCTAGAATTTAATTTTAATAGTGTTTTAAATTTTATAATTACAAAAAAGATCCATCAATCGAGATTTTTTTCAATTTTTTAAAAATTCATACTAAACATAAAAAATATACAAATATAAATGGAATAGACAACAAAAGTAATCTTAGGAGTAATTTAGCAATTAAAAAATAACAAGATTCTAAACAATAAGCTATATTATCAATTTCATGTTATTATGTATTTATTATTTATAATTTTACTCAAAAAAGGTACCAAAACCTTAAATTATTAACAACAAATGATGAAAATAAAAACAATAATGTGTACATAGGTATTTATAGATGAGTTGATCATATGACTTTTTGTTTCAAGAAACTTAAATTATGAAAGATTTTTTTAATTTGAATCTGCTCTGTATAACTATGTATTTTTATGAATTTAAAAATAAAATAAAAATTTGAGAGGCTTTTCGGCAACAAAAAAAAATAGTGTGATATTGTCATGCGGTATTTACCTACGTGACAAATTATATTATATTTGACACAATTGATTGATATAATTAATTATTATTCATTATGTTAGTATTTAAGGTAACATAACAATTTATTATCATTATTATTATAATACATATTTACAATAAGTTATTATAAAACCGTCATAATAAACAAAAATTTGTTATAATTATAAAAAGCATTTCATAAAATTTAATAAATTAGTTATCATATTATATAAAATTAAAATCTATTTAAAATTTAATGATTTAATTGGTTAAATTAATCAGAATATATACTTGTTATGAACGTCTTTGTTACTATAATTAAATATAATAATATTTTTTTATGAATTAAAAAAATAAAAATAAAATCGATGGAATTTAGGTTGGAAAAGAATTAGAATGAATACGTTGATATCACATGGCATCTGTCTACGTGACAAAATCTTCTTTTATAATATATATATATATATATATATTGGATAATAGATGCTTTAATCATATAATAAAAAATATTAACATAATTATCATAATTACCATGATTATAAATAACATTCAATAAATTTTGAAAAATTGATTTTCTTGTTATATAAAATTAAAATCAATTTAAGATTTAATTATTTAATTGATGAATTTAAGTAGAATATATACTTATTATAAATGCCTTAATTATAAACATCATAATTACTGTAATTAATATAATAATATATTTATATGAATCAAAAAAATAAAAAAAACAGTCTGTGAAACTTTGGAGGAAAAGAATAAATACCATGTTGCCACATGCCATCTTTCCATATTATAATTTTTTTTATAATATACTAGATCGTGGACCCATGCAATGCACCAGGAAAGAATTTTGTGGAGTTATTAGTTTGTTTTTTCTTGAATGTTAGTATTTTTTTTGTAAATTGAAAACTATAATATAACACAATTTGTTGAGAAATTGATTGCTTTCATTATTTAAATGAACAACATGTTGCAAGCCTTCAAATTCCTTTCAATTCCTCTGCAAGTGAAAAATGCTCACAAAAAAGCATAAAAAACACAATAGAGACATACATTGAAAAAACCATCTTATGTTTTCGAAACCAATCCAAGATTGAATAAGATACTATGATTTGATGTTTTGATTGCAAAGTATTCAATTTCTTGATAACTTTTTTCAATTGGAAGTATACTATAAAGAAAGCTTTAAACAAATATGATATCATGTCTAATATGTAGACCTTTAGTAGGAAAACCATTCATGACACCTATTATGGTAAAATGTAAAAGAGAAATATATCCCAATTTGAGACAATGTACTTTTTGTGATAGATAAAACAATTGAAAGACACATACAATAAGCTATGAAAATTAATGCACCATTAGTAATGTCAGATGATGGAATGCTAGTAGCTCAATGCCCAACATACCCACTTTCAAATGATGATGTATTTCTAAATGAACCTAATATTTGAGAATCACGTCGATTAATATTCCCTAAAAAAAACCAACCTATAGAGGTATTCAATAAGCCATGAACACATGTAAGCAAATAAATTTAATAAAATATAATACCATTAGTTATAGTCCAGAATAGAATGGTCTAAGCATCTATAGCTTCATATTGTAGTTTACGAATAGAATTGCTTCTCTCATAAAAAAAAGAAAAGGATTGCTTGTCTCCCAAAAATATAGATAAGTCAATATGTTTGTGTTTTTTAGAGTTGAATTCAGCTATATCAACTTAAGTTATGGTGCCTGTCAAATTCAAATATGGAATCAATAATTGGAATGAATTCTTACTTACAATGTTTATGATATGTAGTATAAAGAGCAAACTTTAGAAACATAGGGGGGAAAAAGATAAAGTATTGCCTTTTTTTTTCAAAAATATAAAAGAAAATATATATATTAGTAAGTAATGAATAAAATCAGGTCACTGACAAACAAAAAATCAACACTTTGGAAAGATTACTAAACTGAAGGTGGGAAAAGTTTATACAATCTTTATAGAAAAGAAAGGAAATGGATGCTACGATAATGTCTTATTTGTCCAAAGTACTGCTCTTTACTCTAGAAGTGGCAAAACAATTCATTTATCCATCATCCATCCAATCTATCCACAAGTAAATCCATCCAATCCATCCATCACACAAAAAAAAAATAATGGATTGGATCCAATCCATCCATTTAATTTTATAGATGGTTAGTGATCCATCCATTATTTTTTCAAAGTCCATTGGATTACATTAAATAAAAAAATAAAATTCATTAGATAAAAAAAATAAAAAGCCATGTCTAATCAGGTTTTTTTTTTAAAGAATTTGTTTTTTGGTCTTATAATCAAATTTCCATTAAAAAAATAGAGTAGCCATTAAAAACATAAAAAATTTCTAATCAAGTTTAAAAAATAATTTCTTAAACCTAAACGTTATGATATAGCTAGTTGGTGATGCAAATATGCATCATGGCTATTATGTGAATTGTTAAGAAATTACATTTAAATTTTGTCGATTCTTCCTACACAAAATTAGAGTTATTGAAATATGTTTTTATTTCGAATTATGGTAAACAAAATTTCAAGTTTCTACATTTTGAAGATTCCTTGGTAGTAGTTTTCTATTTTTCCTTAAACATAATTTCTGTGGTAACTTGGAAGAATATTATTTTAACACAACAGAATTGGAGAGAGAAGGAGGAGAGAGAGAGTGGGATAGAGGAGAGAGATAGAGGTTAGAGAAAGAGAAGAGAGAGAAAGGAGAGAGGGGGGAGAATATTTCAAAAATAAAAATCATTTAATTTTTAAAATATATTATTTCTATGGATAGATTGGATATCCATCCATCAAAAAATTGTTAATGGATGGATTGGATTAGATTTTATTAGATGAATCATGGATGGATTGAAATTTTTAAATGAGTTTTTAATGGATTAAAATAGATTAATGGATTATTTTTATCCAATCCATTATAATCTAACTAAGAATTTATCCGATCTATCTGTTTGCCACTCCTACTTGCTCACAACCTGTAAATTAATAGCTTCAATGAATTGACTATTAGAATTCCAATAAAACAATATAAAATTATGTTTAAAGAATAATGTAACTACATTTAATTAAAGATATAATTGTTTTAAGAAAACTATATAATTCAAAATTAATGCAGTAGATATAATGCAATCCATTACTTTACCCACAAATCGAAGACGTTTAGGTGGCATTTGGTAGAAGAGAAACTTTAAGAATCATGAATTCCAGGAATCATGATTTCTGAGAATGATCAAAATCTGTTTAGTTCGACATAAATATTGTTGGGAATATTTATATTTTTTATTTGGAAATTAAAGGTTTTTAAGTTTAGTTTTAATAGAACTTTTCCATAAACTTTAATTATTTATCACATTAAATGAATTAATAAAGTTAACGTGATATATTTATTATAGTAAAACTTTTCTCCCAACTCGAAAAAGTTAGATTTTCACCTCTCTCATAGGAACAATTTCGTGAGAAACATAGTTAAAAAAGATTCCCAAAAAATAATGTTTTTTAAGAATGTTTTTTTTTAAATAATAAACCAAACACAAGAAACAAAACATTTCCATCTTTAGATTCTAGGAAAACTAAAGATTTCCCTTGTACCAAACGTCCCCTTAACTTAAATACTAATGTGAATGAAGTATTTTATTGATTAAAAGATGTATAAGATATTTTATTATTGATTATATATAAAGTCACATTTTTTTTTATCACTATTACACGATATTGCAGGAATGAATTAATGTTCCATTGCAAAGTAATAAAATTTTGGTAAAAAAATAATAATATTAACAATCGCTATTTGTCAAATTGGATAAATGATCCAATTTAGTATTAAAATTAATTATGATAAATTAATAAAGTAAAAAATATTAATTAAAAGATAGAATATTTTTTATAAATATTGGGTTTAATTGATGTTTTCATTGAAAACTTGTTTAATTAAGTTTTAGAAAATATTTTCAAGAAACATCTTTCATAAATTAAATCTAAATTCAAAAGATAGAATTAGTATTTGAATCTTTTACCTATCTTATTTCAGTTTAATCTTCTAAATTTTTATTGTAAGCATTCTTTTATCTATTTTTTTTATTTTAATTTAGTCTTTTTGTCAGTTGACAATTGTGGCAATTTTTTTACCGGTAGAAATTATGATTTTTTAAATTGTGACAGCTTTTAAATGTCATTAAAACCAGTAACTTGATAAAAAAATTAAATTGAAATAAAAAAATAAAGGAGAGAAATGTAACAAAAAATAATTATAAGACTAAACTGGAAAAACAGTCGCACAGGTTTTCATGGATGAAATCCACTTACAAAATAGCCACATAAGTTACTAAAAGAAATTCTAGTACACAGCAATAAACCAACCATAGGACAAAACTACAATAAAAATTGTTGAAATATGAAAGTACAACACAATAATATTAATCCTTAGGTTCCTCCTTAACAACAATCTTTGGCATCTTGATGCTTGATGTTTGTGTTCGATTATCATAAAAGAGAAATGATCCTTCAACACCATTGACATACATACCTCTTTCCACTTGTTTAACTAGAAGGAGTTTCGCCCACGCCATCAATCAACTACAAAAAATTATAAATGATTAATTAAAATGATCTACTGTTGATGCAAGGCAAATAGTTAATATTGTAGCCGACAGTGGAATACTTACAATAGAATTACCACATTCAGGCTACGACAAATCACTTTTAATATGTGATTTGAAAATCATACCAGATTGGCCGGTTGGACCCAAAAATCGATGAATCGGTCATCTGACTAGTTCAAATAAACTACAGAACCTGCCTGAAGAAAAACTGGCCAGAGAATCAAAAAACTGGTCGAAAACTGGTAAAATTGGCCAAAAATCGGTTCACAGTGGGTCAAAGAAAAATGCTTAATACAACATTATTTTAATTTTTTTCTTAAAAAAAAATAAAAATCAACCTAAAGTATTTATCATTTTTTTATTTTAAATATAAACTTGTTTTTATTAATAAATGTTGATATGTATAGTTAAAACTTATACTTAAATATTATAACATATTTGATTTGCATTTTTGTAGGTTTTGTAAATATAAAGAACTTATAAAATTATGTTTTATTTTTAATTTTTAGTTTTATAAAATGATGATATTATGTTTTTTTAATATTATTTTATATATTATTTAATTATTATTATTATTTTATTAATGTCAGTTCGACCATGGTTCAACTACGGTTGAACCATTAAACCTTGAACCAGTGTCTTAACCGGTTCAATGACCGGTCCTGTTTTAAAAACATTGCTTTTAATATAGAATCAGTAGACTCAATGGCCACCTACATGAAAATGAATTTACTTCATAAGTATATTTGACGAGGAACCCCAATCCGAATATGTTTTAACAAAAAAGTAAAAGACACAACCTTCACCTAGTCATCTCCATCATTGTTCAAATCAATGTAGTCATCCTCGTGATTGTTCTATGAATTAAATAATGTCAATAATTTTTAGTAATACAAATAAACAAATTTTTATAATAATTTAATCAAATGACTTACCTTAATGGAATGAAGTATTTTAAATTGGCCTATCAATTCTTTGTCATTAGTCATCTTCTTAATTGTATAACTCTGCCAATTTTAATTTATATTTGCCTTACTTATCTCTACTTTGAACAACAAATCTTTGTCCAAGAATGAGTCAAACTCAGGAGGACTGTCATGGTTTTCCTGTAGGGGTATAAATGAGTCGAGCCAATCCGAGTACTTGAAGTTTAAGCTTGGCTTGTAAAAAAAATGAGTGGCTTAAGCTTGACTCAGTTATTTAAACAAGTCTAACTGAAAGCTTGAGCTTGGCTTGTTTAAAAAAAATAAAGCTTGAATTTGACTTGTTTAGCTTATTTATAATTTAATTATTTTTATTCTTATGAATTTTCTTAACCTGTTTTTTAACTTTATCAATTTAGTATTTAATAAATATTTTAATACTAGAGAATAATCTACATATAAAAATATGTGCTTAACATGCGGTATATGAAATTCAATTTCAAACATTTTAGACTATTATATTTTCATAATCTAGTAAATAAAAAAATTACAACTTCTTAACTACTACTATAAAAAAAATTAAATTAATTTTGACACTTTCCACAAAGTTCTACATATTTTCATAATGAATATATAAATAACAAAAACTAGTAACATTTTTATCATCAATTTAAATAAACAAGCTATTCACAAGCTATTAATGTCAAGCTTGTAAAGCTTGTGCTTGACTCATTTAAATAACTGAGCTCAATTTCAAGCTTGAGTTTGTTTATTTAATGAAATAAATGAGCTTGATTGAGCATTTAACGAGTTGAGTTTAAATAGTTTACAAATAGCTCAACTTATTTACACCCCTATTTTCCTGCAAAAGAATACCATTGTTTAATATATCACAACCAAATACATTTTTTGCACTTGATGTCAAAAAAAAGTTATTTTATTAATATGACCTTTTCCATAGAGAAAATCAAGTCTGTTGAGACTTTTCTAAATATTGAGACACAACCCAATCAAATAGTGTAAAAGTGGTGGTTAAGATCAATCAATATAGCCATAAAGAACACATGGAAACATGTACAATATTAAAATATTCACCCTCTCATGTAGCAAAATCATTTCAAGAATGTTGGTTTGCATTGTATCTTTGAAATCAGGAACCTTCCATAGACGAATTATTCGAACCTTAATATTCCAATCAATTCTACCCGACAAGATGTCAGCAATTAATGTCATCTTCGGTTCCATCCTACATAAAAAAGTCATACAATCAGATCATATAAATCTGATATTAATCCATCATAAAAAATAGAATATACAACAGCAGTTGAATTAGGGCAACGATATTAACTAAACACTGTAAGATGAAGTCATACGGAATGCAAGTAAAGTGCAGATAATGAAAGAACAGCAACCGCACAAATATTACTCCTATTTATAGAGAACTAAAAAAATAATATAGAAATAATTCCATACCATCTATAATGCCTTTTCATTGACCAATAGTTATTATTTTGATACATGGGAATTCCCCAAATTCATTTTACTATGCGAATTTGATAACTCACAGTGTATATAAAATGGCAAGTGCAGAGACTCAACGTATTATTGAAGCTTGCATATTATTGAAAGTTGAAACATCCAATTAAATGGAAAGGACCAATGAAAATATCAATCATTATGGGTTAATTATAATTAAATGGCTTCAACGTTTTTTTTGGTGCGCATTAGATGGCTTCACCGTATTAGATAGGTTAATTAGTATTGAAACTTGCATATTATTAATTACTAATGAAAACATTATATATATATATATATATATATATATATATATATATATATATTGATATAAATATAAATAGATAATAATGTAATTTTTAAAAAGACAAAGGAGTCCCTATTAAATGAGATTTGTTAACGTATATTCACTTATTTTTAGTTGGAATATGTCAGCAAGCAACATCATTAGTATATTTTAATATACGTTGTAATTATAATTTGTTAATATATTTCAACTAAAAAATAAGTATGTATACATTAGCAAATCCCACTTATTTTTAGTTGGAATACGTTAGCAAGCTACACTATTGGTGTATTTTAAGAAACATTATAGTTATAACTTGCTAATATATTCTAACTAAAAAATAAGTACGTATACGTTAGCATGTTCATATATATATATATATATATATATTGGTGGCTACTTCTTGGACATTCGTTGCTTGTTCTTTTGGAGTTGAAATGGCCAATGTTTGCGATTTCCAAACGTTCACATTTTCCAAATAACTACATTTTATTATATAGCGATTACTCGCAATGCAGCTACAGACAACGGAGACATTGGAGGAGGTGGTAGCAAGGAATGAGATAATCCTCTTTTACATGATCTAATGCGGGTAGTCGAGTGACTACAAGAGCAGAATGTAGGTAGTCACTTATATCATTGAAATACTTTTTTAGTTTTTTTTTTAATTTATTACATATCTTATATATTTTTAAATATTTTTATTTTATATCTCTAAAATTTTATTTAAATTAACAATATTTATGTAATATACAAAATATTTGTTAATTTTTTGAAAAAGATATATTTAATGTCGAATTTTTATATTAAAAATTCTCTAATTAATAGTGAAAAATTAATCTCCTTGAAATCATAAATCATTGAATTATGCGAATTCTATCCACCTTAATAAACTTTTTTCTATACAAACAACCACGAGTCAAATGCACGAATTAAAATTACTAAATTCACATGACTCATTGACTCCCACTCAAGCGATTTTGCAAAATGTCCAAATTCAATTTATCAAGATTGCAAATTGAGCAGGCCGGCACCCATTTTCGCAGCAATATAACAAACTAATCATAAATTAAAAAAAAAAATTGCCACTTCAGAAAACAACTTATAGATTTTTTATTTGTTATTAATTTTTCCATAAATTTTATGTTACATTTAACATACACAATTGGACGATTCCATTCCATACATTATTTTATAGAATAATGTATACTCTTTTATTAGTAGTAGTAGTATTAATTATTATTAATATTTATATACAAAAATTAAATTCAATAATATATAAAAGAAAATTTTTCCTTTTTTCCTTTTCTTTTCATCATGAATGATTTTTATCAACT
Organism: Spatholobus suberectus; assembly: GCA_004329165.1. NCBI lineage: Eukaryota > Viridiplantae > Streptophyta > Magnoliopsida > Fabales > Fabaceae > Spatholobus > Spatholobus suberectus. The sequence continues at coordinate 15,813,057 of CM014731.1, read as the reverse complement.
TTTGTTAAGTGAAATTCCAAATTTCTTATTAAGAAATTTAGGCAGGGACAATATAATTCTTAATTATTATATATGGATATCATATTAATGTTCAAGTATGGGACAAATTAGTCCCCCGTAAGGAGGGCAAGAGACAAGGCATGGTAATTTTTTATCCAAATCTTATGAATACTTGCAAAAAATATCTGTAATAGATAAGATAAATAGTTAAATACTAGCTCGTTAGGGATGAGCTTAAGGCTAAGAATTTACTCACAAAATTTAATCAAGATGGGTATGGATATGAATACTATAGTACCCCCACCCACCCACACATAAAATAATTAATTAAAATATCATATATTAAAGATCTTGATTCATTTTTAAAAAATAAAGATTTTCCATATATATCTAATAGGAATTTATCACATCATTGCAACATATTAATAAATAGGATAATGTGATAAATAATTAAAGTTTATTAGATATCTGGGCAAAAAAAAGTTTTGCATTGACATTCTAAAAACACAAGTATGAGTATGAGTATAAAAGTATCTAGCGAATACAGATATGCAAATTAAAGTTGCTACCTGTATAGATATAGGGTCAAATATGAGTATTTTTTGCAAATGTGAGTGTGAAAATGAGTACTATAATTTCTAGGATCTAAAGTAGAATTTTTACATTTCTGGATTACCATTTCGTAAGCCAAAAGTAATATTATGTACGATATTTTTTCTAAGAAATAAATAAGTTCAAATATTAAAATCATTATAATTACAATTGATATAAAAGTTACATCAAAATTTGTTCTTGCAAAAACTTGCAAGAAACATTCCCATTTAAAATGGCTTTGCAGTGCAAGAGTGAGTTAACCCTGCGTGCTAGCTAGTCATATCTACGTGGCTTCTGCTGGCTTATTATTCTTCCCCTGATCCATCACTTAATTCAAATGAAGAATATTCTATGCAATGTGTTAAAGAAGATACCTGTTTTAGTCTAATGATGTATTTTAGTTGCCATTCATTATTAAACACTTGGTACAAATCCTCGTGAGTCACACTTCCACACAAAAGTATTCTATGCGACAAGATTGACATTGACAGGACTGTGAAAATGGAAGCTCATACGAAATTACTTAACCATCAAATTTTTTATTAATTTGGGGGTCCCATAAAGGATACTCAAGTCATGGAGTAAGAACTTTATGTCCAGATGAAGGAAAACTCAAACTAGAACTCATACAATTCCACTTGGTGCCACTACAATCGGGCTCCTAACACTCTGTGCTCCACCATCTTCAATCCAAACAAGATCCCCATACGAGATATTTTCCTTCTTGTACTTGCTATATTTTATCATAACATCGTAGCTCAGCTTCTCATCTTTATATTTGAATGCTAGTGTCTCAGGTGACACTGTCACCACAGAGCCCTTAGGTTGTGTCACCTTGGCTCTGTATGTGGCAGCACCACCTCCAACATTGGTCACTGTCCTCCTAAACTTGTGCACAACTGACCTTGTTTTGTTGCTGTAGAAAGCTATAAATGAAGGGTAATTAAGATCAAACGATGGTTTTGCACAGTTGTAGGAGGTTGATCTTGTAATGGTTAAGATTTGTTTTTGTGTGTACTTCAAAGCACAAAGGAGATTAACATAGTCCTGTGGGGTGGCATCATATATCAAACCTGGATCAAGTGCTTTGTTAGGGTCAATTTGACCAGCTCCAATGGCAAGAGGGGAAGCATATTGAGAAGGGTAACCATAGTCCCTAATTGGATTTTGGGTATTATCTAGAGGACTAGCTGTGGTTACTAGTGCAGACCTTATAGCAGCAGCACTCCATTGTGGGTGTGCAGCTTTCAAAAGAGCAGCAACACCAGAAGCATGAGGGCAAGCCATGGATGTTCCAGACAGCAAATTGTAGTCACTAGATAAGATCACATTGGTGCCAATTGTAGCTGCTCTCCTATGAGGAATGAAAGCAGCAAGAACATCAGAGCCTGGTGCCATTATGTCAGGCTTTAAGACTGCAGGATAGCTAGGTGAAGGACCTCTTGAAGTGTAAGAGGCTGCAGCTGGTGCTGGCTTTATCCCAACAAATGTTTGTTGAAATTTGATGCTGGCTGTTGGCTTCTCATGGCTTTTTGCATACTTGATGACTGATGGTGCATCCTGTGCACTGATTACAATACTTGGAGATATGACAGGTCCTGTGTCATTTAATAAAGGAGCATCAGAGATAAACACTGCCCCTAACAAACTGGCTTCATTAACAAACCTCTTTTGCTTAAACATTAACTCAGGGTCTGACACTGAGTCACATATAATGATCCCTTTTGTGGCCACTTTGGATAACAGCTCGATTGAGTTACATGCTGATGTATTCTTGTTGTAGATAAGTGGAAGATTTTCCACCAATGCATTTGCTGGAAACAAGGTCCAACCAATAATGGTTTGGCCATTTCCAAGAATAAGAGTACCAAATATGCGGTCTATGGTGCCTGCAGCCACGGTCAGAAGCCAGGGGATTCCATTGTGCAAAGTACCAAGATGAGGACCGTCATTACCTGCAGAAGATGAAACCACCACCCCTTTTTCCATTGCTGCAAAAGAAGCTATTGCTACAGGGTCCTCATAAAGTGGAACACCATCAAACCCCATGGAGATGGAAATCACATCAACCCCATCGGCAATGGCTTGGTCCATTCCAGCCAACACATCAGAGGCTACACGACCCTCTTCCCAAACGACCTTGTACATGGCAAGCCTAGCCCTTGGTGCAATGCCTCTAGCCACCCCTTTAGCATAGCCAAAGTAAGAGGCTCCACCAACATAGTTTCCTGCAACTGTTGAAGATGTGTGAGTTCCATGACCCCGAGTGTCTCTAGCTGAGTTCATACTGATTCTAACCTTGGAATTGGCAGCAATCACACCCTTGTTGAAATATCTAGCTCCAATCAGTTTGAAGTTGCACATGGAAGTGTTGAAGTCTTGCCCTTCCTCACAGGTCCCTTTCCACCTGTTTGGAATTTTCTTGGTCATGCCATCATCTTTAAAGCTTTCACTCTCAGGCCACACACCAGAGTCAATCATACCCACAATGACATCCTCCCCAAAATTTGAGGCATGCCATAGGCCACTGGAAGAGTCTAGGGAGAGAAACTGAAAAGTGTGAGTGGTGTCTATGGTGGCAGTTCTGTCTGGATATGCTGCAACAAAGCCATGGGAGTTCTTAACAGCCTCTAACTCTTCTGAAGATAGTACGGCACTAAAGCCATACATGGCGTGGTTATAGGAGTACACTAGCTTCTGTGTTTGTTTGGATGAGTGACCAAGTGTTGGTGATTTTATGGAATCAATGGTGGATTCAAACCAATCATGATGGGTTGTGAAAACATGAGGAAAGAGGGATTTGTCCATGTGGACTATATATGTGGAACTCTCGGAACTGGCATTAAGAGCCAATAGAAACCAGTGAGTAATGAGGAGCATGAATGGAAGTGGAAACACAAACTTAGGCTTAGGCTCCATCAATGTTTATGAAACTGAAAATGAAAATTTCTTGGTTTGAACAAGCTGATCAGATGCAACATATATAGGAATTTTCGGTCTGTAGGACATCAATGATGTTGACATATGTAGTTACTACGAAATTGAGGATAGTATCATTGAAACATAATTGGACAACTTTTTCTTGCATTAAAGGTGCTTTTTGATACCAAAGGTTGCTAGCTCAAGTGGTTCGGCGCTTGAACTCCTTAATCAAGATTTGGGACTTGATCTCTCTGGCTTAGGCATAGAGTCACAACTGGAAATACCACTTTACCTCCAAAGGAGCTGATCCGGTGGGATAGGAGATTAGTTGGGTGCAAAAAATAAGCTTTAGATACCTCCTAGCCTAACAAAAAAAAAAGGTGCTTTTTGATGAGGAAAAAGTAGACACTGATTTTTCTTTTTGATGCAACGTAATAAATCTCATGTATGATTTCTGTATTGAACCAATCAGATACAAATGCTTACGTTATATGCATGGGCAGGTCAGCAAGATTTCATTGTACACGCGTTATTTTATTTGGGCAATAATTCAACATTGTTGTGTGGATGCATACAAGTATTATTGAGAGGAATAAGAATAATGAGAGACAGAAGTGCATATGAAACTACGAAAGGAAAATAACTATATAAAACAGCTAATAAGATACCTGTAACATTTTCCTAATATTTTTTTATTATTGGATGAATTTTATCTGAGTCGTATTAAATAATTTAATCCATCCTTTATTTAGTAATACTTATATGAAACTCAGTAATAATAAAAGTGTTTTAAAAAATCAACTGTATGATATTATGCCAGGAGCATAAACGAAGAAAAATGTTATTTCCATCATTGAATTCAACACACTTGTCCACTAACTACTTTATTATATTAGCTTTTTTCATGACCGATTAAATGAATTAAAAAAACCAAAACATTGAGTGTACACCTTATTTTTGTGGCGTAAGAAGTGAAACAAAGAGGGGAAAAAAAGAAAAAAAAAAAGGATATATAAATTATATAAATGTGACAAAAAACAAATAGAGATAAAAATGAGGTGGAAAAAACATTTTATAAATATATAAATATCATTATAATTAAAAAAAAAACACTATGTAGAAAATACTTAAATAATATTCTTAATTTAACTAGACCAGTTCAATATTTAATAGTTTAATATAGTACAGGTGAATCACGTACCAACCGGTGGTTTATTGCGTTAAAAAAGCGCCCGGACGCGGTGCCAGATTTATACCAGATTCTTTGTTAATGATTAGTGTTTTATTTTCAACACGCGGATGACTAAGGATAAATTACTTTATTCGTATTTTTCCAAAAGAATATCAATCTTAAATTTACTCCATCATAAGAGAAACAAGAAAAAAAAATTATGAAAGAACAATAATAGATATATGAGAGTGTAACAAAAAAAATGGTGTTTCAACTTATAATGAGTTACATAATAACATTATGATTGATGTAGAATAAGAGAAGACAATCAACTAGGGATGAAAAATGATCCCGAATTGCTGATGTGAAGCATAGTTATTAACATATCATCTTCACATTCCAGGTTTCAGATCTAATAAATAGATATATAGACAGATTGGATTCACATCAACCTACTTTTTTCTCTCAACCTCCACATAATAACAAAATAGTGCATTTCATCTTTTTCTGTTTCCTCAAAAAAATGCTAAGCATTTAATATCCTTAAAAAATTCAGTTAAATATAAAATCAACGTTCATTTAGCAGCAGGTCACATCAATCTCCTACATTATACAGATTGCTAACCTACAAAACCATACATCATTCACCTACAACTTTTCTACAGCTTACAACAGTTATTAAACCGGGTTGCCATTTTATCAACATCAAATATGGGCTATCAAATGGTTATCGTTGTATCATTTCTTCAGATCTACAAGCTGGCACAATGATCATCAGATATCGTCTCTTCAGAAGAAGTGTCACTGTCAATGATGATCAAGTCATCCGGTTTTCGGACACGATGTTCAAGAGACTTGTTCATCTTCACCACCCCATATTTTCTTCTTGAATAGGTTGAATGGTGAGAACCATTTGACATGTGTAGCTCATTTGGCCTCAAACCATTGAACCAATTTTGAGGTACAAAGCATGACTTGCCGGCATTAAAGCAATGATCTGAAGCTTCCGGCATTTCTGGATGGGAACTTGACGAAATCGCTGCTGACATATGTGGCACGACTGACTGTGGAGGAGTGTTAACTGCTTCTCTGAGCCAGTGGGGCAAATTATTCTTTCCGGCCGAACAACTAAAGGGATAATCGTTTGAGTAAGAGTTTTCCCTGGAAATACTCAAGCTTCCAGGAGAATTGAAAAATCCTAATTCATACTTATCTATGTTGTTGTAAGAGGCCTTTCTGGAATGAATAGTTGGCCTATGACCGTGTGCAGTGGTGTTACTTTGAAAATTAAATCTGGCAAGAGACTTCTTCAAGGGGTTGTTACTCTCCCAGAAACTTGATTTAGGATCCAAGTAGCAAAAGTTTCCTTGCAATGGCGCTGCTGCTGCCCTTTTTGCTGCTGGATACATGAACCGTGGAACACCGATATCGTTCAAAAGTTTTAATTGTTCATCCTCCCACCTCTCAGCAAGGTCCCCTGGTACCCTTAATGGTGAAAACTGCAATCTTGGATCCCTTAGCATAGCATCCCAATTGCCCCTACCATGTCTCCTCACACCAATCCAGAGAAAATCCAACTCCTCTTCAGACCACATTATAGGGTGTGGCTTCAAATATTCTTGAAAATTTCCTCTTTCATGTAAAGTTCTTGTTCTGTGTACAATGTTGTCAAGCACTACCTGGTGCCCAGGAAGCAATGGTTTCCAGTTTGGTGCTGAAAACTGGCATAATCCATCTTGGACAATATCTCTAGTTTCAGTGGTTGAATTTGACAAACACAACACTGACAAACTATTAACCGAATCACTGCCTCCTGTCTTGAGCTCCGTAGGTAAAGACAAACCCAAAGATAGAGAAATCATTGGCATGAGTTTTGGTTGATCAGTTTTTGTTTGTTGAACATTCATTCTTTCTTCAGACGTCATTAAGGCAGCTGACTGAGGTTGAGTACTACTTGAGAAAGCACCATCTAGAGCCTTTCCTTCTGAAATCAGCTGGATATTCAAGAGGGCAAGGAGAACCAGATATCAATAATGGGCAAAGCTATCATCTTGAAAAGGGAAGATATAACACGAACTTCATAGTTGATATTCACAAACAGCACCGTGCAATAAGCATAAAAACAATGAGAAATGCTGCATTTGGGAAGTAAAACTAACTGTGTGCAAACCATTTTTAAAAAAACACTCCAATTAAGGAAGTCTTGGTACACGTATTTCCGATTAGGGATAAATTAAAACAATTATATTTCCAATTAAGGAAAAAAATCAATGTCTTATCCAGTCAGTCATTGGTTAATCGCTTAACCATTATTTCCAACTTTGGTTAATTATTCCTAAATGGAAATATGTTTGCCAGGATTTGTGACATTGTAATTTGCTCTTTCTAAAATATAAAATATCATCTTTGAAGTCATAGAGATGTAAAGGCATCCTTTTGTACCTGTGTATTTCTGGAGTTTAAAAAGTCCAGTTCAGAAACTTGATCTTCAGCTACGGCAGAACTACTGCTTGTAGATTCCAATTTGGCCCCAAGAGTTCTCATCCTCAAATGAAGGGCATGCTTCTCAGCACCCAAGTTCAAATCAACAGTGTGCTCTTCTGTACCACATGAAAATGCTATATGAACTCTTCAAATAAAATGCAAAAATGTATGTTGAAGCTTGTGAGAGACATACATAAAATCAATAACAACTTCATGATTACAGAACAAAATATTCAGATTCATCATTTCAATGTCTAAGGCTAAGCGACAAATCATACCAGCAGAGTTAACAGGCAGGTCAAACTGAGGTTGGTGTTCACCAATTTTCGTCATGTCATTGCACAGAACATTTTCAATGGCCTCACACACCAAGAGCTGGGACTTCTCTAGTTCCTGATCAGTGGTTGTGGCAGCAGGATAGGGATCTGTAGAATCAACTTTCATAGAGACTCCTTGGCAATCCTTACAAAGATATTGGTCTTCCTTGTGAGTCAGACAACTGTGGCTTGGTTCTCCTGTTCTGTCTGTATGAGAAGCATCTTTTACTATGTCTTTCCCATGACCAAGTTGCTCTCTCGTGTCTGTCATACTGTTAGAATGAAAATATTGATATACAATTTTACCCCCAGCAGCTAATATTTTCTATTGGATTTATAATATTAAAAATAGCTGTGTTGAGTTTTATGAAAATATACCAGGTTTCAGAAACAACTCCAGGGGAGCACGGAGAATCAGTACTTTTCACCTGTCATAAAATTAAAAACTACTGTGATTCACATGAGGTCTGTAATCAATTGATTGATGGTCAATATCAAAATTTGTCACAAACTCAATCTCTCTTTGAAACTGGGTAGATTTCAAGTTCAAGATTTCCATTAGCACCGTCTAATATTTTAGAGTTCTATTACAAGTCTGTTTACTCTCGTGTCCTTTAAGCTATCTATCTCTTGACTTTGTCACTACATCTCCATAAAGGGTATTAAGCAATGAAAAGGATTAAAGAGGAGGATACAAAACCTTATATCTAAGTTGGATAATGAATTCTAAACCTATTAACAAACTTTTTAGGATTAATTTTATTTTTGGTCCCTCTAGTTTGAATTGTATACGGTTTTGATCCTCCAAGTTTTTTGAGCCAATTAAGTCCTTTTGTTTTTAAAATTAAGCAACATTGGTCCCTTCATTTTCTTCTACCCAAAATCTTTAAATTCTCACTTTCTACTCAAAATCTTCATAAATTGAATTAATTAAATTGTTTTAAACATTCTGCTCAAAACTCAATAACTAATTCAAATTTCATACAAAAAAATATCAAAATTTCCCCTCTTCAACCCTGATCTTACAATTACATTGTGGGAAATCCTTCAAATTTTATTAATTTTTTACTTCTTCTTTTTTTAACTTTTAAACTTCTAAAATTATTTCATATCCCAAATCCATCATAAACCTCAAATATTTGGATAGAAAATGAGAAATTTAAGGTTTTAGGTAAAAAAAAATAAAATGGTAAAGGGACCAAATTGGCTGAGTTTTACACATAAAGGGACTTAATTGACTCTACAAAAACATGGAAGAGCAAAATCACACAATCCATATTAAAGGTAGCAAAAGTGCAATTAAGCCAACATTTTAAATAAAGTTCACTGCAGAAGAGGGCACAAACATCATTGACGGATAAATACTCAGGTCAAATTACAAGATGATTTTAGTCATGATCTAAAAAACAATTATGCAGAAATACACAAATCCATGGATAATAACTACTAGCAGTTGTACTAACAGACCAATACTGTTCCGATAGAAGTCTACATGTTTGCTTTGACAACACAAGGTTCTTCACACTCAAAGTCCTAGTTCCACAATATACACTAGTCCAAGAATATGTGAATAAAGAAGCTAAAATCCCTTTTTCAAAGCGAATAAAGTACTTTATAAACCATCCCATGATTCACTGCATTGCCAGTCAATACGTATATAGATCAGCAATGGGGAAAAATGATAACCCTAAAATGAGCTCAAAATACTAATATAAAACTTAAGAAGCTTGTACGAATTAGAATCATCTCCTAAAGCAATTAACATATAATTCATGAATCAATCAGAATTTTGAGTAACAAACCATAAGGTTTAAGAGCATCACCAGGAAGCCATACTTTTTCTTGTGTTTGACAAAGCTCCCCTCTTTCTGAAAGCTCAGCAGATTGATTAAGGTCTGTTAGAAAAACCATAGAGCAGCTTCTCCAAGATGTTTCATCTTGAGTTTCATTCAATGCCTTCCCGCTTTCTGAAAGCTCCACTGATTGATTCAGGTCTGGTACATTATCTACAGGACATTCCTCACTAGATGATTCATCACTAGAACATCGATTGTCATTTGCAACAAGCATACTCCACTTGGTTAACACTGAAATGTTTTCCTTCTCATGTGATAAGTTGCTTTGCCTATCAGTTCCATCCAAACCCTTTTTTCTTTTGTAACATCGATTGAAGGTTATTAACGGACTGGTCAAGTTGGTCTGCAAAACCATATGTCCAGATGGGTTTCTGAAATTATCTTTGGAGTGTGAATCAGTAGGTTCATCCACTGAATTATTCAAAACAGGAGATTCATTGACATTTGCAGAACTGAACTCCCTTGTGATCAATGTTTCTGAGTTGACTAAATTAAAATCATTGCTAGCATCCAATTCAACTGGTGGTGAAACATTTTTTTTATTTGAACAGTTGTCACATCCATTACCAGAGCTTTCACTGGCATAGGAATTTCTCTGAGTATCACAATTATTCTGTGAAGCCTTTTCTACTCGGGGTAATTCACTAACATCCCTCTTGATGTTATCCTCACATGGATGTGTTGTTGAAAATGATTCATGTGTAGTAGCCATCATTTCTGTTGCATTGTAATTTCCAGTCTCTCCTGTATTAGGGTCACCAGTATTTTGAAGTGGAAGCAATGATGAACAATCTGGCTGTTCGAAACATGGCCTTTTCCCATCACTAGTATCCTACAAAATATACAGATGAGTAAGCCTGTCAGCATGCAATCACAAAAGCTCTCCATATAACAGGTAGTTAAGTGTTATTCCAACAGATACTCTGTTTTTGCCCCCAGAAATAATTGGCTTGCTCAGGAATTGACAATTATATGATTGAATGCAGTTACCGCAATGCATCACATCACCAGGGAAACCACATGAAACAAATCCAAGATGAAACTTCATACTTGATAGATTTCTCTAGCATTTCCATTATTCTTTAAAAGGAAAAAGAAAAACTCAATTTAGTGTTCTTTGTGGCCATGATATCTCAGCTCTTACATCTAAAGAGTTCAGATATACTCCATGAGCCCCAATATCCCTCAAGCAATATACTCTTCACTATCAATATACATCGATGCACTTAAATCAAGTATTTTGTAACAATAAAAACCATTTTTATTTGATAGAAATACATGAATCAACCTAGCTACTAGCTAGTAGTTTATGCCAAGGGTTACAAGAGGCTTGCCAAATCTTGCTAGATATGGAATTGTAAAAAAAATTAAAAAATAAGAGAGACATGCTTGATGCTCCATGAAAATATCAACAAAACCAGAAGTTACATTTTAAGAATCTCACCGTTGGTTTTTCTTCATGCTTTTCTGATGATTTCTCCACAGTTAGCTTGTCATGCTTAACTTGTGCAGATAAAGAACAATTATGGGCATCTTCACATACCGAATTTTGGGAACATTTCCCATGGATAAAACTACTATTTAGAGATTGCCGCTTTCTTTTGTAAGTTAGAAACACTTTGTTGCCAAACATTTATACTTCTTTAGATAAGAACTCCTGAACTAATGGATGCTAGGCTTCAAGCACTAAAGACAAAAACATGGGTCACAATAGAATGAAGTCCATTTCACATGGAAGTCAAGTGTTCAGAACTCATCAATGAAGAATATTTGAATATAGAGAAATAAATGGCATAGATTGAATGTATCTCACGAATCACAAGACACATCTCTCAAAGATTTTGGATTCTGATAGCATATATCTTCGGTCTACAAAGCCAGTTTAAGTTCTTTTTTGTAGTGCCTTCCTGATTTAACCTGCAAGTTAGTTAAAAAGTTCTTAAGGAGTTGTAATTGGCATCATCGAATATGAATGAATGCAAGAAGGGTAAACAAGTTTCACCACAAGCATTTAAAATATCTATACTTAAAACTCCATTAGAACCTTACAGGAACACATTGTGACGGTTGAAAATCTTAAAATGATTTTAGTATCAGGAAATTTTCATTTTTATTATATGCAAAAGCAAAATGGAAGCTCATATCTTTTTTATAATTTATATTAAGAGAATGACCAGATAAGCATGGCACATCATTGCTGCCAAGACAATGTGGTACATTCAAGAAGCTAAAGTAAAAACGTTCATCTTTCTTTTACAGAGAAGTTCAAGACACCTCTGAATAAGGCACAATATCCTTAAACGACAAGAGTCCATGATTCTCTTGGACTTGACAACCAACCACAAATTCTGAAAGAACCTTAGCCAACAATAGCAACAACTGGACCAAAAAGGTCCTTTATGAAGTTCTCTAACATAAAATTCCACATTGAGGCAATCCCAACAGGAGAAACTTCTACAGTTGCATCTTCAAAACAAGAATATTTTTCTTCAATGACCATACTTCCCAATTCCCATTGACATTGATTAAACACTTATTTACCACATGAAGCCATACAAAAATACTTTACGAACCTGACCTCCACCATGTCACCACAATCCACACTCCATGATTTTCAAAGCACAAGCATGAAAATGCTCCATTTAACACAGCAAGAGTTTGTAAGCAAAAAGGGGAGAAAAACTAAACACAGCACAGAAAAACAAAAAGAGAGAAACTTTCTCCATAACCTGAAGCTAAACCTATTTCAGACAAAAACCCCACCATTTTTTTTTCTTTAAACCAAAGAAAACAAACAAAGATTCCTTGAAGCTAAACCTAACAAGAGAATGGGTCCATTCACACTAAAGAACCACGAGTTTCCATTCACTGTTCAGCCATTTTCCACACCACCCAAAAGAATTTGTAAAATTTCAAGTCATGCAGTTAGCAAAAAGAATCAAACAGGCAGTGAACCAAAAAAGAAAAGGAAATGATAAAAATGTAGAAGTGCTAAAAAAAAAAAAAAAGACAGAAGCAGCTTACAAAAGATGAAAGCAGAGACAGGTGAGACGAACAATAATACACCAAAGTTGAAAGCTCTTCCTGTTGTCAGTATCTGTCTCTAGTCTATAGTACTTTGAGAAACTTAGCAAGAGGCAACAGCAGTCCGTGTACAATGTATTTGGTTGATGTTTTTCATTTTTGATGTTCATGTTTTTCATTAATAATTAATAATAAGGAACAACACGAGGCACACTCACTGACAGAAACGTTTGCTTTTGCTTGCGTTTTCACTCCAGTAGTGTACACGTCACTTCCCGGAGGGTATGGCATGGGCCCAGGCCCCGCAACTAGTAAGGCCCATTTCACAGCCCAATTTGAGTACCCCAGAAAGGGCCGGCTATTCCCATTTTCTACCCTTTTCACCTCTTTTTTTAAAAACAAATAAAAAGACCTAATTACCTTTGCCCCTTCCCCTCCCATTTGTCCCTTTTTCTTTTTAAAATACTTGCCACCCCTCCCCTCCCCTTTCACCTTCCACCTTCCCTCTCATTCTCTCCCTTTCACTCTTTCTCACCCACTAGACCTCCATCGCCGGAAGAACATCTTGGGGGAGCACCGCACTTGCCTTTCCCTTCATGCGACCACACTTTAGTCGGAACATTCACACATCAGTGAGTGTTTTTTTTTTTTTTTTTTTTAGATTTAACTTGGAATTGCAATTCTGTTGTTTGAAGATACACAACCGAATCGCGTTTCCGTTGTGCAAAATGCACAACAAAATCGCAATTTCGTTGTGTATCTGGTGATTCCATTGTGCATTTGGACTAGATATACAGTGCAATCGCAATTCTATTGTGTGTTTTGTGAATTTTAAATTTATTTTTATTTAATTATTATTTATATGATTTTAATTATTTGTTTTTTAAACAAATTTTTATTTTAATGAATTAAATAATTTAAGTTATTTGTTTTTAAATTAAAATTTTATTTAATTATTTGCATGATTTTAATGATTTGAATTATTTGTTTTTTAAACAGAGCAACAGCCCCGTCTTTGTCAATGGAATGCCACAAGAGGCATGGGTCTTGTATTGAGGACTAGGCAAGTGCTAGACTAGTTACAGCTGGACGACGTTGTGTGGGTGCCATATGACACGCACAAGGTTGTCCGCTCGTTGGAGTTGATCTCATTCTACTCAAGCTTCATCCGTTATGGTTCCCGCATGCCCGCATGCACGCACATCTACCAGAGAGGGTCTTCAGGCAGTTTGGCAATATCCAAGGGATCCCTTGCCCTCCCCCTGTTCACTTCCCGTCGTTTGCCAACTAGTTTGATGACTAGGGGGGCTGGGAGGCATACGTGGTGGATAAAAGAGCGATTGTGTGGCATGAGGCTCCATGGACCTAAGCGAATGACTACCTTGAGTGGTTCCACCAAGTTTCTCATCCATGTTTGATACCTCTGATGGCAGGAGATCCTCTGCAAGGCCCTCCACGACTTCCTGTACCACAGCAGTCTTTGTCCAATGACACCCATTCATGCCAGGTAAGTATCCATTTATTTACAATGTGTTTGTATGATGTCAATGACACATTTTTGAATAAAGTTTCCATTTCTTTTGTTTGTAGGCACAGTGGGAGAGGGTTGATGGCCTTATGGAGCATATGCTACGTCTAAGGGTGGTGCCAGATGGTACTAACAATGATAGGATGATTCGGGAGGTATTGGTCATTGCTCAGTCAGGCATGGAGTCCAGGTGCACCTATCAGAGAAGAAGGCAGAGGAAGACGATGACTATCTCTGATGCTTGACTTTTTTTTCTTGTTTTTTACTATTAGATCATTTTTTTAGTAATTTATAGATTATGTATGAACCTTATTGTATATATTTTGGATTTGATATATGTTTTGGATTTTATATATGTTACACTTATTGGTCCTTATCGCATTGATTCAAACGCATACCCTGTTCACGAGTCATTGAACCATTAAAAGCTATCACTCAACCAAAAAAAAATTAACCTCATAATATAAACAATTAAATTCCAAATACATAACAGAGAGTGATACATAATGAAAATGCGTTTCCGTTATGTATCATTCCAAAATACATAACAGAAACATGTATTATTTCCAAATACATAACGGAAATACATTTCCGTTATGTATAGCTAGGCGCACCCTATACATATTGGAAGCCATATCTTTACGCTTATGGGCCAAAATTTGAAATCCAATTCCTATATATTGGAAGCCATTATGTATATGGAATATTCTACAATTCCATTTATGTTTTCGTTACCAAACTTTACCTTGAAAAATTAGATATGGCAGGTTCACCTGTTCCCCCAACTTCACCTATCTCTATTATTAAATTTAAGTGAACCTGAAAAATCAAGTTCACTTTAATTCAATTCAATTTGGAGTAGATTGTTAATATTATGTTGGTACAAGTGGAATTGGTCTTCCATCCTTTAATCAAGATCTCATATTTGAGTTTTGCGGATAGAAAAAATATAACTGGGAGAGAAAACTCCATTATAGGTGGCCCAACCAAGTTCTCTAACAGAAATTAGTTATCAATAAAGTCAGTAAATACTTTGCATCTCTATTAGTGTAGATTGCCAAACAATCACAATTTTAATCAAACAGATTCAAAAACTAAAATCATTTCATATGTTAAAATTTTTTAAACAAATAATTTGATTTACAAATCAAATCAATTTTCAAAATTAGCGATTCCAAATATATTATTAGAGCAGTTTTATTTGGTAGAAAAATTTTAAGTTGGAACAGACAAATTTCATGATAATAATTTCATATTAAGTGATTAATAAATTAAATAACGACGAAAATATAAAAAATGAAACAGTACTAATACAGCATGTTTCGTGTGAAAAAATTTCGTAATATTCAGCAATTTCAATATTATTAAAAATGTAACTTATTGTCAAGAAGAATTAAATACAGTGATCAAAATTCAAATCCTGTAAAAGACTATTTAATTGAAAGTATCAAAAGTCAATCTCACAATAATGATCACGTGAATACTATAATAAAAACTTTTAAAAAATTAAAAACATAAATAAAAAATTACACTTCGAAATTAAGAAAAAAGTTATGTTTTTTGTTATTTAATTATTATTTTATCAATTATATCTTTACATTTACTTAATTTTTAATCATCTTATATATTTATCATAAAATTAAAAATAAAATAATAGAAATGTAACAGAAAAATTAAATAAAAAATATTTAAAAATATGTTGCTTTATTAAAATATAAGATAAAATTTATTTTATTCTCTTAAAATAAAATTTGATTTTAATCCCTATAAAATTTTAAAATATTTTTAATTTTTATATTTTAACAGAAACACATATTTTTATTGTCTGATAAAAAAAATTAAACCGATACCATTTCAGATGAATATAAAAACTAAAAATATATTAAATTTTTATAAGGATTCAAGCTAAATTTGGAGATAGTTTGAAAGATAAAAAAACATATTTTATTTTATCCTAAAATATATTTATTTTTGTTTTAAAAAAAAGAGTTGGTAGTATTTTAAAGCTAAAAAAGCATTCTAGTTGTTAAGCGACACAGGCATGCACAACGCCACGACGGCGACATGAAATGATCATTCAATAGCAGTTAAGTTAACGCAGCAGAGAGAGAAGCACAAAACCGACGTGCTTTATAACCGTTCCCCTCCACCACCTTCCACGTGGCACCCACCTCAATATGCTCTCACGCCTTCTCCTTTCCCTTTCCCGAAACTCAAAAATAAATAAATAAATAAAAATTTAAAAAAAAAAAGCCAAAAAGCATCTGAAACTATACCTTCCTTCCCCATCGCCATCACCAAACTCTTTCGCTTTTTCCACAGCCTTCCCAAACGCGCCCTTCCGCATTCTCCGATGGCGAACGCTCACCACCGCTCAACCTCCTCCTCCAGTGACATCTCAGTGTATCTGGACGCCGACAACACTTCCGTTCCCACCACTTCCTCCGGTAACCGTCGTTTTCCCTTTAGTTTCTCGGGATCGCGTGTTGTTGTTATGATATATATGGTGCAATTGCGGAATTGTTTTCTAGAAACGTGGAATAACGATAGTGTGAAATAGAAATAAAAGAAAAATCACGTGGTTATGTGTATTGCTTCTTGTTTGGGTTGTTCTTACGCAGGGCGTATTGGCAGGAATTCATCCGCTACGTCGCAGAACGTGGCTGCACCTGTTGCTGCGGCTGAAGCTGAACCGGAAAATCAGGTTAGCGGTGAGAATGTTGTTGCTAAAGTTGGCAAGAGCAAGGGAAGCAGTGCAGCAGCGCTTGCGAAGTTCCTTGATGAGAAAGTTCCCTTCAAGAAAAAGGTTTGACCAAATCACTGTGTCATGTATATTCTTCGAATTTTATGCAATTGAAAACTCGCATATTAACTTGGAGGATCTTAATCTTAGCAGTGGCTTTTTGGTTTTTAGTCAATTTTTTTTGAGTTTTTGATTCTTGCAATGTTCGTCGTCTCTTATTTCGGTTTCCGGTACAACCTGTTGTTAAGGAAAAACATGTTTTACATCCCTGCCATTATAGCAGTTTTTTGTTTTTAGTTCCACCAAAATATAGCAATTTTTGTCTAGTCCTTATTTTGTTTAGTTGAACACTCACGTAAGCGCCAAGAGCCAAAACAAGTAACGACGAATATTGCAGGGATAAAAACTCAAGAAAAATTTTGGTGGGAGTAAAGACAAAAACTTATATATTTGTAGAGATGTAAAACATACTTAAGTCTTCTATATTGTAAATTTGTAAAAGATGTGGAGACAAAAACTTCTTAATTGTGCATGTAGCATATATATGCGAAGCATTGTGCACTTTGCTTTGTCTATTGACTTGTTATGTATAGATAGGTTGCTTAGCGCGCCAATAATCATTCTGTATTCCTTGCATCTCTTGATGTTACTTCAAATGATTTCTATGACTTTAAAATGTTTAATATAATGCTCTTAAAGTCTCTGCATGTTTTTTTTTTAATCTTTGAAAACTGTTTGCGAATGTGGTAGGTGCGATGGATAAAACGGGCTTCCATTCTTAAGGATGATGGTACAGTTGAAATTAAAGTTCCAGGAGCAGGAGGTAGTATGGAGCCTGATGTTAAACGCAATGAATCTCATGATGAATTTTCAGATGCAGTACACAGTCAGGATATTCAACCTATTCAGCCACTTCAAATTGTGATGCTTATAGTTGGCACACGGGGAGATGTCCAGCCATTTGTTGCCATGGGGAAGCGTCTGCAGGTTTTTTGCATTCTTGGTTTCTGAAGTATTAGTTTTACACAATGATCATATACTAGACGAATGTGTTGTACAATGTACATCATTACTTTTTTTGAGCTTATGGAAATAATTAGGGTTTGAGATGTTTAATTTTACTCTGGCAACATTTCAGAATAATAGAAATTAGGTTATTAGTTCTTTGTGCTGAAGTTATATATTCAAGGTTTTAAATTGTGGTGAGGCTTGCAGTATTGCAGAGTGATGCAGCCCACAGTTGCGGAGTGCTGCAATGTGATGCAGTCTGCAATTTAAAACCTAGCTTATATTAATGGCAGGTGCTTTTTCAGAAACTACATTTAAAAACATGATAGTCTCGACACCTTTCATCAGTCTTGATCAATCCCTGGACTAAAAATTGGGATAAATAAGAATTAACAATGTTGGATGAACCCCTTATTGTTATTTGTTTGCAAAATATTTTTGCTCCAAGCAAATGTTTTGTAATTTGCTACTTTTAATGGTAAGACCCTGCTTTGGCTTGCTTAATTGCTGTCAAAAGCCTGGGAACATAACTGATCTCCTCTAAGTAACGTGTGGTTCTGGTTTCCTGTAGCTAGTGAGTTACAGTACATTTGTGGTTTTAACTTTTACAATTTACCTCAGACAGTCTTGCATGTGATGTCCTTACCTCTTCCAGCGATTTCAAAATCACTTGATTTTACCTCTCTCTCTTAAGTTATCCAAGTTGAACTACTGTAGTCTGTTGGAGTTCAAAAGGAAAAGGCAGATTTGTGCCTTTGAGAGACACTTGAATAGGATGAAATCAACTTTATAGTTTCACAACTTGTACACAGAATATAGGATCGTGGAAGTGCAACTACAATAACCGTTTCGTATGGCTTCCCATGTATCCACTCCATAGGAATCATAGCTGATCCTAGAGCTTCATTCATTTATTTTCACTATGAAACTGTCAGCCCCTTCTATGTTTCATTGTGGATCACAAACTCTGTTTTTAATTAGTTTAGCACTATATCAAACTCCCAACACTTTCTAAAATCTTGATGTCTTTATTATTTATTATATCATTTCCATTCTCTCCTCCTTTATAAGCATAGTTTTTTCAACTTAATGCTTAAGTCAATTTTAATCCTATGTAATGCAACCTAATTGAGGCTGGTGTCTTTTGCAGGTGGATGGCCACAGGGTTAGGCTAGCCACTCATAAGAACTTTGAAGATTTTGTCTTGAATGCAGGCTTGGAGTTTTACCCTTTGGGTGGAGATCCTAAAGTTCTTGCTGGTTGTAAGTATTTCTTGTCTTATCTGAAACATGATCTTTCTAGATCCAACTTGTTTTAATGATTTAAAGGGTAAGTAATAACATCACCTGGTAATGACCACCAGAACTATCTTTTATTAGTAGCTTGACCACACTGTCATACAGTCTAACTTGAATAGCAGATAGTAGGACTCCGTTTGTAGTTTTCTTTATAATTAATCTTAGAATTTGGATTTAGGTTTAACCCAACCCCAAAAGCTAACTCATGGGATGAGCATTGCCCCCCACTTATACACACTCTTTTGGCCATATCGCTAGTCAACGTAAGATCTCTAACACACACCCCTTAAGCCGAGGACTGGATATCTCGAGCGTGAAGTTTGTAGGACTGAACATCTGCGGGTAGTCCGATAACGGCTCGATAACGGATGGCTTGATAGGCTCAATAATAACTCCTAGGATAAACTCTGATACTATCTTAGAATTTGAGTTTGGGTCTATCTCAACTCTAAAAGTTAGCTCATGGGATGAGGATTGCCCCTTACTTATATACATTATTTTGGTCATATCACTAGTCAATGTAGAGTTTCCAACAATTCAACTCTAACACAATTAAATGAATACAATCATCTTTATTAGTGAGCTAGGTCTCGTGGCACCCCATCCCTCCTTAACAAGAAATGTCATATTTATGTTGTAGATATTTGTCAAAAAAATGTATACCCAAAAACTTTATCCAAAAAAATGAAGAAATCTATAGCTTGAGTAAAAGGCAAATGGAAGAATTAATATAAAATTAAGAAATGAGATTTACTCCTCAAGAATGAATGATACAGTTCTGCACATATCTTGTCTTTTAGGTGAGGGGATGTTTGTACCACTGTTTTCAAATATAAATATTTTTAGTCATCTGATGAATAGTGTTTCTTCTTTGTTCATGCTTTGAATTATTTATATACATGTTTTCTTCAGATATGGTCAAGAATAAAGGCTTCTTGCCATCAGGACCTTCAGAAATACAACTACAGAGAAATCAAATCAAGGATATTATTAATACTTTGCTTCCTGCATGCGAAAGTCGTTACCCAGAGTCTAATGCCCTGTTTAAAGCAGATGCGATAATTGCCAATCCTCCAGCATATGGTGAGATTCGACTTAAATTTAGTTTTTCTTTCAATTTCACCATGCTATGCCTCATAATAATTATAAATAATATTGAAAGAGAAGTCTTTTTTCATTGTAATGAGAATGTAATTCAAATATTTTATCAAGTAATAAGAGATTGCACGGTAACAAAAAGTTCAACAACAAACTTGATGTCCCATAAAATTAAGGATTTGTATCCTCTAAAGTGCATGGTAATTACAGAATGGTAATCTCACAATTCATTATAACAGTGCCTGTATTTTATCTATTAATCCATCAATGGTTAATACTTCATAGAGTAAAAGTACACCATGCACTGTAGAGGATCACAATCTAAAGTTTAAATTATATTTGTCATTAGAAATCAAGAGGCAATGAGAAAGAGAAAATGAGAGAAAGCTGGGAGAGAAAATAGGGAAACCTTTTGTTCTGAAGCTATCAACTGAAAGAACTAACTTAATCATACAGGTTCTGTTACATTTACTCTGACTGCTTAACAGATAAGGACAACAAAACTGACAGATAGGCATATCGGAACTGGGTATTACCCTAATATTTGCTAATTGTAGTTTGGATAGACCCTAGGAAAAATAAATATAGAAAATGTTGCTGGAAATTTTCTTTTCTTCTTCTAGTGTGGTTTGGCTGCTTGTGATACTGATGAAGACCTTATGAGGAACCTCTCTAGAGTGGCTTTTTAGTTGGTGTTAGTTTCCAACATCAGGGTCTTGTGAGACCATAAAGAACAAGGTTTCTGGAACTTTATGTTGATTGAGTTTGAAACTAATGAATTTAAAGAGTGGGCCAAGTCAAAAGGCATAGGATGCAAGAGTTTATTGGCAGCAGCAATTTTCAGGTTTTATTGATTTGTCATTGTGAGGAATTCTGATGGCTAAATAGCTAGATTAGCTATGGTTTTGAGGATTACATCATTTCATTATGATACTGAAAAGGGTATACTATTAGTACAGCAAAGAAATGGGAAGTAAACTTATGGGACTGTTTTAGTGGCTGTGAAAAGTAACTCATGACAGAGAGGGGATCAGGGGAAGAACAATATCCTAGTTTTCTCAAGCTGACAGGCATGATAAAAACACATTTTAGACTAAACAAGAATTTCCTCCTTTTTGTACCAAGTCCCAAACATGGAAACTGCTAAATAGCAAATAGAAAGTTCGTTCACTGACAGGAATAGAAATGACTATAAGTCTAGCAAACTATCAGAGATTATTTTCAGCAATTATGTATAACTTAAAAATATTTTTTGTTCTTTTAACGTATATGAACTTGTGCAGGGCATACTCATGTAGCTGAACGTCTAAAAGTTCCTCTTCACATATTCTTCACAATGCCATGGACGTAAGTCTTGTTTAGTGACATGGGCAAATCCTGCACTTAATTATCTATTTTTCTATTGTGAGTTTTGTCCTATCGGTATCATGCATTGACTTAGGAATTAGGATGGTTCTCAGTGTGCATAAAGAACAGGTAAGTAGATAAATTTGAGGATATTTTTATACTTTGATTTTGCATGATGATGTTTTACTATCCTTGCAGGCCTACTAGTGAATTCCCTCATCCTCTTTCCCGTGTTAAGCAACCAATTGGCTACAGAGTGAGTTCTACGGTCTGTCTGTTAATCTAAAAATAGCCAATCTATTAGTTTCCCATGGGATGTCTAAGTTATCATTTTGCTTTGTGTTTCGTGTCTTTCAGCTGTCATATCAAATAGTTGATGGTTTAATCTGGCTTGGAATACGAGACTTGATAAATGAGTTTAGGAAGAAGAAGCTGAAGCTAAAGCCTATTACTTATCTAAGTGGATCTTACACTCACCCTTTTGATGTGCCCCATGGTTATATATGGAGCCCTCACTTAGTCCCTAAACCAAAGGTTAGATAAGTATTTATATTGTGCTCTCACATTATAGTCCTCAAATTCCATTACTGATACACCACCATAGTTGCATGCAATTGTTATGACAATATGTAGGGTTGATGCATACTGCCACATAATCATTATCATCACTCATCAGCATCTCTTTCTTTCCATTTTTGCTCTCTCTTTCTCTGACCTGGGTTTTCCTGGACTCGAGCTGTTTTTGAAGCATGTTGTGATAATCTAATTGTGTTTTACTTCTTGGTCTGCAGACTGGGGATCTAATATTGATGTCGTTGGATTTTGTTTCCTTGACCTTGCTTCAAATTATGAACCACCAAAATCACTAGTAGATTGGCTTGAAGAGGGAGAAAAACCTATTTATGTTGGATTTGGTAGCCTTGTGAGTTTCTACGTTTAGGTCATCTGATTACACTCTGATAAATCTGCAGAATACACTGTTTGTCTAAATATAACTTTTCCAAGTAACATTGCTGGTAATAGATATATATGTATCAGACTCTGGCTTGTTCCATACTCAGGCATTGAATCAAATGAGCCTTACCTTTTGATCTTTAATTTGTTTCAAAAGTTGTCTATGAGAAGGGAAGTTGAGAACATTTTTTCTGAGTTGTTCCAGGAAGTGTCCATAACTTCAATATTAGTTGTTCCAAACTAAGTACACTAAAGAAGAAAGACCTGTCTTGAATGAAATTCTGTATCATTATAATATAGGATTGTATTTTCATTGAGAAACAAAAATAGAAAAGGCTTGCCCTAGAAGTGAAAGAAAGGCTCTTCCATTTAATGTATTTGCCAAAGCTGAGAAATGAAACAGCGGAGAAAGAGACCTCTATATTGAGCTACAATTCTGCCTTTGATTTTGTTAATTATCAAAATAGATATATGCCATTATTAAACTCTGCAGCCTCTCGGTTCTAATGTAATTTTTTGGTTGGAGTTTTAAACAGCCTTTACAGCAACCAGAGAAAATGACAGATATTATAATTCAAGCTCTGGAGAAAACAGGGCAGAGAGGTATCATCAACAAAGGCTGGGGTGGTCTTGGTTCTTGTGAGTCATGATTTCTACTTCAAACATGCCATTGGTATACTGTTTTTGCTGCTTTGATTGTGAAGCATGTAGTAATTTCTGTTTCTCAGCAGCAGAACAAAAGAAATCTGTGTATTTATTAGAGAACTGTCCGCATGATTGGCTGTTTCCCCGATGCACTGCAGTGGTACCTGCTAATTTTTTCTCAGTAGAAGTACTATTGTTTTTTTATTTAAATTGAATTCTGCTTTAAAGTTGCAAATATCAGGTACATCATGGGGGTGCTGGAACAACTGCCGCAGGTCTTAGAGCTGAAGTAATGTATCGTGTAATGTGATATCTTGTAACTTTAGTGTTATATGCATCTCACAATATGATCATCTCTATTCTGCAATTTTGTAGTGCCCAACAACTATTGTACCATTCTTTGGGGACCAGCCATTTTGGGGAGAGCGAGTGCATGCTAGAGGAGTAGGTCCTGCACCCATCCCGGTGGATGGGTTTACACTAGAAAGGCTGGTTGATGCCATAAACTTTATGCTGAAACTAGAGGTAATATTTAACTGTGGTCACTGATCAGAGTAGTTAGTATTGTGAATGTAGCATATAGAATGTGTTCCGGGTCCAGCCTTGTTCACAGTCCATAAATATCTAATACCATAATTTACCAGGAAAAAGGATAATATGCACGTCATTCATTATACGTTTTACTTAGCTTTGCGATTGTTTAATAGTTTATGCTTATCAAACATCCGTTTATTTACTGGTATGATATACCTATTTATATATTGCTGTGCTATGGGAAGTGTCATATTTCGGAGACAAATCAAGTAAGAAAAAAACAATTTATCATTGCCTCCTGAAATACAGTAGTATGGAGTCTGAGTCTTAGTTATTTGTTAATATGGTAATAGGTGCTTTGCATTCATTGTCAAAGCTTTTTCATCGTCATCCTAGGAAGGCTTTTCGTTTGTTTTTTACTCTTGCTGATACATCGTTCCGGGCTTATATGCAGGTGAAAGAGCGTGCTGTTGAACTTGCTAATGCCATGAAAAATGAAGATGGGGTGCTTGGAGCGGTTAAAGCCTTCTATAAACATTATCCGAGCGAAAAATCAAAGTGCGACAAGGTCAAGCAATTAGCCTTCGCAGCCCACTCCAAATCAGTTCATAAATATTTTTCTATACGAGGATGCTTTGGTTGCTCTAGATCTTCTAGATAAATAGCTTTCTTCATGCACTGATTATAAAAAAAAAAAAAAATACAAAAGAAAAATACAAAAAAGGCTATCTTCACACAGCATACTCCTCCATGTCATCCATGTTCGTTCTTCAGTCTAATTCTGATATATCAGCAATTGTGAAAAGTAAAATGCCCTGGTGATTTTGTCAAGCTTCTCAGAAGCATTTTGAAGGTTGCAGTATAGTCCAATTTACCGTCAAGACCTGCTACATTACTTTCTTCTTTAGTATACGGTTTGTATGATATACCCCTCAACATGAACCAGTGTTTTGTAGAATACAACTAATCAATCATATTCTTTACTATGGACAAGAAATTTGCAAACTTGTTGGGTTAAGTGTTTTGTAGAATACGACTAATCAATCATATTCTTTACTATGTTTTATGGACAAGAAATTTGCAAACTTGTTGGGTTATTTTTGTGTGTACTGTCCTTTTCAAGCATTATATTCAAATAATGACTGTCCCTGCTCCCCCATCTTTATTAAACTATGACTGATGTACATACTACATTTTCTTAGTATTTTGTCTGGTTTTGATTAATGAACGCACTGACTCAGTAGTTTTTCACGTCACATTTGTCCATTAGACGCGGAAGCTACGGTTACACACGTTAAATCTTTTCTCGACGCGCAAGCAAAACACACTCTTTGTAGCTTGTTCATTAAGTGCTTAGTGGGCAGCGCATCAAATATATTTTGTGCAGCCTCTTCTCATCTTTTATTTAAAGTTTTTATAATTTTATAGTTTGTGAATTCTACCTTTTTTAAATAAGAATTGTAAAGGTTGTGAAGGATTTTTAAGTTTTGCTCTCATCCTTGCGAAAGGAGCGGGGGTGGGAGATTGTTGGGGACATAAAGCCTCACCTATAGTACATAATTCACTCAAGCAGCTAGAAGAATGAAACGAATTCTACTTTTTTTTTCCCCCTTTCCACTCATTTTTATATTGTATGATTTACAATGTGTTACACCAGCAATTAGGACTGAGCTTGATAAAACTTCGCCTTTCTGACTTATTTCATCCTTATCAGAAAGGCTTATGGATGGATCCACTTCCAATGTTGACATCTGTAATGAGGGCACAATAGGAGGTTTTATTCTGTGTGTTACAGTCATCTTCAACCCTTGTGTCGTATGTATTGTAGCTCCAGTAGTCATCTCAACCTAAGAGACAATGAGTCAGTCAGATCCTAGTAAGCATCATGCAAGTTGGCACCTGCCAACCAGTCAATGGGGCTGTATAGTTCAATGTATTATCAGTTTTGTTAATAGTATCATGTTTGATCACCGTTAACCTAAAACTTTATTAAGAAATGTTCAAGCAATCAACTTTAAGACCGTCATTCTGGAACTTTAAGGTTTTGCTAAAAAAATTTAAAACGATATAAGACTTGATCAAAGCTGAAAATATCACAACAAAGTAACAAACTTACTGGTGGAGCTCCAACTGCCATTTGAAAGTTGAACCGTCTAACAAGCATTGCAAGCGCTACTACAGTCTTTATAATAAGCATCATAGGAAGCATACAAACATAAATCATCATTAGTATGCGTAAAAGCATTTGCTCACTGTAAGTCTTGAGAAAACTAAATCCACTCGTAATTATAAGATTCTCCAACTAGCTCATCATCAAATAGCAGATAGCCAAAAATTTAACATAGCAATGAACATTACCTCGTATGAAGCAAACAAATCACCTACACATTTCCGTTGTCCTCCACCAAACGGAAGATATCTGAAAGAAAGAATAACAGTATTACTTGCTTGCAAATTACATTATAGCAAAGATAAAGTCTTGGTCAAATGTAAGACAGCATCCCCCTTAACATGAGAGGGTAGAAATCATACAAATAGATTAAATCTAAATAATATACTTGAAGTTTTGATTCGTCTCATTAGGATTTGGTCCATCTAATGCCCATCTTTCAGGTTCAAACTTATCAGCATCATCCCACAGTTCTGGACTGCGATGCAGGTTCCAGACAGATATAAAGATATCTTCACCTCTGCAAATAATTAATGATACAAAATCACCATGGATCAGAAAGGAAGACACTCAGTATATTTCCTATCGAGAGAAAAAATTATATCTCTTAAGGTTTCCCTAAATTACACTCACATCTTCATTTGTTTCAGAAAAGTTTGTCTTTGGTTTTTCACCGGCAGAGAAGGCTGAATAGATAGGCATAATGTGTGGATAAATTTTAAAATGCTCTATTTAGCTATGAAAATTCAAAAGGGGAGGTCTGTTTTTTCTCAAGTTGAGGTGATTTAATCAAACCTTAGGGTGGTTAATTTACTCTATAACCGGGAGCTTTGAGTTTACACTAGTGGTTAATGCTAAAAAGAATAAGATATTTAAACAAGACAAGAAAGATTGGCAAAACTATTTCTTAACCAGCTAATCAAGACCAAGTATTTATTGGAATTACCTTTTTATAGGGTACTCTCCAAGAACATCATCCTCAAGAGCGACGAATTAACACAGGTGGTTGTGGGTAAAGCCTCAATGACTAAAAATTGAATATATTTATAAAAGTCAATTACTATCTATAGAATAATTAGATCAAACATAGTGAGAAGTATGTCATCTTTATACCTCGTTGATCACTCGGGTTGTATATTTGAGTTTCTTCATGTCTTCAATAGTTGGAAATCGATCTCCAAGTACAGAGTCAACCTATGAAAAATCATATATTACTATTAGATTCTTCTGATCTGGAAACCTAAGATGATATTTGATACTAGTTTGAAAGTTAAGGGGCTGTTTGGTTTGAGAAAATGTTTTTTGTTATCATTTTTGTTTTCACTTTTAATTACAAAAGTGCACCTTATTTTTTGACTTTGTTTTTTGTTTCAAAAAATTGTATACGAAACAGTAAAACAACTGTTTATAATTTTTACTGTTTTCTACACAAATCTTGAAAACAAAGTGACATTACTGTAATTAAAAGTGAAAATAGAAAACACTTTCTCAAACGAAATGGTCCCTAAGAATTGCACGAAACCTCTTCTTGGAGCTTGGACACGACTCTAGGCTCCTGCACCCAACAAAAAAGGAGAAGAAAAATATTCTTGTATTAGCCATTACTGCATTATAAATTAATTCTTCATGTGACTGCAAACATATAATTGTCAAGTGTATAAATCTCAATCTGGAGTTGATGAGAAGAAATAGCTGCAATGTTCTATTGAAGATGCATTATTTACCCAACTTTTCCTGCTTGGCTAAGTAAAACTTTTGCAATGAAAAATATATATATATATATATGTATATTTCAACTCCATATATAAAGCAGCAGTCAGCCCACAAGGGATGGGATGAACAGCATATAGAAGATCACCAGAACAATACTCCCCTTCTTATTGAATCTTAGCCAGGTATTGTTATTACCTTGGATAGAAGATAAAAGGTCCAAGTTAAAACAGCAGCTGATGTTTCATGTCCAGCAATGAGCATTGTCATTAAGTCATCACGAAGTTGCTTACTTGACACCTACAAAGAGTCATTATTTCATACTTTGCACTCACATCCAGTTTTTTTATTAATGAAAATAATTTGAGGCACATCTAACATACATCATCTCCTGACGCCAACAAGAAGTGTAGAATACTTGGATCTTGTTCATTCATGTACTCCTCATGAAACTGCAACTCTTCTTCATCCACCATTCTCTGAAAATGATA